>UESW01003883.1:251027-414894 GCA_900491605.1 Calamus simplicifolius | reverse complement strand
GAGCACAGTTGCGAGTGGCAGCCTACCGTACGCCGTAGCAAGGCATGGCCGTGTACAGGGACATGCAATGCCCCATACGCCGTTATGAGGTATGGCCCTCCGTAACGGGGGGGCAATCACGGATGTACTGAGAATCACGTGTGAGTACCACACGGCTTGGGACTGTCGTTTTCCTTGGCGGCTAAGTTGCATGCTAATTGCTGACGACTTTCCCACCGAGACCGGAGAGGGTCCCAGGGGAGTGCAAGTGCTAGAGCACCCCAAGAAATGATGACCCCACCCCCGACCCCGAGGGGGTCCCGGGGGTGGGGAATGACAGTGCACCCCGAGACCGGTGGGGGCCTCGGGGTTAAGAAATGATGACCCCACCCCCCGACCCCGAGGGGGTACCGGGGGTGGGGAATGACAGTGCACCCCGAGACCGGTGGGGGCCTCGGGGTTAAGAAATGATGACCCCACCCCCGACCCCGAGGGGGTACCGGGGGTGGGGAAATGACAGCACCCCGAGACCGGTGGGGGCCTCGGGGTTAAGAAATGATGACCCCACCCCCGACCCCGAGGGGGTCCCGGGGGTGGGGAAATGACAGCACCCCGAGACCGGTGGGGGCCTCGGGGTTAAGAAATGATGACCCCACCCCCGACCCCGAGGGGGTCCCGGGGGTGGGGAAATGACGCACCCCGAGACCGGTGGGGGCCTCGGGGTTAAGAAATGATGACCCCACCCCCCGACCCCGAGGGGGTCCCGGGGGTGGGGAAATGACAGCGGCCGTTACCTTTTCTGACGACACTGGGATCAGTCATATCAGATGCCCCCTCGCCCCTGGGGCGAAGCGGGTCCCACCGCTGAGGCTCAAGGGGCGTTCTCCACGTGGCTGATCCCCGGCCTCGCCTTTTATGCGGACGGTGGGGGAATGTAAGGAGGCGGCCTTCCGTACACTGTGCCAGCCACGATCGCCCTCGAGAATGAGGACTGGCTCTTCGGAGTCCGCGCGAAAAGGCGCATCATCATTTCCTCTCATTATGGCGACGTCAGCTGGGTCCCACCACTGGCTGGGGGCGTGCCGCACCACGCGCTGGGGCGTTCCTCGAGGCGAGCCGGCGTATGGCAAAGAGCCGCGTGGCCGACGAGACATGGCGGGACGTTTGAAAACCCAATAAAGCTAGGTGAGGGGGGGGGGTGAACTGACGCCACACCGCCTTTGCCGTCGTCTTCTTCCTTGCTTGCTTTCCAATTTCTCCCGCAGTCTGCGAGCCCGCGCCCGGTTTTCTTTGCCCTCCCAGGTTAGCTTTTCCCGTCTTAGACTTTCTTCTCCACTCATGAGTTCACCCTCTTGGACCTCGGAGGACGGTTCTGAGGACCGTCCTCCCTCTACGAGGCGCCACATTTCTCCCACTCCTTCTCCCCCATTTGAATGGTCCTCTGACTCAGAGGACCGCGTCCCTCTGGCCCGGCGACGGGTCACCGGTGGAGCCCCATCGAGGGGCCGCCGGCTGAGGCCGGGACCTCCTCGAGGGCGGAGGAGTCCCCAGAGGGGACGGCCTCCTCAATGACGCGGTCGGACCTGGAAAGGATCCGGGCCCGCTACAGGATCCCCCGGGAGATCGAATTATTCCCGCCAACCCCTGACGACCGGGTCATCTCCTCCCGACCCGGTCGGGTAGCTCTCTACGAGATCTGCCTACAGGCAGGTCTTCGTCCCCCTTTTCACCCTTTTTTTGTCAACCTCCTCGACTTTTACTCCTTGACCCCCTCCCAGCTAGTCCCAAATTCTTGTCGTGTAATTAGTGCTTTCATCATTCTCTGTCACCGTCTAGGTGTCACCCCTAGGATTAGCTTATTTTGTAACTTCTATTCTCTCCGAGCCCAAAAGGGGTGGTGGCTGTTCCAGCCCCGACCCAATAGGGTTCTGAAGCTCCTTCTACCTTCATCGATCAAGGGGTGGAAACCCCGCTTCTTCTTCGCCAACGTCGATCAAGTCCGGCCCCGGTGGGGAGACCCCGACCTCCGAGGGAACGCCGTGGCTGTTCAGCCTGGGGACCGGGAGGCGCTGGGGCTGCTGTTGGCCAGCGAAATTCCCCGATACACCTTGCTGTTATCGGAGGACAATCTGGAGTCGGCGGGCCTCATCTCTCACCGGGGTAAGCCTTCTCCACACTTAGCCAAAAATTCTGCCCCTTTGCTTCCCTCTTTTTTTTTCTCTTCTTTTTTTTTTTTTTTAACTGTTCTAAAAGTACAACTTGTGCCACGCAGCGATGAAGATTCCGGTCGCAAAGTTGGTGAGAGCCGCCTCCAAGAAAAGGGCCCGGGAAGGGCCATCCAGGGGGCAGCAGGCCCCGGCCCCAAAACGCCCGGTAGTCCGGGCCTCTCCTCCGGCGCCAGTTCCTCCACCCCCGGCTCCGCAACACGTCCCGGCCGTCCCGGAGGTCGACCTCACAGCTGATACTCCGCCGGAGGTGGGAGCGACAGTGGGAGCCACCGCCGAAGAGCTAGCAGCGGAGGAGCCCGTGCCAACTGAAGAGCTCCCGGCCCCCGGGGATCGACTCCACCAGACGCCGCCAGGGACTGGGGTGAGGGACCATCCTGCCCCGCGAGTCCACTCCCCGAGGGGCCGCTTAGGAGCGGCCCACGCACAGAACCGGGGACATCCGAGACGGCGAAGGGAGGCGAGGGCGCATCCAGGCCGCCCCGAGACTCCCTGAGTGACGGTCGTTGGGCCGAGCAGGTCCTGGGTCCAGTTTTTGACCCTAGGATCATTGAGGACCTCAGTCAGCAGAAGGCGGGTGCGTTCTTCCGGGACTCCTACGCCGCCGTCGTCAGGGTAAGCAATCTTCTCGCTTCTTACCCTCCATTATACATACATATATACTTTATTTTGCTGACCTGGGCTTACGCGTGCAGATTGCGCACTCCCTGAAGGCTGCCAGGGAGGTAATCCATGGGGGAAAGAACCTTCTGCGGGAAACGCAGAAGGAGATTGAGGAGGCCCAGCGCCGTGCGGAGGCGGCAGAGAAGGCGCTGGAGGCGGTCAAGGACACCTGCGCGAGCGAGGTGAGGGCCGCCATGAGCCGGCGGAGATGGAGGCGACCGTATGCGCGCAGCGCTTTCTCAAATGACGGAGGCTGTGAGCGCGGTCATGGCCAGAGATATGCATATCTCTGAGCTGACCTCAGCTCTCCGGGAGGCCGAGGACCGGGTGGGCGCGACGAAGAGGCAAGAGCGGCGAGGGAGGAGGCAAGAGCGGCGAGGGAGGAGACTTGCCGGTGCGAGGAGGAGGTAAGCCGCGCTCGGAGGCTGAAAGGATCGCGGTGGAGGCCCTTGCTGCAGAAAAGACCCGAGCCGCTGGGCTCGTAGAGGAATACAAGGCGTCTGGGCGTTTTGCAGATGACCTGGCCGAAGCTTCGGCCGCCATATTCCTTGACGGGTTCCAGTACGGCAAGGAGAAGGTAGCCAGAGATCTGAACTTCCCCCGGGCCTTGGAGGTCGAACTGGAGTGGTTGTCAGACTTGGCCCCTTCTGACGACGAGCCTGCACCGGCAGAGCCGTGAGCTCGCGCTTGTAACTTTGCTTTTTCCCTTGTTTTTTGTAAGCCCGACAACGTCGGCGTTTTGTAGTTCTTTTCAGTTAATGAGAATACTTTTTCAAAATGATTTCTGAATTGTCGTTGACTTCATTGATTTGATAAGTAGCCTCATGATTCCATTAGTTCTGATAGTTCCAGGGGACACCTCCCCAACCGTTTGAACCCGAAAGTTAGGGCTAGGTACGGTTGGATTCTAGGAGCGGAAATGCCCCCGGTCAAAGATTAGGCAGGTAGGCCCCTCGGGGCTTACCGGCGCAACACCTTGTCAAGCACTGGACCTTGTACTAGGTTGGTGCGTAGCTCTTGATGCCTGCGGGAATTAGCTTTCATTCGACCAGCAGGACCTTGTACCGCCGGGTGTCGGGGCCTGGTTGTGAAGAGCTGTTGGTGCACCGCTCCGCCAGCAGCTCGCTGGGCTTTGTGCCTGGCTAGTGCAGGGCTTTGAGTGCCGGCGGGCGCCGGGCTTTTGTTGTTGAGAGCCAGTGGCACACTGCTCTGCCAGTGGTACACTGGGCTTTGTGCCTGGCTAGTGCAGGGCTTTGAGTGCCGGCGGGGCGCCGGGCTTTTGTTGTTGAGAGCCAGTGGCACACTGCTATGCCAGTGGTACACTGGGCTTTGTGCCTGGCTAGTGCAGGGCTTTGAGTGCCGGGGGGCGCCGGGCTTTTGTTGTTGAGAGCCAGTGGCACACTGCTCTGCCAGTGGTACACTGGGCTTTGTGCCTGGCTAGTGCAGGGCTTTGAGTGCCGGCGGGGCGCCGGGCTTTTGTTGTTGAGAGCCAGTGGCACACTGCTCTGCCAGTGGTACACTGGGCTTTGTGCCTGGCTAGTGCAGGGCTTTGAGTGCCGGCGGGGCGCCGGGCTTTTGTTGTTGAGAGCCAGTGGCACACTGCTCTGCCAGTGGTACACTGGGCTTTGTGCCTGGCTAGTGCAGGGCTTTGAGTGCCGGCGGGGCGCCGGGCTTTTGTTGCTGAGAGCCAGTGGCACACTGCTCTGCCAGTGGTACACTGGGCTTTGTGCCTGGCTAGTGCAGGGCTTTGAGTGCCGACAGGGTGCCGGGCTTTTGTTGTTGAGAGCCAGTGGCACACTGCTCTGCCAGTGGTACATTGGGATTTGTGCCTGGCTAGTGCAGGGCTTTGAGTGCCGACGGGGCCCGGGCTTTTGTTGCTGAGAGCCAGTGGCACACTGCTCTGCCAGTGCTACACTAGGCTTTGTGCCTGGCTAGTGCAGGGCTTTGAGTGCCGGCGGGCACCGGGCTTTTGTTGTTGAGAGCCAGTGGCACACTGCTCTGCCAGTGGTACACTGGGCTTTGTGCCTGGCTAGTGCAGGGCTTTGAGTGCCGGGGGTGCCGGGTTTTTGTTATTGAGAGCCAGTGGCACACTGCTCTGCCAGTGGTACACTGGGCTTTGTGCCTGGCTAGTGCAGGGCTTTGAGTGCCGGCGGGGCGCCGGGCTTTTGTTGTTGAGAGCCAGTGGCACACTGCTCTGCCATTGGTACACTGGGCTTTGTGCCTGGCTAGTGTAGGGCTTTGAGTGCCGCGGGGCGCCGGGCTTTTGTTGTTGAGAGCCAGTGGCACACTGCTCTGCCAGTGGTACACTGGGCTTTATGCCTGGCTAGTGCAGGGCTTTGAGTGCCGGCGGGGCGCCGGGCTTTTGTTGTTGAGAGCCAGTGGCACACTGCTCTGCCAGTGGTACACTGGGCTTTATGCCTGGCTAGTGCAGGGCTTTGAGTGCCGACGGGGCGCCAGGCTTTTGTTGTTGAGAGCCAGTGCGAGTGCTGACGGGGCGTCGGGCTTTTCTGCGAGTGCTGACGGGGCGTCGGGCTTTTCTGTGAGTGCCGACGGGCGTCGGGCTTTTCTATGAAAATTTAGATAGCTAAAATTGACTCTCGTTAATATTGAACAAGGGGCGAAAACCCAAGCGAACACAGGGATGTTGCTTAATCATGAAAGAAGAAATACATTACTGATAATACCGACGAAGGTTATCCGCATTCCACGTCCTAGGGAATAGCGTCCCATCAAGTTCTTCAATTTTATAAGCTCCGTGGCGGAGCGTCTCGGCGATCCGGTAAGGCCCCTCCCAGTTAGGGGCTAGCTTGCCTCCCTCAGTTGGCTTCGATCCCGCGCTGGGTCACCATGAAACCCAGGAACTTGCCGGCTGCTACTCCGAAAGCGCATTTATGGGGGTTGAGCTTCATCCGGTACCGGCGCAGATTGTTGAAAGTCTCCTCGAGGTCCGCTACGTGGTCCTCTGCATTGGTGCTCTTGGTCAGCATGTCATCCACATATACCTCCATGTTGCACCCCAGCTGATCCTCAAAACCTTGTTCATTAATCTTTGATAAGTAGCCCCGGCGTTTTTCAGTCCAAAGGGCATCACCCTAACAGTAAATTCCCTTTCCGTGACAAAGGAAGTTGCTTCTTCGACTGCTGGGCTCATCTTGATTTGATTATACCCCGAGAACGCATCCATGAAACTGAGCGTTCCATGCCCGGAGGTGGCGTCTACCAGCTGGTCAATTCGGGGCAGCGGGAAGCTGTCCTTGGGACACGCCTTATTGAGGTCGGTGAAATCCACGCACATTCTTCCAGCTTCCACTGGCCTTGCGACCATCACGACGTTCGCCAACCAGTCGGGGTAGCGCACCTCACGGATGTGGCCAGCCGCCAGCAGCTTCCGCACCTCCTCATCAACAGCCTTCTGCCGGTCTGGGGCAAAACTCCTTTTCTTCTGTCTGACGGGCCGGCACTCCGGCCGAATATTGAACTGATGTGTAATCACCTCCTCCGGGATCCCGGGCATGTCGGACGCAGACCATGCGAAGACGTCGGCGTTGGCCCGCAGGAAGGTAAGGAGCCGGTCACGAGCTTCGTCTGGAAGTAAGGCTCCAACGCGAACTGTCTGCATGGGGTCCTCCCCGAGGGGGAAAGTGAGCAGCCGCTCGGCCGGTTCCCCCCTCCTCTCCAGGTCTCGTGGGTCAAGGGCCTCAGATGCCGGTGCAGATGGCGGTGCAGGGGCTGCCTCCTGGGGACTAGGGGCCAAGTGATAGCAAAGCGCCGGTAGGCTCTGCTCTCCTCGCATCTCGCCGACCCCTCCGCTGGTTGGGAACCTCACAAGGAGCCGCTTGGTGGATATGACGGCATCCAAGAGGTTGAGCCCGGGCCTCCCAGAATCGCGTTGTACGCCAGGGGCACACGGACCACCAAAAATTTTATAAGGACAGTGCTTTGGCACGGAGCCGTTCCAGCCGTCACGGAAGAGTAACTTCCCCCTCGACCCTCACGAATCTCCTGTGAATCCCATCAAAGGCGTGGCGACAGGTTGAAGTAATCATGCGACAGGTTCATGCGAACAAAGGCATCGTAGTTTAAAACATCTACGGAGCTTCCACTGTCGACTAGGATTCTTTTTACAGGGTGTTTAGCAATCGTCATGGATACGACGACGCTATCATCATCTTATTTACAACCCCCTCCAGGTCCTTTTCGAAAAAAGGAATTACAGCTTCCACTCCCCCTCTCCCCTTGGTCTCTTCAACGGGCCTCCTGCCCCCCAGGAAATCATCGCCACCGTCTTCTCCGTCGGGGCGTTATCAATCACGGCGGTGCAGGCGCTGATGGGCCAGGAGCTCCCGGGTTGTTCCTTTGGACGAACTTCCCAGGTGGCCCGTTGATGAGGTCTTCAATGGCTTTCTTCAGCTGCCGGCAGTCGTCGGTGTTGTGGCCATGGTCCCGGTGGTAGCGGCAGTAGAGATTTTGTTCCGGGGAATCTTCGGGTTGATGGGAGGAGGGCGTTGCAGATAAGGCTCCCCTTCGATCTCGAGCAGGATCTGGGATATTGGGGCAAGCAGTGGGGTGTAAGGCCCGTCTCTCGGTGCAGGAGGTCGAGGACGGTTGTCTGGTCGGCGAGGAGGCTCGGGCCTCCTGGGGCGGGCTTCTGCAGGTTCTGGCTGGGTTGGCTTCCTGGGTATGCTCCCGCCAGCTTCACGCCGGGAAAAGTCAGCTTCGTCTGCCCGGATGTACTTCTGGGCACGGATCAAAAGTTCGGAGTAGGAGCCCGGCGGCTTTTTGTCAAGAGAATACGCGAAGCGAGAAGGGCGAAGCCCCGCTTCAGAGCCAAGGTAGCCACTGAGTCCTCCAGGTTGTAGACCTCCAGGCGGCCTCCTTGAACCGGGCAACATAATCCCGCAGAGGACTCGCCATTCTTCTGCTGGACGGCAAACAGACTGTCCGCCACCCTCGGGATCTTCCGGCAGGCGTCAAAGTGGGCCAGGAAAGCCTCTCCAACTGGCGGAAGGAGTCGATGCTCGTGGCGGCAGGCGAGAATACCAAGCCCGGGCAGCCTTTTTCAGAGTAGCCGGGAAGCAACACACATAAGTGAGTCAGTGGCCCCCTGAACTTGCATGAGTACCTTGTAGCTTTCCAAATGGTCCAGGGGGTCCGTAGTCCCGTCGTATGGGTCCAGCTGAGGAAGGCGGAACCTGGTGGAGATAAGGCTCCTCCATGATGCGGCGGGACAGGGGAGGCGACTGTCGTAATCAGTCTCTGGCAGGTGGGTGATCCGACGGCTAAGCTCTTCCAACTTCTGATTACACTCCTCGAGTCGACGCTCAGCTCGACGAGGCATCCGGCCATCAAAGGAGCCCTCCCCCGAAGATTCAGAAGAAGAGCGGGGGCGGCGATGCCGGCGCGGGCGCTCCGCCTCCTTTCCGTGCCGCCGCTTAGGAGAAACGCTGGCGTGGCGAGAGGGAGACCGGGGCCTTTTGGATGCTTCGCGGTGATGTGGCTTGGCCGGGGATCGCGGTGATGATCTGCAGGAACTGGCGATCTCCGGTGGGAGGAATGCTGGCTAGGCTGCATCACCCCGGGATAGATGGGTTCGGCTCCGGCTGCTGCAAGGCCGCTTGCTGGTGCTGCAGGCCCTGAACCATCGCCGCCAGCGACTGGACCTGCATGGCCAGGCAGTGAATCGATCCTCCTGGGGTTGCTGCGGATCAGACGCAGGAACGCATTCTGCGGAGCAGAAGGCCCTGCCCCCGGAGATTCAGAGGCTCCAGAAGACCGGATGCGAGAGCTGGGGGGGCCTCCGCGGGTGGACCAGCCCCGCAGCGCTGCCCCCCAGCGCGACCGGCTGAAACTCCTTTCGTTCGAGTCGTCACCATGGCTTCGAGGTCCTGAATTCAGGAGAGAGAAGAAAGCTGCTGGTTCGACGTCTTTCTTACACTCCCCCTACCTGGCGCGCCAATCTGATGACGCCAAGTCACCGTTCATAACGTCGGGGAAGACGGACGTCCTTCTCCTCGAAGTCCTGCAAGAAAAGTCCCCAGGGACCGGTGGCGCCGGTGGGGACCCTCCGACGATCAAGTCAGTTGCTTAGGCTCAGACAAAGAACCACTCCAACCCAGAGGAGCTGAGGCGGTTAGGGTTTTTACTGGGAGGAAGAAAGCTCAGAAAAACCAGAGTTCAGATGCTACTTACAGCGCTAGCTCATGCCCTTATATTTGTCCGAATACCTTCTCTTACAATCTGAGGAGATCGCCTTTGTACCATGGCTACACGTGCCGGAGACATTCCTGTACTGCTTGTTGACGTGACATCATACGTGTCCAGCGGCCGTGAAGGCATGCAGTGCGCGCCGCCGGCTGACGAGACCGAGCACAGTTGCGAGTGGCAGCCTACCGTACGCCGTAGCAAGGCATGGCCGTGTACAGGGACATGCAATGCCCCATACGCCATTATGAGGTATGGCCCTCCGTAACGGGGCGGGCAATCACGGATGTACTGAGAATCACGTGTGAGTACCACACGGCTTGGGACTGTCGTTTTCCTTGGCGGCTAAGTTGCATGCTAATTGCGACGACTTTCCCACCGAGACCGGAGAGGGTCCCAGGGGAGTGCAAGTGCTAGAGCACCTCAAGAAATGATGACCCCATCCCCCGACCCCGAGGGGGTCCCGGGGGTGGGGAAGTGACAGTGCACCCCGAGGCCGGTGGGGGCCTCGGGGTTAAGAAGTGATGGCCCCACCCCCCGACCGAGGGGGTCCCGGGGTGGAGAAATGACATTGCACCCCGAGGCCGATGGGGCCTCGGGGTTAAGAAATGATGGCCCCACCCCCCGACCCCGAGGGGGTCCCGGGGGTGGGGAAATGACCGCACCCCGAGACCGGTGGGGGTCTCGGGGTTAAGAAATGATGGCCCCACCCCCGACCCCGAGGGGGTCCCGGGGTAGAAAAATGACCGCACCCCGAGACCGGTGGGAGCCTTGGGGTTAAGAAATGATGGCCCCATCCCTCGACCCCGAGGGGGTCTCGGGGGTGGGGAAATGACAGTGCACCCCGAGACCGGTGGAGGCCTCGGGGTTCAGAAATGATGGCCCCACCCCTCGATCCCGAGGGGGGTCCCGAGGGTGGGGAAATGATAGCGGCTGCCGTTACCTTTTCTAACGACACTGGGATCAGCCATATCATATACATATATGTATGTATATATATATATATATATGTATGTATATATATATATATATATGTATGTATGTATATATATATATATATATATATATATATATATATGTATGTATGTATATATATATATATATACTACATACATACTGATGAGGGGTAAAATCGTCATTGCATTGTTGACCGCTCACATCGGCGATGGGGTCGCGCCCAGTCCAAATGCCCTGTTGGCACGACATTCTGGCGACAAGAGTCTCCTTATTATGAAGAAAGAGAACAAGGGGAAAAAAGGATCACGCCATGAGCGTGGGTTCTCCCAACGGCCCCCTCATTAATATCCGTCAAATCAATAAGCCGGAGCATTCAATGGTGCAGAAACTGTCATAATGACTTGGCCAGCATTTAATGGAATGCCTCGGCAAATATAGCTCGGCCACCATAGCTCGGCCAGCCTCAGCATCTGCCAGCTTCAGCATAGCTCGGCCAATATAGCTCGGCCATCATAGCTCGGCCAGCCTCAGGATCAGCCAGCTTCAGCATAGCTCGGCCACCATAGCTCGGCCACCATAGCTCGGCCAGCCTCAGCATCTGCCAGCTTCAGCATAGCTCGGCCAATATAGCTCGGCCATCATAGCTCGGCCAGCCTCAGCATCAGCCAGCTTCAGCATAGCTCGGCCAACATAGCTCGGCCATCATAGCTCGGCCAGCCTCAGCATCAGCCAGCTTCAGCATAGCGCGGCCACCATAGCTCGGCCACCATAGCTCGGCCAGCCTCAGCATCTGCCAGCTTCAGCATAGCTCGGCCAATATAGCTCGGCCATCATAGCTCGGCCAGCCTCAGCATCAGCCAGCTTCAGCATAGCTCGGCCAACATAGCTCGGCCATCATAGCTCGGCCAGCCTCAGCCTCAGCCAGCTTCAGCATAGCTCAGCCAACATAGTTCGGCCAACATGCCTCGGCAAATATAGTTCGGCCAACATGCCTCGGCAAATATAGTTCGGCCTCTGCAACAACGCTATATCTTTTACATCAAGGCATTTATGACCTCATAAAGGCCACTTTAAGGCATTCAATGCCTTATTTTCTTCCCTGCATTAAGGCATTTATGGCTGCCACCTTTATGCCTCGGCACCTACCTCCGCCGAGCCTCCGCCAGCAATGATGACTGAACCACAACACCTCTGCGGAATCTGGCGCGGGAGAGTTCAAATTCACTGTAACAGAATAAGATTCCAAACAAGGAATCATGCCAAGACGTGGCCTAGGACCTACAACAGTGGCCTAGGGACCACGCAGCCACTGAGTCTCGAGCCATCGGCCAGCTCTCCCTGCCTCCCAGCCGTCGATCCTCTAACTAACCAGATACGGATCCTACCGGCCCTGTAACAACCTGATTCGAATCCGTTTCGAATCCCAACAACTTTCAGACCTCATTCAGAGCACGTCCAAGAAGTCAGGTGACCGCCTATAAATACTACCATCCTCAAGCCCCTCAGGTACGGCTATTCTACGCCCATTTTTCTCATTCGCAGTTCTTACACTCCGCCATGAAAGCTCCCACGAGAGCTCGGAGGAACTCTTCCCGGGAGATCCTTCTCCCCATATTTGTTGATTGCTGGTCTCCACTGACTTGGGCGTCGGAGGGTCTTCCGCAGAGGGCCACCCCCAACGCCTCTCGCGTGAGGACTGTCTTGCAGGTCCGCCTAGGAGGGAGCCCACGCTGCAGCCCGATCGCGCTCGAGCCGGAGGACAGATTTCAGCGGCAACAGATTGGCGCTAGAGGAAGGGCCTCAAGTCCCGTTAAACTTGAAAAAAGGAGACAAGGATCTCGATCTGGAAGAGAACCTCTCCAATGGCTAATCGGAGAAGGGCAACTTTTGAAGCCCAGGACCAGGTCGCCTCCCAGAGACTTGATCCGGTGAGCAGTGTGGCGCCGCCACCACCGCCAGCTGGGACTCCGTCGCCACCAGCTGTCCCAGTGACCTAGGACCCGTTCGCCACACTGGTCCAGCAGGTCCAGGCCCTGACCCGTCTGGTTCAGGAGCGCCTTACAGCTTCCCATCCAGTTATAGCTGCCCCTGCTCCATGCCTCCTCGAAGAGGCCGCAACTCCTCTTTCTTCAGCCATTTCTTCTTCTGGTCCGCATGGAGTTGTGGACCCCCATGTCGACCTAAGGAGGCCAGACCAGTTCCGCAAGGGGGCTGCGACAAGGATCTTCCCAGATCTCGGCGGGCCCGATTCATCTCTCCGGCGTCCTCTCGCCATGACTCGACGCCATCTCCGCCTTCTCCCTGCCTTGACACAACAGATCGGCTTCCATAGCCGCGCTATGCGCACCAAGGAATTTATGGCCTCATAAAGGTCATGTGCATCTACCCGCATTTAATGTCTTATCTCCTTTCATCATTAAGGCATTTATGGCTGCCGCGTTGCCCCCTAGGCACCTTTTGCGTGAGGAAGGATGGCGTCATAAAGCCAAGACAAGGAGTTTTTGACTCCAAGCTTCACAGAAGTCCAACGTCCAGCTTCAACCTCGGCCAGTGGATCTACCGCACCACATAGAGAGCCCCATAGGCGAGACCCCGTTACGGATGGCCTTCGGCGTAGAAGCTGTCATCCCCGTGGAGATAGGACCCCCCTATCCGCGGATGCCATCATGCCTCCAGAGTCAAAGGGAGATCCTTCTCACCCGGTGACCCTGTTCTCCGGAAAGCATCTGTCTCTAAACCGCTGGAGCAAGAAAAACTGGCAACAAATTGGGAAGGCCCCTACCAAGTGGCGGAGATCATTGGACCGGGAACCTACAAGCTGCAAGATCTAAACGGAAAGTTTGTCCCCCGGACGTGGAACTCGGACAATCTCCGTAAGTATTATCAATAGGGTATGTCCTCTATAAGTCCATTTTGATATGCATTATTATACCTTCCTGTCGGCATGTATTTTCGTAATTTGCAACGTGAATCATCACACATTATGTTGCCAAAGATTGCGAAAGAAACAGGTACTGCTTACCAACCCTCGGCGCAGCCGAGCTCTCTGTTTGAACAGAAATCTCCGAACCTTGGCAGGGCCAAGTAAAATATTTCTCCGAACCTCGGCAGGGCCGAGCAACAAATCTCCGAACCTTGGCAGGGCCAAGTGAAATATTTCTCCGAACCTCGGCAGGGCCGAGCAACAAATCTCCGAACCTTGGCAGGGCCAAGTAAAATATTCCCCCGAACCTCGGCTGGGCCGAGCAACAAAATTCTCCGAACCTTGGCAGGGCCAAGTAAAAATTCTCCGAACCTCGGCTGGGCCGAGCAACCAATTCTCCGAACCTTGGCAGTGCCAAGTAAAATATAATCTTGAAGGCTCGGCAATGCCGAGTAATTTATTTGGAAGCCTCGGTTACAACCGAGTAGCATCTTGGAAGGCTCGGCAACACCGAGTATTTTATTATTTGGAAGCCTCGGTTACAACCGAGTAGCATCTTGGAAGGCTCGGCAACACCGAGTATTTTATTATTTGGAAGCCTCGGTTACAACCGAGTAGCATCTTGGAAGGCTCGGCAACACCGAGTATTTTATTATTTGAAGCCTCGGTTATAACCGAGTAGCATCTTGGAAGGCTCGGCAACACCGAGTATTTTATTATTTGAAGCCTCGGTTACAACCGAGTACCATATTGAGAAGGCTCGGCAACAACCGAGTAATAAATTCCCAGAGCATCGGCCAAAGACCGAGTGATATATTTCTGAAGGCTCGGCAACAGCCGAGTAATAAATTCATCCATAAAAGTATGCTCTTTCTAGACCCACTTTTATTCATTGAATTAAGTTTAGTTTTTAAAAGACCTGCGAAATTTTTATAACTCTCCTTGAAAGTCACAATGAGAAGCTTATCATAAAAAGCCCCGGCCATAGCCGGAGTGCATCTCTCATTATTCGAAGCCCCGGCCATAGCCGGAGAGCATCTCTTATTATCAAAAGCCCCGGCCAGAGCCGGAGAGCATCTCCTATTATCAAAAGCCCCGGCCAGGGCCGGAGTGCATCTCTTATTATCAAAAGCCCCGGCCAGAGCCGGAGTGCATCTCTCATTACCAAAAGCCCCGGCCAGAGCCGGAGTGCATCTCTTATTATCAAAAGCCCCGGCCAGAGCCGGAGTGCGTCTCTCATTATCGGAAGCCCGGCCAGAGCCGGAGTGCATCTCTTATTATTAAAAGCCCCGGCCAGAGCCGGAGTGCATCTCTCATTATTGGAAGCCCCGGCCAGAGCCGGAGTGCATCTCTTCTTACAGAAAGCCCCGGCCAGAGCCGCAGTGCATCTCTTATTATCAAAAGCCCCGGCCAGAGCCGGAGTGCATCTCTCATTACCAAAAGCCCGGCCAGAGCCGGAGTGCATCTCTTATTATCAAAGCCCCGGCCAGAGCCGGAGTGTGTCTCTCATTATCGGAAGCCCCGGCCAGAGCCGGAGTGCATCTCTTATTATTAAAAGCCCCGGCCAGAGCCGGAGTGCATCTCTCATTATCGGAAGCCCCGGCCAGAGCCGGAGTGCATCTCTTATTACAGAAAGCCCCGGCCAGAGCCGCAGTGCATCTCTTATTATCAAAGCCCCGGCCAGAGCCGGAGTGCATCTCTTATTACCGAAAGCCCCGGCCATAGCCGGAGTGCATCTCTCATTATTCGAAGCCCCGGCCAGAGCCGGAGTGCATCTCTTATCATAAAAAGCCCCGGCCAGAGCCGGAGTGCGTCTCTCATTATCGGAAGCCCCGGCCAGAGCCGGAGTGCATCTCTTCTTACAGAAAGCCCCGGCCAGAGCCGCAGTGCATCTCTTATTATCAAAAGCCCCGGCCAGAGCCGGAGTGCATCTCTTATTACCGAAAGCCCCGGCCATAGCCGGAGTGCATCTCTCATTATTCGAAGCCCCGGCCAGAGCCGGAGTGCATCTCTTATCATCAAAAGCCCCGGCCAGAGCCGGAGTGCATCTCTTATTACCGAAAGCCCCGGCCATAGCCGGAGTGCATCTCTCATTATTCGAAGCCCCGGCCATAGCCGGAGAGCATCTCTTATTATCAAAAGCCCCGGCCAGAGCCGGAGAGCATCTCCTATTATCAAAAGCCCCGGCCAGGGCCGGAGTGCATCTCTTATTATCAAAAGCCTCGGCCGAAGACTGAGTAATATATTTCTGCAGCCTCGGCCAATCCGAGCGATACAACACTAAAGCTTCGTCCCAGATGGATAATTTCTTGGACGCTCTAGCGCAACTAAAGCGCCTTATTTTACTTTAGCAAGAGGGCCGCCCAAGCCTTTCTCTAACCTACACAGAGATAAACTCCTCCTCTACAGAGGATCGAACGACACATCCCCTAAATAAGATTGCTTCAGAATTCTACTCCCTATGTCCGAAATTACACTTCGGACTAGGGAGTGGGGGGCATGTGATGAGGGGTAAAATCGTCATTGCATTGTTGACCGCTCACATCGGCGATGGGGTCGCGCCCAGTCCAAATGCCCTGTTGGCACGACATTGACAAGAGTCTCCTTATTATGAAGAAAGAGAACAAGGGGAAAAAAAGGATCACGCCATGAGCGTGGGTTCTCCCAACGGCCCCCTCATTAATATCCGTCAAATCAATAAGCCGGAGCATTCAATGGTGCAGAAACTGTCATAATGACTTGGCCAGCATTTAATGGAATGCCTCGGCAAATATAGCTCGGCCACCATAGCTCGGCCAGCCTCAGCATCTGCCAGCTTCAGCATAGCTCGGCCAATATAGCTCGGCCATCATAGCTCGGCCAGCCTCAGCATCAGCCAGCTTCAGCATAGCTCGGCCACCATAGCTCGGCCACCATAGCTCGGCCAGCCTCAGCATCTGCCAGCTTCAGCATAGCTCGGCCAATATAGCTCGGCCATCATAGCTCGGCCAGCCTCAGCATCAGCCAGCTTCAGCATAGCTCGGCCAACATAGCTCGGCCATCATAGCTCGGCCAGCCTCAGCATCAGCCAGCTTCAGCATAGCTCGGCCACCATAGCTCGGCCACCATAGCTCGGCCAGCCTCAGCATCTGCCAGCTTCAGCATAGCTCGGCCAATATAGCTCGGCCATCATAGCTCGGCCAGCCTCAGCATCAGCCAGCTTCAGCATAGCTCGGCCAACATAGCTCGGCCATCATAGCTCGGCCAGCCTCAGCCTCAGCCAGCTTCAGCATAGCTCAGCCAACATAGTTCGGCCAACATGCCTCGGCAAATATAGTTCGGCCAACATGCCTCGGCAAATATAGTTCGGCCTCTGCAACAACGCTATATCTTTTACATCAAGGCATTTATGACCTCATAAAGGCCACTTTAAGGCATTCAATGCCTTATTTTCTTCCCTGCATTAAGGCATTTATGGCTGCCACCTTTATGCCTCGGCACCTACCTCCGCCGAGCCTCCGCCAGCAATGATGACTGAACCACAATTCAAATTCACTGTAACAGAATAAGATTCCAAACAAGGAATCATGCCAAGACGTGGCCTAGGACCTACAACAGTGGCCTAGGGACCACGCGGCCACTGAGTCTCGAGCCATCGGCCAGCTCTCCCCGCCTCCCAGCCGTCGATCCTCTAACTAACCAGATACGGATCCTACCGGCCCTGTAACAACCTGATTCGAATCCGTTTCGAATCCCAACAACTTTCAGACCTCATTCAGAGCACGTCCAAGAAGTCAGGTGACCGCCTATAAATACTACCATCCTCAAGCCCCTCAGGTACGGCTATTCTACGCCCATTTTTCTCATTCGCAGTTCTTACACTCCGCCATGAAAGCTCCCACGAGAGCTCGGAGGAACTCTTCTCGGGAGATCCTTCTCTCCATATTTGTTGATTGCTGGTCTCCACTGACTTGGGCGTCGGAGGGTCTTCCGCAGAGGGCCACCCCCAACGCCTCTCGCGTGAGGACTGTCTTGCAGGTCCGCCTAAGAGGGAGCCCACGCTGCAGCCCGATCGCGTCCGAGCCGGAGGACAGATTTCAGCGGCAACACATACATATATACATATACATATATATATATATATCTACATACATATACATATATATATATATATGTATATGTATATATATACATATACATATATATATATATATATATGTATATGTATATGTATATATACATATATATATATATATATATATATATATAATATTTGATTTTAATTTCAAACGACAGCTCCGCTGTTGACGTGAGAAGAACCAACCGTCGTGGTGACGAACCATCCGTCGTCGTGGAGTCCTTAACGACGGCAAACCCGTAACAGAATCAGCACCGTCCGATCGCACCAAGAGTCATCCTGCGGGCTCCCGACCTAAGATAGGCCTCGAGCCTTTTGAGTCTTGACTTCCACTCAAAACATTTCAATTTATAGCACAGAGGGAAAGCAGAACCGAGGAGAGAATGTCGGTGGCTTTAGGGAGCCTGGGGGCCTTCGTTCCTCGCCGCTGCCTCGTGAGTCCTCGGACTCTCAGGGCGAAGTCTCCGCCATCGACCCGGATTCCAGCCGCCTCCTCGTCCGTCTCCGCCACCGCCACCCCACCGCCACCGCCACCGTCGAGGCCAGCCCCGTCGTAATCTCCTACTGTTCTGCTTTCTCTTGATATAAATTTTGTTTTTCTTGTTTCTAATTTTGGTTACCAATCCAATCTTGCTTTCTTTCTGGGTTTTCTTCAACGATCGTGGAAGTTGAATATAGTTTGATTCTTATCATCACAAGGAACTAGAAGAAATGTTAATATAATAGGGAATGGGGGATGATAATGCTACTTGTATCCATTATAAAAATTATTAAATTTAGTTGTTAGATTTTGTGATTTTCAATTCAAACGTTTACGGGACGTCAGGATTGAGGGTTTTTGTTTTTTAAAATTTTTATTACAGTTCTTAGAATTGAAGTTAGAAAGAAAAAGCACGGGCCATTTTGGTGGATCAGTTTTGCAGGTAATATAGGCGATCGTTTGGAGGGTAACAGGCTGTTGGGGAGAGTAGAATTTCAACAGGGATTGAGAGGGCATTGTTCGAGATGAATGATGCTGTAGTCTCCTGAGCAAAATCAAACTTTGATTGCAATGATTTTTGGTAACTTTGTTATAATAGGATCACGACAAGAGTGTACATATTAGTCTATCAGAATGAATAGCTTGCTATCGCTCAAGTGATTCAACTGAATACAATCCTTGGGGAAGCAGATATTAGTCTAGTTTTTTTATTGTGATGAGCTAAATTATTTTAACCTAAAAAAATTCATCATTCCCAACCGATTTCTGCAGGAATTTTCCTTTTGTGTTGTTGACTATTAAATTCTCATGTGTGTGTGTGCGCACCTCACTTCTTATTGTGATCTCTTTAAATTTGCTTTGCATATATGCATAGCTCCAAGTTTAACGTCCACCATCCTTAAACTATGTTGCTACAAAATCATGATTTGCATAGGATTCTAACTTCTGCTATACTTAGTCCTAGTTTACAAACATCCACCATTCTGATCACATGTATTACAATCCTGGACCTTCTTTAATTCTGGAAGTTCTGATTCATATGGTAATATTAGCCTTGCCTTTATGCTGTCCTTTTTGTCTCCACAAATATCATAGAAAACGTTGAGGTACCCCCTCCTTTCTCATCTACAATAGATCAAATATAAAGAAAACTTTTAAAATGGGGCCAATGTTAGCCATCTGCAATTCCTAAGCCGATAGTTTACTTTAATAACTACTCAATGCATAAGAAAATGACCTCCAAAATATGCGATTTTTTGTTTCTAGGTGCTTTTGTATATTATTATCAGTAGTGTGAATTTTCCATCTAGAATGTCCATCTTTGATTTTGAGTTGATAGGATTTAGGTTTCAATTTTTATAGAAGGAACATAGCAAATTTCACTCTAAATCTAATATGTACCTATGTATAATTGTGCAGCCATATCATATTAGCTGGTTATGTAAAGCCCAATACACCAGTTCTAATGGGTCGAAAATTAGAGTTCATTAACATGAAGCTGCAAACATATCAAATTTATAACTCTTCTCAAATAGAGTAATCAATTATGCAATAATGCCATGTTTGAGCTTCAAAATATTGTACTTATTGTTGGACAAGATTAAAGTGTTGCCTGCTGGTGGTGTGCCAGCATGGCATTGGCACAGTAAGTATGTCACCATGCATCAACTTCTTAATGCTGGCATGCATTGGCAATGCAAAATGCCAAGCACTGTATACATCCTGTATCATGCCATTGCTGCATTCAGGTAAGCCGCTGTCATGGTACATATTGTAAGTGCTATGCTGGTTGGCAATTAAATTCAGGCTGACGTATTTGTTAAGTTTATGTCATTAAAATTGTGAGTGTTATTGGCTCTGATAACCTTTCGTGCACATGATCTTGTGTTTTTCAGGATCCTATTCCAGATGCAAAAGTTGTCACTGACCTAAATAATTTAGGCTGCGCTATTTGTTATCGTCCATTAATCAGTAACAGTGATTCCAGCCAATCTATGTGAGTTATTTAACTTAATAGAAGGATGCTTTTCTTTACCAATCAGCTTTTTACCCCTATGATAACAAGAATCAATTCTGCACTGTTTTACAGTTCAAAATCACGTGCTAATCCATTATGGTGTGTTTTATTGGATGAATTTATTACAGAACAACCACAATTGGATCTTACGTTGAATGCCATATTTGCAAGAAAGCTTACCTTAATAATGGAATATATCTTGATCTGACAGTAACTGGTGGCTCAAAAGAGTATACTGAAATTATTCCAGCTGGAACAGAACTTTTTAGGTACATATTTGCCTTTAGATAATGTCATGTCATATCTGTTCCTAATTTTAAATGACAAATTCCAAGCAGATCATTATGTATAGATTTTTTATCTCAGCTTTTACAACTTCTATGCATGGTTAAGTAGTATAACTCTGATTTTATCCATAGCATGATCATTGACCCCTTGTAGAGTGTATGAAGTTCTTTGAAGAACAGGTCCTCACTTATCAACTTGATATGATTTGCTAATGTTAACATAAAAATTTCTTTATATTTGAGTCACAAAATAATATTGTTTCGTTGCTTAATCCTGGTGCATTTCTTGTAAAATACAACAATTTTTTTTTTTTGGCGGGGGAATTATATGCTATTTGCATGGGAGGAATCTCAAATGGATGACAACTTTGGAATAACAGTGAAAATATTCCTAAAGCTTCCATGCAAACCAAACTAATTACAAGTTCCTTTTTAGCTCATATTAGCATCAGTTTCAAGCAAAAGCTCCACCTTATCACGACTATTTGAAGATCTCAATATTTCATATATTTATCCATGCCATCTTCTTGTAAATACATTTTCTTTGGCTCTTTGTAGGGGTGAAAGTGTAATGGACAACATCTGTCTAGATCCATTTTCATATCTGAATCTTTTTGGACATGGATACAAATTTGAATATTCAATTAATATTAATGTTTGTATCCATATTCAGAAAAAAAAGATATGGATAATTAATATTCAATTTCTATAAGGATATTAGATTTTTCTTGTAATCCTATTTAATATTATATAGCATTCATGAACTTTTAAGAAAAATAAGCGACCATATTAACATAATATTCACTTAATTAACCTTCTATATAATTATATTTTGATTTGATGGAAGTAAATTTTAATTATCTAACTCACATTCATGTATATATCCATACTTTCAATATCTGATTTGTATTCCTATCTATTTAAAATAAATATAGTTTCAAATCCCAATGAAACATCCTATACAATGTTGGCAAGGGTTTTTGTCCTAGGTAATAGGATGGGTCCATCTTGCCATTGTCCTATTATCCTAATCAATATGTCTTGGAACATCTCCCATCCTAAGTGTCAAGAAGGGCTATGACAATGGCTCGTCCTGTTCCATGAAAAAGCCGAGACGGATTGAGATGGTGGTGTATCTTGTTTTATGAAAAAGGCAGGATGAGCTTGTTTTATTGGATTTAAAACCTTGAAAATAAATATAGATATGGATTTTGTATCTAGTTGATATATGTACTCATATTTATTTACCAATTAATTTGGGATTAAGATTTTGTTATTGTTGTTGTTATTATATCTGTAGTCACCAAACAAAAACATATAAGGATATGGATATCGTGATATTCTATCCATATCTGATCCATTTTTAGCCCTAGCTCTTTAGCTTATTTGTGCCTTTGATATGCATGCATGCGTATATATATGTATAGGGTTGATTTAAAGTTGGCTTTTGGTCATAAAATCTGCTCTATCCTTTTGTGGAGATTTTCTCATCATGGAATTGTGCACTATGGCTGACCCCATATTTGGTGGAAAAAAGGCTATCTCAGCATTGACATCGAGCCTTTCTCAACCTTTATGGAATCTCTCTCTCTCTCTCTCTCTCAATTTCATTTGTCATTAGGAATCCAAAATTTAGTTTTCATTTTGTTTGCATAAGATTGCCATGCTAATTGGATGTGTAAATATTTTACCATGTACTTGCCTTTGGAGCTCAGCTCTTAGTTAGAAATAAAATTTATCTCATCTAGCATGAGATGTTTTTTTTCCTTCATTCAATGGTGCATTCCGTTTTCTAATCATGCAACTTTTTATTAGAATATGAGCCCTTTGGCATCATTTATGATATTATATTGTAATTTATTTACTGGTTAGCAGAGTGATTATCTATTTATTCTTGGTCTAAACTATCATTTCTTAAAGTATGTTTACTAACTAATTCCATATTTTAGTAGCTTAGTCTTGGATCTAGGTAATTAATATGCATTTCTTTATTCACATGAATAATATAAAAATGGTAAGTAAAGGAGAAAGTTAAAAAATGTCCTATTTGATATTTATATATTATGTGCTGGAGTGGATGATGGCTTGGATATCTGATGCAAAACATCTTTGTAGAACATCTTAACTATGTCAACCTTTTAAAGAGACAATAAGAATTTCCTGCTACGATTACCTATTTTATTGAGCTAGAGGTAGTCAAAGAGCATGAGCTAATTCTGATTGAGTTGGATTTTCACCATCCGTTCTTACCGATTGTTTGTTGGAGCAGGAGTCAATTGGTTTCGTTTCTTTATGAAAGGGGATGGCGTCAAAATTTCATATGGGGTGGTTTCCCTGGCCCAGAAAGAGAGGTTTTACAAGCTCCAACTATAAATTGCTGTTCATTGTGAATTGATCAACTGATTCATTTCTACCATTGCAATCTTTCTCACTTTTGAGACCTTTTCCTGTTATGCTGTCCATGCAAGTACCATTTAGGGCATACTAGTAATTCTGTTTTCTTATAATCCTTAGAGAACTCGTAAGTTAGTGAAATTTTCCATGAAGTAGCAATAGGAAATATAATTGAACAACTTTTTAATATAATAATGATGAAATTTTCATGTCTATTTTCCTTCTAGTTTTCACATTTTTCCAACGTCAATTTTTCATCGATATTCTTGTAATGCAGTTTGAAATGGCTAAAGTTTACCTTACACCCACGATGGGAGGGACTATCATTGATGCAAGTTGCGGAAGTGGGTTATTTTCAAGGCTATTTGTTAAGAGTGGAATGTATTCACTTGTTGTCGCTTTGGATTTCTCAGAGAATATGCTGCAGCAATGTGATGAATTCATTAAGAAGGAGGGCATTTCGAAAGAGTATAAGTTCTTTCCACATGGCCTAATTTTCTTATATATAATAGAGATTGTTAAGACATTCAGAATTGTCTTCAAAAAACCAAAAAAAAAAAAAAATCAAGATTGAAAGTTATATGGAAGGCTCAATTTCTTCACAGGTCATCTATTTCTGAGGTTTCAAGTGTTTTCTAAAGAACTGAAGTTATATGCAAGTTTTCTTGCAGGAATTTAATCTTGGTCAGAGCTGATATCTCGAGACTTCCTTTCCTTTCCAATTCCATTGATGCTGTGCATGCTGGTGCTGCATTACATTGTTGGCCTTCTCCATCTGGTGCTGTGAGTGCACTCTCTGCTCGATGTCCTTTTATTGAATAAGTTGAACTCAGGCGACTCATTTTCACAGTGCAAGATATGTCTAGAAACTTAAATAGTTATAATAATATGTATATATTTTATGATCAAGAAGATGCCCTACATGGTATCAAGCTCTCTCTCTCTCTCCCTCTCCCTCCACACTCCCTCCCCCCCCCCCACAAGTACTTTTGGCTTTTTCACCAATTGGACAATTATATCTGCTCTGTTGTTCCTCAATGTTGCCACTGCCAGTACCCTAGCCATCACCACCATGACAACCCCTTTCCCCCTCTGGTCTCATCATGCCCCATATTAAATTACTTGAGAACTACTATGTTAATCTGTGCTGACCTAGTCTTGATGACTGCTAGTTAATTGATTTGCCTTGAAGCTCTCTGTGCAGTTGTTCTGCTCTTCTTAGAAGTTCATTAAGAAAGGTTTTAAATACTATGGGACAGGGTTATTTTGATCTATAAAACACCTAAAATCCTGATGCTCGGGATGGTAGATGTCTTGTCTCATCTCAGTCCAATTCTTGATTGGGGTTGGTTCCAATCAGGATGGTAGGACACCGCACCATCCCTCCAGTATTTAAAACCTTACTACAGAGGCTTGTGTGATCGATCCAACACCAAACCTAGATTTTTCTGCCATGGTCCCTTGATTAGACCAAGTTTTTGAAATAATGGGGAAAAAACCAATCACTTCTCAATCCATGATGAGCTTTGTGGCATGGTTCTTTGCCTATATAGGCTTCAATTTTCAACCATTAGTAGCCAAAGGCCTGCATGATTTTGTTTGTATATTCCAAAGCCCCTAATCTTATCCTATGGTGTAGTACGATCCTTCCTATGTTGCATTTATTCTTGTCCAAGTCCACAAAGGAAGCTCTTCCATTGTTAGTTTTCCTAACTCATCTAAAATTTCTTTGTGCATACTGGTGGTCTCTACATCATTGCAGAATGACGAGTTTTGAGCATCAGTTTGCCTTTAGCAGTTCTTCTAGTTCGTTTTCTTATCTATTTCTTTAGATTATCGAGTCAGAATAACTCCACTGTCTAAAATTATTCTTACACTTACACAGAAGATTTCTTTCCAATAAAACTTTGAGTTGGTTTTGTCTGATTGTTGAAAGGAAGTGCTTTCCCTTCTCCAATACAAATTTTCCTTCTCTTACCTGAATTGTCCTGTAGGTCGCAGAAATAAGCCGAGTACTCCGCCCTGGAGGCGTATTTGTTGCCACAACATTTATTTTAGATGTTATTCCTCCAGCTGTTCCAATCCTCAGAACAGTACGTCAGGTAATATCTTTATTCAGCTTTACCAGATGTACTTGGCATGAAGGTCAAACTTAGCTGTAATGGCAAATGATATAGGATCTGGCCATTATAGAAAGCATTAGATTCGTTTATATAAAAAAATAAAAATATTGGGGTTGGAGGTAGTGGGAAGGGAAGTTAAATTATGCTGCTGTTGGAATTGCATTAGTTGCTTCAACAGTCCCAATATTCCATTTTTTAATTTGAGCATACACATTAACCATCAACTGATGGGAATTCATGATCTCAAAAGCTCACGTTCTTGCTAACTATATTATGATAAATATAATATTCTTTTACTTCTCTCATGGAATCAACCTTGCATGATGAGGACTAGATTCCATTTGGATTTTGTATTCACATGCACTTTTAATAGGCCCAGTTGAGTCCTAAAATGTGGGCGTGTTTGTGTTGCCTTTTTTGCCTACTTCATTTAAAAAGAAAAAAGAAAATCAAGACAATATAGACAATTATTCACTTTGTTTCTATTTCCCTTTATATATTTTTTTAAATAAAAAATTGAGTTTTTAAGCAAAACCCTACCTCTTCAATATATTTTCTAACAGAGTCGCAGTGGTTGCCGCCATCTTCATCGCCGCCGTTAGCCAGTCATGAATTGCCGTAAAACTGAATCACTGATGCCTCTGTGGCTTTGCCACCCCACCATCCCACCATCAGTGCCACCTCTGCCTCTACCATGGGCAACAGCATTATATATATTTATAAAATAATAATAATTGATTGCATCAAATATGTTTTTTGAAAAGTTCAAAAAAGTAGAAATAATTTTTTAATTTTTGTAAATAGGAAAAGCGGCAGTAATGCCAAGTGCAGCCTCCATTCACTATCATCAAAATTGGTTTATTCCTATCCATGATGATTTGCTTTTTCCTTGCAGTTTTTTGTCCAAGCCACAGGGCAACACTTTTATCTATTAGAAGCTGAACTCGAAGATATTTGCAGAGCATGTGGTTTGGTTGGTTTTACGTGCATCAGGAATGGACCCTTTGTTATGATATCTGCGACCAAACCAGGCTGACTTGATGTCAACCATTGCGCTTATCATCAATACCTCTTCCTGTAACAAATTATGTGAAAGTTGTGGCATTGGAATGGTCGATATTTGTTTGTCTCTTGTAGATGGGTTAAGAACGTTGGTGGCTGGTGTTCGTTTGTTTGTTGTTTTTCATGAAACTTCATGCAGATTAATATGTTAATGTCTGTACACCGTCAAGAGAGGTCGTTGTATTTTTAATAGAAAGAGAGGGACATGTACATATTTTCATTAATAGCATTCATGAAAGAGCGTTGGTGGAGCTGCTGGAGCACTGAATTGATCATGATGTGAAAGCTGTTTGGTTTTTGGAATTTTTTAAGCGTGTGGTGTCTCAGTATCGTGGCTTTGGTTTGAGAAAGTAGAGAGTAGGGTTTTGTTCTCATTCCTAAAAAATAATTTTACTCCTGACCTGTCAAATAGTTTAGGATGTTTTGCATACAGAGCTTCACTTTTTGAGTGGTTGCTCAACTACGACTTTGGAGATGATATATCCACGCTCATGTGCTCTTAAATACCATTTTTTCGGTCAAAAATATTGACCTTAAACATTTATATGAGATTAAAAAACAAAATCTGCGGTGAAATGGCAACTTTTTTTTACTTGTTCTTTTTGATGTCTTAATTTATTCAGATTGTCGGCTTCTCCACTTTCCCTTTCAGCGATCAATGCTGATGGAGCCAAAATTCTCTAATGATTTTTTTTATTTTTTTCATTTTTAATCTAAAGCCGGTGCTCCTTTGATCTTCTCCAGGTTGTATGAGGTGAAGCTGGTACTCATGCTGGAGTATTTGTACGCTCGTCTAAATAAACATATGATGCTCATGTCAAGCCTCCAAAGGCTAACATTCCTAATTAGCCTCTTTCCTGTGTCTCTCTATAATCCTTACTATTTCTCTCAGATCTCTATTTACCTTCTCTTTCCTGTATAAAGAGCAGGGAGATTTGTTAGAAATCAATATTATTATTCAGATTCTTACAATATTATTGCTGCTTTATTTTACGTGCGCTATTTATGTGAATGTAAACATGTCCAATATTATTAATAAGGATAAAATATAGAACACTATTAAAAAAAGCAAAAAGAATAAATATAATTACATGTATACCTCCTATACAAACGTAAGCACATTTGTTATCAGTAAAATAGACAAACCATATATAATGATACAATAAATAATAAAAACTAATATCAAATAAAGAAAATATGCTGCTATTATGTTACTTCCTTTCTTCCTTTAATAATTACACATTATAATAATAAAAATTTAAAGTTTATATTTTGTTTTCACAATTCCGTCACTTTTTCCTTAAGCTCTCATTAGAAGAAAAGTGTAAAATATCAGAAAGAAAATAATAATAATAATAATAATAATAACAATACTTTTTGGAAGGATCTTTTAATTCTTCTGCTCTGTTCCCATCTGAGATTCTTTCCCCTCCACTTTGACGGCATCATACCTAAGAGGCAACTTTTTTTTTTTTTTTTTTGGTACAAACGGATGATCACACTAGTATAGTGCGATTCAGCCAAGATAGATCTGAGTACAAAATTAGCTGCAAAAGAGAAGGGCATAGATCACCCGGCCACCAAGACCACGATCCAGCATGCTGCGCCACAAAAGTAGCCACCCAATCCGTCGCCGAATTTGCTTCACGGTAGATATGACGGATCTGAGCACCTTCCACCTCCCGCAGAATAGACCAAATATCCCCGAGGATCGATTACTAAAACCCGGAGGGCAATTCTCCTTCTTTAGCCAAGAAATGACCGACATAGAATCACCCTCAATGAAGAGCCTCTGAGCTTGAAGAAACCGAACAGCATAAGAAATACCTGCCCAGGCCGCATAAAGCTCGGTCATGGGGATAGAAGAGTCGAGAGTTCCAAAACCTCCCGCAGCCAATAAATCACCATGAGGACCTCGGATAATAAAACCAGAACTAGCAGCTCTACCACGAACACTCCCGTCAAAATTGATTTTGATAAACCCTGGAGGAGGGGGCTCCCAGGAGATACAAACCGTATGTCGGCTCGCTGCCGAAGCAGCAGGAGAACCCCAGAGGCCAGAGTTGTCAGAACCAATATGGGCACAGTCCGCTACCAACAATCTAATCTTTCTCATAATCTTATGAGAAGAAATAGCATCATCAGAGAAAATGAGCTGGTTCCTGGACAATCATATCTGATAAGCCGTGACAGCCCAAAGACCTTTCTTCTACTGAGAACCCTTCCGAAGATCAAAAAGGAAAGAGGAGCGCAAGGAACCCGAGTCATCCTGTCTAATAAAATAGCCGATCATATTCCAAACACATCTAGCTCTGGGGCAGGTGAAAATAGCATGATCAGACGATTCCTCCTCCATACTACATAAAGGACAGGTTGGCTGGATAGCAAGACCCCTCCGGGAGAGAAGGCCACAGGTTGGGAGACAGTCCCACAGAAGCTTCCAAATAAATAGCTAAACCCTGGGAATGATAGGAAGCTTCCAAATCCATGCAGCATCCTCCGACCGCTGGGGCAGGGGCCTGAACAACTTCATCAGATCCCTAGAGGGGGTCTTAGAGAGACATGATCTTTGCCATAGCCTGGAATCAGATAACCGGCCAGGAGTAAGGGGCATCGAGAGAATCCATCGCGATAGATCAATACCAAAGAATCTCATCACCGAAGGAACATGCCAGGTAGGGAGATATGAGGAAATCAAGTCCTTCACCTTTAAATTGGCAGGAGCATCAATGCTAATAAAGGTGGGCCACAGAGAAAGAGGAAGCTCAGAAATCCAGGTATCATGAATAACATCAATCAAAGATCCATCACCAATCATCCACGAAACATGATCCGAGATAGCCTGACCATAACGACAAACCTCCTTCCAAAAGGAGGAACATCCCCGAGGCGGAGAAATATACGAAACTGATGACCAGTCACCATACCTTGCATGCATCAGAGAGCTCCACAAGCAATGCGGCTCGAGAAGGAATCTCGATGCATATCTGGCCAGAAGGGCATGATGTCTAACAATCAGGGACTGGATCCCAAGACCACCCTCAATGATAGGCATACAGATACTGTCCCAGGATAGGAGGTGAATACCATGACCTTCGTGCATAGAAGCCCACAGAAAATCATGAAAATATCGCTCGATCCTCCTCAAGCAAGTAATTGGAATGGCAGCATTCGATAGGAGGTACATGGGAATGGAAGACATAACCGAACGAATAATGATAATCCTCGCCATCATCGAAAGGCCTGTGACCTGCCATCCCTCAATGCGCTGGCGAACCCGCCTCTCAATCCCAGCATAATCAGAACAACGAGGCCGTCTCCCCGTAATAGGGATCCCCAAATACATCAGTCTATCAGTTTGAGAAGTAATACCTGACAGATTGATAATGGCTTCCCTGGTTTTTCTAAAGGTCTTCGGGCTAAAACATATGGAGGACTTTAGAAGATTAACCTTCTGATCCGAAACCTGACAGTACTGCTGAATAATTGAGTGAAAAGAAGCCACATTAGCAATAGAAGCCTGCCCCAGAATGATACAATCATCAGCAAAAAGAAGATGAGAAACAAGGGGGCCCCCCGACCCGGTCATAAATGGGACAATCCGCCTATCTAGCTGAGCCTGACATAAAGCACGGGAAAGGTCATCTGCTGCTAGAATAAATAGCAGAGGAGATAACGGACATCCCTGCCGGAGTCCCACTACAGAGCGAAAGAACTCAGTCGGGCTCCCATTGACGATCAGCGAAAAGGAAGGCCTTTGAATGCAGGCCATAATCCACTCTATAAATAACCCATCAAACCCAAACTCCAGAAGAGAGTTCTGCAAGAAGGCCCAACTCAGTCTATCATAAGCACGCTCCATATCAAGCTTCACAGCCATAAGACAACGACTGGCCGAAGCTCTCTGAAGATCATGTATAAATTCCTGAGCTATAAGAACATTATCTGAAATGGAACGCCCTCTAACAAAAGCTCCCTGTTCGACAGATATGAGACAAGGGATTACCAGACAAAGGCGGCGGGCTAAAAGACGAGCACAAACCTTATAGAGGGTAGTGCAAAGATTGATGGGCCAAAAGTGCTGCGGGAGAGAAGCATCAATACGCTTGGGCACCAAAGTAATAAATGTCTGGTTCCACTCTGAAGGAATGTGATGAGCTTGGAAAACATCCTGAATGGCCTGAGCCACCTCCTGCCCAACAATATCCCAGTAGTGTCGATAAAAGAAGGGCGAAAAACCATCAGGGTCAGGAGCCTTGTCCAGACCAAGCTCCCAAAGGGCCAACCTAATTTCCTCCACAGAAATCGGCCTAACAAGCATATTATTATCCATGGAAGAAACCTTCCTAGAAGCCGGAACCTGAACAACCGGGCCCCCATCACCATTAGACTCAGCCCATCTGGACTGAAAAAAGTGAAGAAGCATGTCCCTGATAGAGTGGATGTCCTCCTGAATGTGCCCATCATCATCAACTAACCTCCGAATCCTGTTAGCCACACGCCGCTTTAGAGTAGCCTAATAAAAGAATCTGGTGTTACGATCCCCATCACAAATCCACTAAAACCTGGACCTCTGCCACCAGTACACCTCCTGTTGCCGCAAAAGGGAGTGATGACGAGCAAGCAGATCCCTAAGAGAGGAGAGGTCTGAATCCACCAAAAAACCTTCCTGATCCTCCTTAGCCTGCAAAATGCTAATATCATCTTCGACCTTTTCAATTTGTCTAACCAGATCCCCCACCTCCAGCCTATTCCATCTGGACAGCTATGTCTCGCCATCTTAAGATGACGCGATAACCGATAAACAGTATCACCCCTGATAGGAATATGCCAAATCTAAGCAATGATAGAACGAGCAGCAGAATGACCAGTCCAAAACTTCTCAAATCTGAACTGTTTATGGAGAAGCTAATTATTCTCAGTGGAAATCAAAATGGGGCAGTGGTCAGATGCAATCCTAGGGAGGTGAGTAATAGAAACCACAGGAAACCTCTGAAGCCACTGAGCTGAAGCCATAGCTCTATCAAGTCTCTCCCAGACGCGAGAAGTCCCCTGACGATTGTTGCACCAAGTGAATTGGGGACCAGAAAACCCCAAATCCATCAGCTCAGAAGAACCAATAAAGGATCGAAATTCAGTGATATCAGCTGAGGCAGTAACCCGTCTTCCCCCACTTTTTCATTAGCTTTAGTAATGCAGTTGAAGTCCCCTGCAATAATAGACGAAATAACTTGTGCAAGAAGAGCAAGCAGTTCAGACCAAAGAACCCTTGTCTCCCAATAGTCCGTACTGGCGTAAACGGCTGATAGAAGCCATGGGTCAGAAGCCCCCTCAGAGATCATAAGACCAATCTGCTGGTTACATTGATGGAAAGCATCAATCGTAGCAACAGAGGCTGCCAAATAGCTAACATTCCCCCCGACAGCCCTGCAGCCTCCACCGCATAGGAGGACCAAGAACGAGCAATCTGCCTACGAACTCGGGCTAGACTATCACCCGACAGCCTGGTTTCCAAGAGAACACAATATCAAAATTATGTAACTGCAATAATCTACTAAAAGAGGATCGAAATGAAGGCTTTCGAGCTCCTCTAACATTCCAAAGAAGAATCTTCATTTATAAACTGAAGGAGGCTGGGACCCACCCTGGTCCTCCAACATAATGCTATCAGCAAGTCCCCCATTCAACATGGAGCCTTCATCAAACATTGGTAAAGGACAGGCCGACTGACCTTCCGAACCACAACCAGACTCAATAGAATGGGAAGGCTGCACCAAAGATGAGGACCCTTGACCGAGACCCTCAATAATTCCCGCAACATTCTTCGAGGAAAATCCAGCTGACTTAACTGATTGGGTCCTAACCAGCTCCTGAACTTCTTCCTGGCTACATGGAGACAAACCCAACTGAATTGGAGAAAAGCTGATCAGCCTCCCATCTTTGCAAGGATGAACCTTCCCTTTTCCTTTCCGCTTCTTCAATTTGGAAATAGATCTCGGGGCCATAGAAACCTCCGGTCTGGTTCGCTTGACAGGACCTAGAAAAGCATCCCGACTATCCAGAGAACCTTCTACATCCGCAGCCAATACAAGGGAGGCAAAGGGGTTCTTGGACACCTCAGGAATGTTTAGACAAGTCCCCTGAGAACCACCCTTCTCAGAAATGTTCAGATGTGAAGCTTGGGTCACAGAACCGGCACGCCCCAATTTAACCGGCACGGCCTCCATCCCTTTAGATTTCATCTCCAGGACCCCCTCAGAGTGGCACAAACATGCTCCTGGGTCCATGACCACCTTCCTTGCCGACGAAGACCTCCGGCGAGCCAGTTTCACCGGAGATATCCAACCATCTGCCTAACCTTCACAACCCGATCGAGTCCCAGGCTTCTCCTTCATGGAATCAGAGGAAGAACCAGTGGCAGCCGATGAGGACTTAGATTGCACCAACCCTTGTCAACCATCAGCGGACCAGAGGCCAACTTCCGTTGCCGAATTGCAATGAGCCATGGTCCGAAAGCTTGGTTCGAAGCAGAGCAATCCCCAGCAGCCTTCTCCGAAAATGAGCACGGACCTCCCAGATGCAGCGTGCCGCAACTCATGCAGATTCCCTCTAAACTTTCATACACAAATGGCTGCCAAAAAGGATGATTCAACCCTTAAACACGAACGCCTGGCCAGAGAGGGTGAGTGAGATCAACTCTGATATAGGCCCTGGCAAACCCTCCTCTGTTTTTTACTAAGGTAGCAGCATCGACTGAAACAAATCCTCCCGCTGGCTCTAGGATTACTCTGAGGAATCCTTCCTTCCAGAACTCCAAAGGTAAATTCGGCAGCCTTACCCAAACAAGAGCTGACTTGATTGAGTCCTCCGCCGGAGTAAACTCCGGCCTCCATGCCTCCATCCCTATTACCTGGCCATTAACCACCCATGGCCGATGCAGAACCAGGTTTCTGGCTTCCGAAGAATCAAAGCGAAACAAATGGCATCGAAATGCCAGATTGATAGAAACGATCTCTCCGGGAACACTAGCATGCCTAAACTCACGAATCAAAGCTTTAGCCGGGACCCATTTGTGGAAGGATCGGGCGATGACGGTTCTCTGCTGCCAGGCTGCCACCTCTTCTTCAAGCTCCGCCGCCGGCACCCTTACAACCTCCGGGAACGACTCCTCTAGCATCGCCATCACAGCCGGTGAGGGAGAAGATGAGATCCATTAAAACCCAGGCACCCCGGCCCTCCTCCCAGGGATCCGGCCACCAGCAGCCGAATCAGATGCCATCCGAGAAGAGGGGAAAGCAGGGGGTGAAAACCGGGAGAAGAGGAAACGCAGAGGAACAAGGATCACCGAAAGATCAAGGAAGACAAGCTCGGAAAATGAATCTTGAAGCACAAACGAAAATAGAACCAGTGAGTTCTCAGAGCACGATTCTCAAAGCTCTCAACTGGAACGACAAGCTTTGAGGCAACTTTTCTATTTGGATAGGATTATTTTCCTCCAACCCCAAGCCAAGTAAAAAAAAAAATCACTTTCACCCACTGCTAAGAACGCCAAAGTCCCAAGTCATTACTTTGCACCAGAGATCTTCGGGTAGAACTAATTCAAAACATGCAGACACGAATGACACTTTTTAAGAAGTTAAAGTTCAACTCTTTCTTTCCTTTCTTTTATCTTTACATTTTCTTTTTTTTTTTTGGAAAAACAATGATCATACCTCTCAGCTTTTTGTCTATAAATACTTGGTCTAAACATCTGGCTCAAATTCAAAATAAACCGCATTTGTTGTTCCTGGGAGAGTAGGATTACAGATTGTAATGATCCAGCCCGCAAACCCATGAATCTGTTTCGTTTTAAGAAAGCAAGGTGGATAAGGTCTACACCAATTTGGGTCATCACAGCCCAAAAGGTATCTAATTGGTACTTGTCCATTTTCTTTAACTGGTTATAAATCATACAACCAACTCTTAATTTTCTAATATGAGACTATTGGGAGGGGCATCACAATCTACGCCCCTTACAGTGACGACGTCCTCGTCGCCAGAAGATGATCGCAACCATCAGGCATGTAAGATTCTAGAGATGTCTCCCACGGGTTCAAAAGGTGGCTCCTATCAATGTAGCACTTTGCCCTATGGCTCCCACAGGTTCAAGAGGTAGCTCTCATCAATGTAGCACTTTACCCTGTGTGGCACTTAGCTCCTGCACTTTTGACTGGTGCATGGCTCTGATACCACTAAAGCTATCACGCTCTAAACCCATAGGTGGATCTAGGGGTGGCAACTCGTCGCAAGTCAAACATGCAAAGCATTCAAATATAATCACAACATAAGGATATAGTAATTGTAATACCATTCGAAGCCAAAGATATCTTTAATATAAGCCCAATCAAATAGGATTTAAAACCCTAAGCTAAAACACACAAAACCAATATATGAAGTCACATCAAAATTTGGGCTTTGATAGGAGTCTCATTCTATCTCTTTTTCTCATCCATTTCAGTTTTGCGATTCTGAAAAATGTTGTGAGATTTAAATAAGATCACACATAGTAAGTAAGCCTACAATAGAATATTATAACCATTTTTGCATTTATAGCAAATCAAATTTTTACATATGAAAACACTTATCAAGCTTCCATATCTACAAATATATATTAAAAACATACTAAATCCAAGCATATTTATAAAATAATTTTAAAAGCATAGTCATGCAATAATTTCGAAATATGCAATGCAATCAAACCCACTGTATCTTTATAACTATCAATTTTTATCTGTCCCACGGCCTTACACCATATCCGTAAACACCCCGCTGGTGTATCACTCTTAAATATTCCCTAAGAGGAAGGGTACCAGCGTCATGCCATATATTATAACCAGTCATAGCACATCCTACAAATATGTGTCCTTCACATATTCCCCCTATGGAGGTGGGTCCCATATCTCTTGGCATATCACATCATTTCATGTTATGGAGAACTGCGGCGATACATAGTAGCATATTCTCAAGTATCATAATTATATCTTGCATGCAACATATCATGCATCATCACAAGCATAAACTTCTCACATATACAGTGGTTTGAACATTAGCAATTGCATATAATTATATCAAATAGTACCAAATGATTTTGCAAAGTCAAAGTAATCATATCCCTCATTAGTCACATATATAAAGTTATTACTTTAAAAATATCAGCAGTTGCAAATAACCAGACCAAATAATGAATTGCATACTCATGGTACTATTTAATAATTTTAAATTAATCAAATCAAATACCATAATTTCATTCTTTCTTATTTCATAAATTAATACACTATATTTCCAAAATTTACATATTAAATAATTTATGAAATCATAATAATTGGCCTACTTACCTCAACATACTAATCCCAAAATGTAAACTAGTTATTTGGACTTCTAGGTACCTACAACAGTATTTTACATAATTAAATCTTTAAAATTGGAATGATAAAGTGTCCTCTGAATTCTACCCAGTCTAATCCTAGGCCTAACTTTGAGCTTAAATATCTCTAAGAATAACAGTCCAAATGGGGAAATAAAACTTTTCCTAGAAACTAGGATCAAAACTGATCCAATCCATATGCTCATTTCTCTGTTCCCGATCCATTATAAGGCAAAAAAATTTGGCTCAAATGGGCTCATAGGTCGGCCCACTCAGCCCAAAACAGGGTCTCCCTTCCTTTTTTTTTCTCGTTCCCTGATTCATCCGAACCAGGGGCGCTCATGCCGGTGGCCAGGGCCACCACCGGCCTCTCCCTAGGGCTACTCGGCCATCGGCGACCGGTCCAAAGCCAACCGCCATCACGGCCTTCCTCTCTCTCTCTTCCTCGCTTTCTTCTCTTTTTCTCCTGCGGCACCCTTACTGTGCCGGTGGCATGGCCGGTCACCACCGGCCGGCCGAACCCTCACCAGACGCTCGCCCAGCATCGATGGGGGCCGCTGCCTGCCTCTTAGGCCTGCATGATTTGCGGGACCGAATCGTTACACAGACTCCAGACTTCTTGCATCTCAAGAATATTTTCTTGGGAAATTATCCATGAATCCGAGAAAATATATATTATTTAACATTATTTAAACGGTAGGGTTGTTTTGATAGGTTCAAGAAGAATTGCAAGCTGTCGTCATGTTCTTAAGCCACTCTACTACCTACATATTCTTGCGCCAAGCCATACCCAATCTGAGCTTAAATTATAATCAAACAGAGCTCGAGCTCAATTATGTTTATTATCTCTATTATGCATTTACCTTTCAATATGTTTTTTTATTCTATTCAATTCATTAACCAAATTTAATTATTCATTTCCTTTAGAAAACAAAAACTAACCTAGGCCATGGGCTCATTCGTCCTTGTCAAACAAACTCGTACAAATAAGGACTTCTCCAACCTAGAAATCACAATTAACCTGGGTTATAAAACTGATGTCTGGATTTAGCAAGTCCATTGAATCCATAGTTGATGCTCGAATATATGCTTATCCTTCAAAACCAGTATAAGATTAGACTTCGGGGACCCAGAAGACCACCCAATTCCCATGCCCAACCAAAAAAAGGATCCATTGATTCTTCAAGCATGTGAAAATAACAGATGATGTTACAAACAAGCCCATGAAGGTTGCTGCTCAACTTGCAGGTTACTGACAAGAAGGCTCCTAATTCTTTTCAGATGAAACACTATAAATGTGTGTCAGTATGGCACCAATGAGGATTAAAACATTCTAAGTCGACCAGTATCGCACAACGTCACAATTTTTTAAGGCAAGTATGCTAGTTATTGTCACGCCCCAAACTCGATGGTTGTGGCCCAGGAGTGGCAACCCGCCTTGCATGCCTGTCACGCCCTAGACCTGATGGTGGTGGCCCAGGAATGGCAACCCGCTGCATACCTGGCATGCAAGGTGTTCTATAGGAATCCAATTTATACAAGGAAGGATAATACCTCTATGTCATTCAAATCAATAACCTTAATGCAAGTCATACTCATAAGTTTTGGGATTCATGCCCATCATACATAAATCAATGGGGCTACAATAAAATGTTGGATCTAAATTACTCTGATAGAATCTCCAACTACCCCATATCCCCTTCTTCAGTCTTGTGGCTCTAAAAAATATTGTGAGATTTAAATGAGCTCTCATACTCAGTAAGTAAGCCTACTGTAATATAATATAATCATTTTAGGTTTTAGCAAATCAGATTTTCATGCGTAAAAACACATGTTAAACTTCCAAATTTCAACTACATTTTATCATATTATCAAAATATGCATATCATATGCTCAAAATAATTTTGAAAGCTATTGCCATATGGTATTTTAAAATATAATTTCAAATCAAACCATTGTACCACTGTAAAAAAACATGTAAAATTTTATTTTATATCAATGTCCCATGGTCATACACTATGTCTACGTAAACAGAACACCTTAAAGGTATATCCTTTTTATACATCCCCAAAGGGTCTTGGTGTCAACAGAACATCCCTTTGGTGTGTCCCTACATATCTATCCCCTATGGGGATGGGTTCCAGAATCATATAACAAAACACCCCTCGAGTATATCCTCCACATATTTCTCCTATGGAGGTAGGTCTCGATGAACCGAAGTCATGTAGTATATCATGCTGTATCCTATCACAGTACATCCTAGGAATGTGTGTCTCCACATATTTGCCCTATAGAAGGTGGGTCCCATATAATCAAAGTCATGTAGCATATCATGATGTATCCTGTCACAGCACACTCAAGGATGTGTGTCCTCCACATATTCGTCCTGTGAAGGATGGGTCCCATTTAACCGAAGTCATGTAACGTTTCATGTCATATCATGTCATGTTATAGTGGACCATGGCAACACATAATAGCATATTCACAAAATATCATTTTCATGCCACGTTTGCAAAATAGCATGTATTGTTGCCAAAAGCATAACAACATACTTTCAGTATCAAATCCATTTTCTTATTTTTAAATAATATACTATATATCAGTATAGCATTTAAATCCATAATTTCTATACTTTAATAATTCATAAAAATCATGATAAATGGCTTACTTACCTCCTGACACTAATCCAAAAGTGTAAATCAGCTATTTGGGCACCTGGGTACCTACAACATCATTTTTTTAATTTTTAATCTTCAAAATCAACATATCAAAATAGCTTCTAAACTCTACCTAGCTTAATCCTGGGGCCAACTTGGGGCTTGAATATTTTCAAATATATAAGCCCAAATGAAAAAAAAAAACTCTCAAAGAAATTAGGATCAACACTGATCTAAACCTCATTTTTTTATTGGGCCTGGCCTAATTTAGAGCCCAAAAAATCAGCCTAAAGGCTTAATTCACTTAAACCATTGGAAAAGACTTTGTACACAGCATTCGGTGCAGCAAATCCTATATGGGCTGCATCGCTTCTTTTTATTGGTCCACATGCATACGATACCCATTAAAAAATGTTAAGACAACTTTACGACATTCCGACTAAAAAAATTACGATATCCCAGTTTTAAAATTATGACACCATAGTTATAAAATTACGACACTCATTTAGAAAGCCAAAAAAATTGCGATACCTCAGTTATAAATTTACAACACCATAGTTATAAAATTAGGACACATTCAAAAAACATGTCTGTACACAAATTCCAAAAAAAAAAGAGTTGAATGGGTATTAATGCATGTCATGTTAAAATTTAAGATGATACTTCAGTTGTAAAATTATGACATCGTAGTTATAAAATTAAGACACTTATTAAGAAATCTTAAAAAAAATTATAATATCCCAATTATAAATTTACGATACTGTAGTTATAAAATTATGACACTCACTCAGAAAATATGTCTATACATAAATTCTAAAAAAAGCTGAACGAGTATTAATACACGTCATGTTAAAATTTAAGATGACACCCTAGTTGTAAACTTACAACTCTATAGTTATAAAATTAAGATACGAAAGCCAAAAAAATTACGACATCCCATTTATAAATTTACAATACAATAGTTATAAAATTACGATATCCATTCAGAAAATATGCACTGCAGCCTGTACATAAATTTCAAAAAAAAAACTGTATAATGTATGTAATGTCAAAATTTAAGATGTGTCTATACATAAATTCCAAAAAAAAGCTGAACGAGTATTAATGCACGTCACGTTAAAATTTAAGATGACACCCTAGTTATAAACTTACAACACTATAGTTATAAAATTAAGATACGAAAGCAAAAAAAATTACGACATCCCAGTTGTAAATTTACAATACAATAGTTATAAAATTACGATATCCATTCAGAAATATGCACCGCAGCCTGTACATAAATTTCAAAAAAAAAATTATATTAATGTATGTAATGTCAAAATTTAAGATGATATTTCTGCTCCATTATATTAAATCATGTAAAATTTATATGAATTAATAAAAAAATAAAGCATATAAAATACTGCATCAAAGATGGTGTACAAAACTTTTTCTAAACTATTTTGAACCAAGGCCCACTAGTTCAAGCCCAAATAAGAAGGTCTCAGCCTTCTACGTAAACTCACGTGAAGCCCTCCTCCTCGACGCGTGTGCCACCAAACTTCTCCTTTTTTTTTTTTTTTGTTTCTTTCTTCCTCTGCTTCCTGCTTCCTTTCTCCTCTGTTTCCTGGGTTCACCCGAACCCATGCTCGTCACCTTCTCCTTGGGCGGCGGCGTGGCTGGCCGGGGGAGGCCGTTCAGACCCCACCGGACGCCTCCCCGGCGCGGCCCTCTTTCTCCCCTCTCTCTCTATCTCTCTCTTTCTCTGTCGTTGGAGGGGGCCAGCGCGACCCACGTCTTTAAGCTTCCACGGCGTGCAGCCGCGGGCGGACGCGCGTACGGCCACGGCGGAGACGCGCTGCACGTTGCAGCAGTCTCTCTCTCTCTCTCTCTCTCTTTTTTCTAAATGTGGGGGATACCATTATCAAGTTGGGCAAGTAAATTTTTTTTATCTCAGTTGAAATGAGAGTGGAAGGATTTTACAAACGTACTGGTAGTATAATAAATACATCAGCCGTTGCATATCAAGCTGGATATTTGCTGATTCAGAGTAGCAGAGTGAGACTATTACAACCTCTTAGAAGTACAACACTGCTACTATTTTGCTATTAAAGAGAGGACAAAAAAACACATCTTTTCTCCAAGATGCATTTCCCTTATGTTCGTTTCACATATACAAAGTGTGGAATCTTCTGTTTCTAATCTTTCTTGGAAGATATCGGAATTAACTGGTGTGACATCCTTCTCTATTTGGCTGTTATACTTTCACTGGGAGGGGATAATTTTCCCTGGACTCTGTCTTGTAGGAGTTGATGTTTGAATGAACACACTTAGTCATTGTTCTCGAGTTCCTCATTGATTTGTGATATAAAATTTGACATTGGTGCTCGTCCAAAGTTTTTTGGTTCCACAAATTTTTGTGCTGGCTCTGCTACATCAAATACTGAGTTCAGAAGAATTTCTGCTTCTCTATCTTCTTTAGCTTTACAATTAGCAAAATTTTCAAAGACGCTGAACTACCAACTTCCTGAAAGAAACATGCATGTGACTTTGATCTTCTCTACGTTTTTTCTGTCCTCCATTAGAAAGAGAAGTTACTATATTTCATTACTATTGAAAGGTTCGAGAATTATGTACTAAAATGAAAAAAGAATGGTTGAACAATTAACCTTGGTACTTTGTGGGTTAAAAGTTTGAGGATTGAGATATATTTTAATGCACTTGGTATGGGTAGTATAAATACAGATTATATGAGCACAAAAGAAGAAAACTACTAAAAAAAAAGAAATAAATTAAACTGAGTAAATGGAGTGAAAATCCTTTAATTTTCTTCCTTGACTTTCTCAACTTGATTGCATATTCTTATGTGAAAATTCCTTGATTTCCTTCCTTGACTTTCTCAACTTGATTGTATATCCTTATCATGCCCCCGCAAGATGGACGGCCGTGGAGCAAATCCAATCTTGACCTTGAGAAAGTCAAATTGAGAACGAGCAAGAGGTTTGGTAAGAGCGTCGGTAAGTTAATCAACTGCAGAGATGTGTGACACTTGAAGCAAACCATTTTGAACTTATTCTCGGATAAAGTGATAGTCGAGAGCGACATGTTTCATGCGCGAGTGGAAGACCGGATTGGAACAAAGATTTGTAGCACCAACATTATCACAATAAATAACTGGTTGTTGAGGGAGAGTGACACTCAGTTCTGTAAGAAGAGAGCAAATCCATCAAATTTCAGTAGCTGTGGAGGCCACCGATCGGTACTCAGCCTCAGTGGAAGAGCGAGCCAGAGTACGCTGTTTCTTGGAGCTCCAAGAAATAGGATTTGACCCAGATAGACTATGTAAGCACTAGTGGAGGTGAAATCGTCTTTGTTACCTGCCCAATCAGCACCTGAAAAGGCATGAAGTGCTAGTGGAGTGATCCGACGGAGTGTGATGCTGTGCTCTAAGGTGCCATAGAGATACCGCAATAGACGCTTGACCGCATTCCAGTGGTCACTGGTTAGTTGATGCATAAATTGAGAGAGTTTATTCACCGTATAGGCAACGTCGGGCCGAGTGAATGAGAGATATTGGAGACTCCCAACAATTGTTCGATATGCGGTCGGATCAGATAGTTGGGTCCTAGATTATAAAGTGAGAGTCGGGCTAGTTGCTAGTGGTGTAGGAGCAGGCTTGGCTTTAGTCATGTGAGTTCTAGTAAGGAGATCAGCAATGTATTTGCGTTGACTAAGGAAATGACCATTGTTGTGGGAGGTGACTTTCACTCCAAGGAAGTATGTCAGGGGGCCAAGATCCTTGAGAGAGAAGCGCTGAGAGAGTTGCTAAATGAAGGCCTATGTAGCTTCAGCATTATTCCCAGTAATGATGATATCGTCGACATAGACTAGAAGATAAAGAATGGTGCAACGATTGTTGAAGATGAATAAGGAGGTGTCTGCAACTGAATTGGTGAAGCCAGATTGGAGAAGAAATTGGCGCAACTCATGGTACCAAGCACGGGGAGCTTGCTTGAGACCATAAATAGCCTTGCGTAGCTTGCAGATGTGATGGGGAAGATCATGATCAATGAGGCTCGGAGGTTGAGATATAAACACATCCTCAGTGAGAGTTCCCTGAGGGAAGGCATTGTTGATATCAAGTTGTCTGAGTGACCAACCTTGACTAACCGCAAGGCTGAGAACAAGACGAAGTGTGGTAGGTTTGATGACTGGACTGAAGGTTTCAGAGTAGTCAACTTTAGGGCGTTGGTGGAAGCCTTTAGCAACCAATCGAGCTTTGTACCTTTCAATATAGCCATCAGGTAGATATTTGGTGCGAAATATCCACTTACAACCAACCAAATTTTGTGTGGGATGAAATGGCACTAGTTCCCATGTCCCATTACGAATTAAAGCATCAAACTCTTCAGACATAGCTTAGTGCCACTTAGGGTCATTGAGGGCTTAGGTAACAGTGGTGGGTTCAAGGATAGATGGTTGGAGTTGGGCAGTAAGGTTAAGCTTTTGAATTGGTTTATGGATGTTGTGTTTGGAGCGAGTGACTATAACATGAGGCGAGGCTGAAGGGTCGGAAGGTTGATTAGGTTCATTGTGAGGAGGCAATGATGGTGGGTCACTAGCAAGGTCGCGCTCGGTTTCACTAGAATGATTGGCGGGCGCTGGTGTAGGTAGATTATGTGGGGGAGTAGAGCCGGCATTCAAGGATGGTGTAGCCATGACTGGTAAAGTCATAGAGCACCACTCAGAAACGGAGGATGGAGTGGCACAAGGAAGAGAAGTTTAAGAAGTGGCAAAAGGAAAAATGGACTGAACAAAGCGAACATGTCGAGAAGTGTATAGACGAGCAGTGGATGTGTCAAGACAGAGATAGGCACTTTGAGTGGGGAAATACCCGACAAAGATGCAAGGTTTGGAGCGAGACTCAAGTTTGTGGGAAGTGTATGGGCGAAGCCAAGGATAGCAGAGACATCGTTTGGAGTAGTTGGGAGATGTTCCAAAGAGTTTAAGATATGGTGAAAGGTTGTTTAAAGTTGGTGTAGGAAGGCGATTGATGAGGTAGACAACGGTAGAAAAGGCAAAAGGCAAATATGATAGAGGCATAGATGCATGGGTAAGGAGAGAAAGACCCGTTTCGACAATGTGATGATGATGACATTCAGAGTACCCATTATGTTCAGGAGTGTGAGGTGGAGAAGTAAGATGGGAGACCCCATTGATAGTTAAGAATGAAGAGAGAGCTTGATATTCCCCTCCATTGTCAGAATAGAGAGTTATGATTGGACGGTTAAAGAATTTTTCGACGAGGGCCTTGAAGCGCACAAAGACATCATGCGTGTCAGATTTGCATTTTAGGGGATAAAGCTAGATATATTTGGTAAAATGGTCGACAAAGATAACATAGTATTTGAAGTTATCAACAGAGTAGACTGGTGATATCCATATATCAGTAAATATAACTTCGAGTGGTGAAGAAGTGGAGAGAGTAGAAGGAGATAATGGTAATTTATGACTTTTATTGCATTGACATGAATTACAATTAAAATTGAAATTGGAAGGACGAGAGACATCTAAATTAAACGAAGATATAATATTTTTGAAGATTGACAAAGAAGGATGACCTAGCCTATGATGCCACTCGGACAAAGTGGTCTTGACACTGGAAAAGATGATTAAAGGTGACTGAGTGGTGGAGAGCGGCCATTCATACACACTATCCTTAGTCTGACCCTGCACAAGGATTGCCCCCGTGTGAAGATCCTTCATATGAAAAGAAGAGGGTAAGAACTCAATGGAGGTATTGTTGGACTTGCAAAATTGAGAAACAGAAATAAGATTACGTTTCATGATGGGAACACATAAAACATTAGATAGGGTACAGGAGTGAGAGGGAGTGGTAAGAGAGGTGGAACCAGTGTGGGATATGGGGAGTCCAGAGCCATCACCGATCATAATTTCATCTGTGCCATCATAAGGACTGTGAAGGTTAGGATTGCTGAGGTCAGTTGTGACATGATATGAGGCACCACTGTTAAGTAGCCATGTAGTGTTGGAGGGAATGGTGGTTGCAACATTCGCTTGAGCTTGTCTCGGAGACGGTGGTCGATATTATGATGAGGTGCTAAGACGAGGAGGTGGTTGCGCATGCGGAAACTGTTGTCGGAAGAGAGGACAGCGGGAGACTACATGACCTTGAGTACTGCACCATTGGCAACGACCATGGAATGGACGAGCTTTTTGTAGGTTCTTAGGCATTGGGGATATTTTTGTAGGTTCTTGGGCATTGGGGATGATGACTTGGGTATTAGCCATAGGAATTAGGGGGATGAGAGGCTTACTGGAGATCAAAGAGCAAATCTGGGACCTATAGATTATGGGCCCACCATGCTTCCGCTGCGCTGCTCTAATACCATGAATGAGATAATAGGATGAAGAAATATGTATCTCATCATTCTTCTTGATATGGGCAGTATAAATATAGATTAGATGAGCACAAAAAAGGAAACTACTAAGAAAAGAAGAAACAAATTAAACTGAGTAACTGGCGTAAAAATCCCTTAATTTCCTCCCTTGACTTTCTCAACTTGATTGTATATCTTTATCTTTCATTAACTCGTTGCTTTCAAATTCCTACTTGTTATTGCATATATTATACATAGCTGTGTTACATGTATCAATATTTTTTCCACATGCATGAAACATGTAATGAAAATGTACTAGACGCTTCACAATACCTCGATCAAGTCTCAGCTATATATTTAACTTGGAAGTCAATAAGAAATACCCCAAACCATGTGTAATAGGACTCATTTTTTCTATCACTCCGTTGTTTCTGCATAAACTGAGGAATAAAAAAGGCCAGAATTAGAAATATAAAACAGTCAGTGAAAAGGTAATAAGCCATCTTCCAAAGAATATGGATCGAAACACTTTAAAGTTTTGCTGAAGAAAAATTGGGAAAAGATGGAAGGAAAGGTTGAGCCAGCTGAGAGAGAGAGACCATATTCCCCAACGAAAGAGATGTCAAAAAAGAATACTCTTGCCTCAAAAGTTCTGAGAGGCCTGAACGTTGACCTATTCAATATTCATGATGTGGTTTTGAAATGTTATGCCTTTGTCCTGCAGGTGCCCCTTGCATGAACGCCAATCTTTTTTAAATTTAATGATATATTCTTAAAAGTTGGAATGGCTTAGCTTCTTGAATTGTGCCAACAGAGCGGCCAGCACAGGCACTAAAATTGATTGGATGACATCATTCAATATGGTGGGATTGACATGAGTGAGCAAGTGACTTGTGGCCCCTTCCTATCTGCAGGGAACCAGGAGCCATAGGACATGCCAACGCTGCATATTTGCTTCCTTTGCAGACAGCAAAGAATCTACAAAGGAAGCAAACTGATTCATTGTAACCATTCATATGGCTTGATTGATGGACAAAAGTTTAGATGAATGAGGACTTGAAGACTGTTTTTGTGCAGAAATTGAATCGAATTTAATTAGCAACTGATAACATCTTGATAGGGATGCCTACTTGAGAATCAACTGCATCCAGGAAAAAAATTAAATGGAGTGTTTTGCATTGACTAGTGGTCCTATAATTTGTACACTATATTAAGATGTGTCAGTATTGCACCAACAAGCATGGATACTGTTGGAGGACTGTAAAGACTGATGATCATATTTTGACAATATAATGCTCTGTTTTTCACCTTTCTTGATGTGACCTAGAATCCAGTTGGGGCCTCTGAAGTCAAAAGACTTAAGACTTCCTAGTTAGTTTAACAGTCTCTCATTGAAGGGTTTGTTCATGAGCACATGTTTGGCTTTCAGCCTTCCATTTCTTTCTCTTATTGAATCTGAGATGAAGAGAATGATACTATTTGGGTCAGTCTTTTGTTTTCAATCCCCTTCCATTTGGTATGTTCTGTCCATCATATGGCGCGGATACAAGCAAAGGGCATTTAGACCGTAGTCTCCTTGGAGAAATTAAGATGTGGAAGCGTCGCTCTAATTAAGGGGCTTCTGCGGCTAACAATAAAGCTAAAAAATGGAGTAGAGGTTATGAAAGAATATCACTCGTAACCTCTATTCCCTTTGAAGAGGAGTTGGGGGGTTTGCTAATTCGTTAAGCATGGGATGAATCTGGAGCAAAGATTGCTCCGCACTCAAGTTTCGTCTCTTTGGTTATTGTCTCTTCCACATTTTCAGCCAAACAAAGTGTCACGCCTCACCCCAGACCTAATATTGAATCTAGGGGTGGCAACCCACCGCATGTCTGGCATGCAAGGCATCTTGAAATATAACACTTAATACAAGGAGGGGGTAATAACTATATATCATCCAAATTCGAAGTATTCTTAATACAAACCATAATAATATGTTTTAAGCTACATGCCAAAATACATAATTCAATGGGGTTACAACAAAGTATCGGATCTAAGTTGCTCTGATAGCTGCTCCAACTACCCCATATTCCCATCTTCAATTCTGTGGCTCTGAAAAATATTGTGAGATTTAAATGAGCTCACACTCAATAAGTAAGCCAACTATAATATAATGTAAATACTTCAACTTTTATTCATAGTTGTTAAAACCGGACCGAACCGGCCGATTGAACCGGGACCCGGAGGCCAAGCCGGTCCGATTCTAACATAAAATCGGATACGTAAGAGATCCGGAATAACCCGGTCAATCCGTCCGGTTCACTCGTGAACCGATCAACCCGGCCTGAACTGGGTCACAGGTTTATCAATGTTGTTTCAAATTTTCTGGCTTTGGTATTTCAAATTTCTGAGAGTTTATGGCAACTTTTTCTTAATTGGGACGCTGGCAAGTTTTATGGAGAAAAAAAAGGAGATCATGCAAAGAAGAGCATTGATGAGAGAAGAATAAAAAAAAAAAGAAAAAAAATGTAAAAATATGAAAATTTTACAGGAATCGGAAAAGCAGAAACATAAAGAGAAAATGATGAAAATAAAGGAAACTCGGATAGAATTTTTTTATTTTTATTTTTAGAAAAAGTTAAATCAGACTAAATGGGTACGCAAATTGAAAGTAAGCAAATTTTAGAGATTAAATAAGATACCAAAAATATTTTTTCTAAAAAAAGAAGATTATAAAAATTAGTATTCATATGTTCATTTTATTAAAAAATAATTGTTATTAATATAAATATATTTTTATATTAAAATAATTGATCGATGATTGAACCAGTGATCCGATTGTTAAACCAGTGACCCGATGACCCATGCACTTGGCCGGGTCAATGTCCGGACCGGGTCTAACAACTATGCTTTTATCAACTCAAATTTTTCATAATAAACATCTGTCAAGCTTCTATATTTCAAATACATTTTACCATGTTATCATAACATGCATCATATACTCAAAATAATTTTGGAAGCAAATGCTATATAGCATTTCAAGAATATACAATTTCAGAATAAAACCATTGTACTGTAAATAGCATGTAAAAATCCATTTTTATACCAATATCCCACGGCCACATACTATGTAAACAGAACATCCCCCTCGGATGTAACCTCTATAAATATTCTCTAGGAGTCAGGGTCCTGGAACCAGCGTCATGAACTCACATCATATTATATCCTGCTACAACACACCCTAAGAGTGTGTGTCCTCCACATATTCCCCCTATGAAGATGGGTTCCGGTATCATGTGGCATAATATTGCCATATCCTGTTACATCACACCTCATGAGTGTGTGTCCTCCACATATTCCCCCTATAGAGTTGGGTCCCGGAGTCAAGTGAGTCATGCAACATATCATATCGTATCATAGCGGACCATGATGGGACATATTATCATATACACAAAGTATCATTTTCATACCACATTTGCCAAATAGCATGTATCGTTGTAAAAATGCAATCCATATACTTTTCATAATTATAGTGATTTAACATGTCAAATACACATGTATATTTATAAAACTTTTAGCAATTTCAAAGATCATGCCAATTGATTAGTTGTCCGCATAGATACCAAATTATTTATAAAATATAATAAATAATAAAATAATCATAGTAAATGCTCACTTGCAAATAAGAGTACCAATTCATTTTCTCATTTTTCAAATAATGTAATATATATCAATATAGCATTTAAATATATAATTTTTTATATTTTAATAATTTATAAAAATTATGATAAATGGCTTACTTACCTTCTGACGCTAATCCAAAATGTAATTCGGCTATCTAAGCACCTGGTACCTACAGCATCAATTTCTCAATTTTTAGTCCCCAAAATTAGCATATCAAAATAGCTTTTAAACTTTACCCAGTTTAATCTAGGGCCAACTTGGGGCTTGAATATCTCCCAATATATAAGCCCAAATGGGAAAATAAAAATACCCTAAGAAACTAGGATCAACACTGATCCAAGCCATATTTTTATTTCTCTATTTTTGGCCCAATACATGGTCTGAAATGTAGCCTAAAAATAGCTCGGAGTTGGCCCAACAGGGCCCAAAGAGAAATGGCTCAGACGGCCCGTTGATCCGTCTTCTTCCCCCCTCCTCTCCTGTTTCACCTGAAACAGGGAGAGCTTGTGCCGGCGGCCAGTGCAACTGCCAGCCTCTCCCCGGGGTGGCTTAGCCGCTGATGACCGGCCCGGAGCCGGCCGCCGCCGCGGCCGAGCTCCCTCCTCTATCTCTCCTTCTATCTCTCTCTTTCTCTCTCTCGTTTCCCCGGGGCACGAACACTACAACAGAAATTAGTTTTAGCGACGCCAAAATGCGTCGCTAATGCGTCGCAAAACTGGCTTTAGCGATGCATTAGCGATGCAATTATGGCGTCGCTGCAAGTCTCGTCACAGAATAAATTTTATCGCAATTGCGTCGCTAAATAGTGACGCCCAGTGACGCAATAGAATGCATCGCAACATTGCGACGCCAGGTCCTTGTATCGCAATATTTAATAAAAATATTTAGAAATATTAGCGACGCAATTTCAGTTGCTAATGCATCACTAATTAAAATTTTTAAAAAAATATAAAATATTAAAAATTAAAACGGTTAAATTTCCAAAAATATTGATCGAAACATTAATATTGATCGAAACATTCATCATTAAATTTTTAAAAATAATTAATATATTAAAATTTTGAAGTTTTCATGTATAAAACATAAAAGTAAAGAAAAAAATACATTAAGAATCCATACTATCACGATCACGTGGTGGCTAGAAGCCCTGCGACATGCGGCTAACCAAATCCTGCATCTGATGCATCTGCTCTCTCATGTCAGCAAGCTCCTGCTGAAGGCCTTCCGTGCGCTGGTCAAACTCCTGCCGAACCTCCTGCCGAACGTCCTGCCGAACCTCCTGCCGAGCCTCCTCCGTAATAGATCTTCGAATGTCGTCTAAACGCTCGACACGAATATTGCCAGAATAGCGCGAACTGGAGGCCTGATGGGGAAAATATGCAAAAGCTCTAGTGCCCAGACCATAGACCCTGCGGTCTCACGGCTGGGCACCAACAGCCTCCAAAAATATACGTTGACTCTCCTCTGGTGAGAGTTCGACGGACGGTTCCCCATCAGTGGAGTCAACCTGCGATGCCTGGGACTGAAGCTCCTCGACTCGTGTCTTTAAATTATAAAATCAACAATAAATGAATCAATAAATTTTTCTAAATAAAATTTTAGAAATTAAACAGATACAATATAAAGCTAATTTCTTACCGCAACCTTCCATGATCGTGTATCGACCCAGGAACTGTCCCTCCTGGTGTGTATCGCCCTGAATAGACGAAACTCACTAGAATCTCCGCCCTCCTGCTCAGACTACAACAACAGAAAAAATGATATAAATGTAAGTATTTATAAATAACTAAATTAGTAATTAAATTATTTGTGTTTTCTTACCATACGGCGTTGTGCTCCTGAATCGAAATGGACCCCGTAGTGTGGCAGGAGAGACCCGTGCCAGGACTGCCCCTCTTGGATCAGCGGTTCATGCTGGCTGATGCGGACCTTCTGCGCCAGCCATCAGACTGCCATACCTACTGCCACTCGTGCCAAATACCCTCCGGCACATGCGCAGGACGCTCACCCAATGCCCTCCAATGATGAAGCATGTCGGAGTATCGGCGTGCTGTAAGAGCATCCTATGCTGTCCTAATGGCATCATGGATGGTAGGGTCCCACGTATACTTTTTCTGCATTGAAATAAACAAACAGTTAGTTTCAGAATTTATTAAGATTAAAAATTTTATATCAGTGATAAATTATATTTGATAAGTTTACCTGAAACTCTGAAAAATAAAACTCCCTCGTGGCTGCAGATACATGGCGCCAATCGTAACCACTGGGATCAGCATGCCTATGAAATATGGAGTTGATCTGGCTCGATATATGATGCTGCTCAATAAATCTGTTAAAAAATGCATGTTTATAAGTAATTTACTTAAAAAATAAATATATTTTAATTAGTGTATACTTACAGCCCATGAGCATCCAGTACAAGTATGGTGCGGCCGATGATGAAAGAACTCTCGGAGGTATGTGCCGATCGGCTGGAGAATAATACTAATGCAGGATCACCGCCGATGGCTGGAGAGATCGGAGGTTGTGCGATGTGTGGAGATCCGAACTCTCCATCTCCAAAGCTCATGGGATCTAATGATGAAGGGCTACGTCCCTGCTCACTCCGTCTGTCCCCGGTAGATCTACCTCGGCCCGTCATACTGAAAATACTAAAGATTCATGAATGTTATTACGATTAATAATTGAATATGTAAAAATATAATATTTATAAAAAAAATTGAATTTGAAAAAACCTCTGTATTTAATCGGTGTCATTTGTTTTGTGAAATGTTAGTTCAACATCCGATGCCGTATCGGACTGCGATTCAGTTTCATTATCATCGGAAGGAAACCGAACATTTACATTCGCAATTTCTTGGACATCACCATTTGGATCTCTAAGTGATGTTTCAGGAGCCCTTGTGTCGTCCTCAATTGCATGCATTTCTATCTCATCCTCTTGAAATGCAGGGCACTTGGCTGATTGACTTGATGAACTCTCGTCTAATACGATTGTTGAACGTGGGATGATTTTAGAAACAGCCCACCAATCTCGCTTGTCATTGCGCAAACTTGGATATCCGCAGTAAAACACTTGCTGAGCTTGGGATGCAAGGATGAATGGTTCATATTTCTGTAATCTTCGTCGATGGTTCACTTCAATTAGATTGTAGTCGTTATAAACCCTTTTGCCCGCAGGAACTGTCGGATCGAACCAATCGCAACGAAACAATACGGTTCGTTTCATAGGCCAACCGGGATATTCAACTTCAACCACCTCTACTAACTTTCCGTAATAATCCTACATATTTGCTCCAACACTTTCTCCTTTAACACACACGCTCCAGTTCTGCGTGCCTCTTGAAGTTGCTAGTCGTTCAATCTAAAATTTGTACCCATTAACAAAATAGCCAGTAGAGGTTGTTACGGTCTTCAATGGCCATTGCGATAGACATTTAATGAAAATATTATCGGTTGTGGACCATGGCCCATTTACCTATAAATTAATAAGCTATTCACAACCAATTCAAAAAATAAAAGTCATTATTGAAATTGATTGAGTGATACTACTCACAAATTCATAAAACCATTAAGCAAACTCCGTTTCTAACTTCTGCCCAATGGCAACTTGACTGATGCCAGGATTCATCTGTCGTTGTCTATCATAATACATCCTTATGGGATGATAAGGATTAAAACTTCTGTTAGCAATTAAATATTATGGTATATTACAATTTAAATTAGAAGTTCCAATTAAGCATTGAAGTATATACTTACTCAATGTATGGATCGACTTTTCTACTGTTCATTAGGATGTAATAATGTGCTGCATTATACTCCATATCACTAAGATTTCTTGACTTCTGCCCCCAAATGAACGGCCGATACCTTTAAAAACTGATATTCTACCATCATTAGGTTTTTCCTTCGTCCACACATACGTCATCGTTACGACCAAGATTTCGGCTCCTCATGCGGACGTGACCCTCAAAGTAATGCGAGGCAAAAGCTGAAACTTCTTCGACCAAGTGTGCATTGCATATAGAACCTTCAACCCTTGCCTTATTATGCACATTATTTTTTAACTTCTTAAGGTACCTATATGTAAAGGTGAGAAAAAAAATAAACCAATTTTCTCGCAATGAAATAATATTTGAAATGTCAACATGTCTTACTGATGTATATATTTACCTCTCGAAAGGATACATCCAGCGATACTGCACGGGACCAGCTATGCTCGCTTCGTATGGTAAGTGAACCGGTAAATGCTCCATTGAGTCAAAAAAACTAGGAGGAAATATTTGCTCCAGCTTCCATAAAATAATTAGAATTTCCTCCTCAAACCTTGCCATGGATGCAGAAGTAATGACTGCGGCAGATAACTCCTTGAAGAACAAGCTGAGCTCCGTCAATGCCTTCCAAACATGGTGCGAAAGCAACTCACGAAAAGCTATAGGCAATAACCGTGGCATGAAAACATGGCAGTCGTGACTCTTTATGCCGAACAACTTGAGCTTATGCATGTCCACACACCTACCGATATTTGAAGCATAACCATCTAGAAATTTTAACCCTCTAACCCAGTTACATAAAACTTCTCGTGAATTTATGTCAAGAGTGTAACAGGCTTTAGGATAGGTCCCATTGGCACTCCTCAAATCACCTCTTCTGCAATACTGATTAAGTTCTTCTCTTGACTTTGCAGTGTCTTTGGTTTTTCCCGGGATGTTTAGCACCGTGTTAAATATGTTATCAAAGAATTTTTTCTCGATATGCATAACATCCAAGTTGTGCCGGATGAGATTTGTGCTCCAATACGACAAATCCCAAAATATACTCCGCTTCTTCCAGTTATGTTCTTTACATATACGGCCATTTATTCTATCTACATCTGATTCCCAAGCATACCTCAACCCCAAATGCTCTATAGTATCAAATATATCCATGCCGGACCTACCCGGTTCGGCGAATTTTGTGACAGCTTTATTCTTCCAGAAGGCGATCAAGTTATGCCTGTAAGGATGATTTGGAGACAAGAACTTTCTATGATTATCAAACCATGACTGCTTACCACTCTTTTGCAATGTAAATGCATCCGAATCATACATGTAATGAGGGCATGCCAGACGTCCAGTAGTGCTCCAACCAGACAACATTGCATATGCCGGGAAGTCACTTATTGTCCATATCAAAGCAGCTCTCATGATGAAATTATGTTTCATAGAAATGTCATAGGCTATGACTCCTATTTGCCATAACATTTTCAATTCGGCCACCAACGATTGCAGGAAGACATCAATCTTTTCCTTTGGATTTGATGGTCCTAGAACCAAAACTGTCAAAAACATTGCAGTATCTTTCATGCACTTCCATGGAGGAAGGTTATATACAGTCAGTATCATAGGCCAACATGAATATTGTTGGCCCGCTTGACCAAATGGTTGGAAGCCATCGGTACAAAGACCTAATCTCACATTCCTTATATCTTCAGCGAAATCAGGATGATTTTCATTGAAATGCTTCCAAGCTTTTGAATCTGATGGATGCTGCATTTCATCCTCTTTAGATTCATGTTTAGCATGCCATCTCATATCAGCGGCTATAGCCTCAGATCTGTATAATCTCTGTAGGCGTAGAGTAAGAGAAAAGTAATGCATCCTCTTGTAAGGCACACTTTTCCTCCTACTTGTACTACCTCCCCCTTCACCGTTTGTGTACCTCGATTGCCCACAAATCTTACACCATCTCAGCTCTGAGTCTTCACCCCAATATATCATATAATTGTTCAAGCAACAATCGATCTTATTAACTGGGAGTCCAAGCCCACGCAATAACTTCTTCATTGAGTAAAAACTGTCTGCTACAACATTATCATTTGGCAAAAATGCCTTTTCTGATAATCGATGTTCTACCTTAATATTCAACAATCGAGCAGCCGTAGACAACTGGGAATGACCCTAACAACCAGGATACAATTCTTTATTTGCAGCATGCAACATATCATAAAATTGTTGTGCATCTAGATTTGGTTCTTCCATAAATGTATTCTGATTTAATTCATTACTCGATGCATTCATCACCATTTCTTCATGTGTTTAAATTCACAAATGGTTCATCTACTGGAATTGACACTTGTTGGCTTGTAACAGCTGCTGGAATTTCCTCTGGTTCACCATGACAGTACCAAATATAGTATTCAGGAACAAATCCCTTTTTACACAAATGTACCTTAACAGTTTCAACATCTCTGTAGGCTTTATTCTGACACCTGTGGAAGTTGTATAGGCACCTAATCCAAGGCCCATCCATCCATTCAGGTGCTATATGCAAATGCGATAAATTCTTCCAATTCATTCAGAAAATCTGAATTAAGCAAGCCATCTTTTATCCTTGCATACATCCACGAGTGAGCCCCGCTCATTTTTGACCGACTTATACAATTTCTGGTAAACCATTAAAGGAAACCACAATATAAAACTATATTAGCATTAGTAAATATATAACTAAATTATTTATTTTACACAACTAAGGTAATAACAACTATTTAAATCATTTATAACTAAACCAATTTTCTTTTACACAACTAAGGTCCCTACCCTGCAAGGCCGGGCCACGGCTATGATCCTTGTCGTGCTAGCAAGGACCGAGGCACATGTTCATGCTAGGCTAATGCTAGGGCTTGGGTTCGAGCTGAGCCGCAAGGCGGTCCGTTCAATCATGAGACTTCACAAGCAATCAAGTGTCCTAAATTAATTCCACCTTCACTCTATGTCTAAAAGATAAGGCCCTATCCCATTCAAGAATATTTTTTATGATATGTTATTCTGCTATTAATTATCATCGATCGTTTACGTTGAAATTTCAGCAGCATTTTCCCATATATTCTTCTAAATATGTGGCATATATGCCACACTAGGAGAACGTATGAGCAAATACAAACCGCAATCTTAACTAACGATGATTAATAGCAGATTAACATATCGCAAAAAATATTCTCAAACTGTCCACCAGGACAATTTGAGAATTTGTAAGACTAAGTCTTACAAATTCTCAAACGGGTCTAAAGGTTATAGTGCTATGAGAAATAATATGGAAATCCAAAGACAATCAAACTTCTACTTGTTATTCATAAATTCTTATCAATTATATATATATATATATATATATATATATAGGAATAGTGTTCTATATATAGTCACTGACTTCTTAAGATTATTATGTCCAATATAAATGTATGTAAAGACTAAAATATAAATCATTGAAACTACTAATTCGGTGCTGAAAATTAAATAAAACTACAACAAGACTTTCATTCTACCATTACATAATTTAATGCATCATTCAATTTGAAGTAGAATGTAAATAATCAAGACATAACAATTGTAAATAACTACAAATGCACAAACATTATTGCATAAATAGCTACAAAGAAATAAATAATAATAAACTTTAAAATATTAATCTAATGCATCGCAGAATGTAAATAATCAAGACATAACAGGGCGGGCTGGCCACATGGCCGGACGGGATGGCCACGTGGTCGGCTCGTGGCCACATGGCCAGGAGCACCATGCCCACCCGCCTATTATTTTAAAATTAGAACCCTCATATTATTACAATAATATAATATTATATATCATTATAATATCACAATATAATTACAACAAAATTAGAACCCTCATATTATTTTAAAATTTCATCAAACACAAAATAATTCAATATAATGATATTATAAAATCATTATAATCTAATATTATAATATCACATAATATAAATTTTTATAGAATATTTATATAATACTATAGTGTATTCTAATTTTATTGTAATATATTATTATTATACAATGATATTACTATAGAGGTCTCTAAATTTAAGTGATATAATAATATGATCCAATAAATTATTAAGAATACAATATCAAAACAACTTACTAGTAATATTTTTTATATCAATTAATTAATTTAATCAGTAAAATTAGTTATGCAAAATATTTTGTAATATTATAAAATATTAATTTATAATAAATTTTTGTATTAATTAAAAATAGCCAAATGGGACTTCTATGAGGGTTCAAAATTATTTTTTTTATCTTACCTGTGGATCGGCCACCGTGGCCAAGCCGCGGACGGCAGCCACCGGCCAAGGCCGTGCGCGGCGACGACGAACACTGTCATGGCCGGCAAGAAAGGAGGGAAACCCCTTTATATTTATTATTATTATTATTATTATTATTATTATTATTATTCATGGTAGGGGTTGGGGAAAAAAACCCCTTTTTTATAAAATAATATGATCGAATAAATTATTAAGATTATAATATCAAAACAACTTACTAAGAATATTTTATAATATTAATTAATTAATTTCTAGTTGAAAAATTAGTTATGCAATATATTTTGTAATATTATAAAATATTATTTTATAATAAATTTTTTATATTAATTAAAAAATTAGTTATGCAATTTTTTGTATTATAAAATTTTTATTTTATAATAAATTTTATTATTTTATAATAAATTTTATTATTTTATAATAATAATATATTTTTTTTAAAATATTATTTTATAAAAATTTATATTTTATAATTTTTATAATATTATAAAATATTATTTTATAATAAATTTTTTTAACCGATGGCCTGGCCACTGTGGCCAGGCCATGACCGTGGTTGCCGGCCACGGCCGTGGCCGTCAGCCATTTTTTTTTAACGGTGGCCTAGCCATCGTGGCCAGGCCACCGAGTTGTCGGCCACGGCCATGGCCGTCGTCGTGGCCCGAACAAGAGGGGGTGGAGGGATGGGAAAAACCACCCCTCCCCCCGGCCATTTTTTTTTAACGGTGGCCAGGCCACCGAGTTGCCAGCCACGGCCGTGGCCGGTAACAATGGCCACGGCCGTGGCCGAAACAGGAGGGATTGAGGGGGTTGGAAAAAAACCCCCTCTGATATCATTTTTTTTTAACGGTGGCCGGAGACGATGGCCACGGTCGTCACCGTGGCCGGAACAGGAAGGGGGTGGGGGGGAGGGAGGGAGGGGTACATGAAAATAGGTCTCGCCGGCGAGGTTGTCGGGTGCCGAAGAGCCACCGGAGGTGGGGAAGAGGAAGGAGGAGAAAGGAGACGCCGGTTGGGGGGGGGGTTCGAGCTCGTGAGGAGGAAGAAGAAGGGGGGGGGGTTTATGAATTAGGATTAGCGATGCATAATTGCGTCGCTAATCCATCGCAAATCAGCGACGCAGATTATGCATCGCTGATTGCGTCGCTAAGTTGCCGCCCATAGACATTTTGGCGGAAAATTAGCGACGCATTAGATTTGCGTCGCAATATTGCGACTCATAATGAATGCATCGCAATATTAGTTTATTAATTTAAAACTAATATTGCGATGCATTGTATATGCATCGCAATATTGCAATGCATAATGAATGCATCGCAATATTGGTTTATTAATTTAAAACTAATATTGCGATGCATTGTATATGCGTCGCAATATTGCGACGCATAATGAATGCGTCGCAATATTGCGACGCATATAAAATGTATCGCTAAATATTTTAAAAAATTAATTTAATAATATTAATTTTATTAAGTAATTATTATAGTTTATTATATTTAATATTACAAAATGATAATTTAATATATTGATATATTTAATTCTCGATTCGACGGTTGCGACCGATCCAAGCCATGATCCCGATCGGCGATAATCGATCCGACCGTTGCGATCCATCCGATCGGCGACGATCCGATGGTTGCGATTGATTAAATCTATGGTCCCGATCGGCGATGATTGATCAGACTGTTGTGATCCATCCGATCAGCGATAATCCGACGATTGTGATTGATCCAAGCCATGATCCCGATCGATGATTATCAATCTCGGACCATTACGATCAATCCGATCGGTGATGATCCGATGGTTGCGATCGATCCAAGCCATGATCCCGATCGGCGATGATCGATCTGACGGTTGCGATCCATCCGATCGAAGACAATCCGACGGTTGCGATCGATCCAAGCCATGATCCCGATCGACGATATCGATCCTACAGTTGCGATCGATCCAAGCCATTATTCTGATCGGCGACCATCCGATCGGCGACCATCCGACGATTGCGATCAATTCAAGCCATGATCCCGATCGGCGATGATCGATCGGACCGTTGCAATCCATCTGATCAGTGACAATCTGATGGTTGCAATCGATCTAAGCCATGATCCTGATCGATGATGATTAATCCGACAGTTGCGATCCATCCGATCTGCGACGATATCCGACGGTTGCGATCGTTCCATGATCCCAATCGGCGATGATCGATCGGACCATTGCAATTCATCCGATCAGCGACAATATCCGACGGTTGCGATCGATCCAATCCATGATCCCGATCGGAGATGATCGATCAGACAGTTGCAATCCATCTGATCGGCAACCATCCGACGGTTGTGATCGATCCAAGCTATGATCCCGATCAGCGATGATCGATCGGACCGTTGCAATCCATCCGATCGATGACGATATCCGATGGTTGTGATCGATCCAAGCCATGATCTGGATCGACGATGATCGATCGGACCGTTGCAATCCATCCGATCGACAACGATATCTGACGGTTGCGATTGATCCAAGCCATAAACTCGATCGGCGATGATCAATCAGACCATTGCAATCCATTCAATCAGTGATGATCCAACGGTTGCGATCGATCCAAGCCATGATCCCGATTAGCGTTGATCGATTGGACCGTTGCAATCCATCCGATCGGCGATGATTCGATGGTTGCAATCGATCCAAGCCATGATCCCGATCGACGATGATTGATCTGATGGTTGCGATCTATCCGATCGGCGATGATATTCGACGGTTGCGATCGATCCAAGCCATGATCTCGATCGGCGATGATCGATCGGACCATTGCAATCCATCATATCGGCGACGATATCCGACGGTTGCGATCGATCCAATCCATGATCCCGATCGGTGATGATCGATTGGACCATTGCAATCCATCTGATCGGCGACCATCCAACGGTTGCGATCGATCCAAGCCATGATCCCGATCGGCGATGATCAATCGGACCGTTGCAATCCATCTGATCGACGACGATATCCGATGGTTGCGATCGATCCAAGCCATGATCCCTATCGGCGATGATCGATTGGACCGTTGCAATCCATCCGATCGATGACGATATCCGACAGTTGTGATTGATCCAATCCATGATCTCGATCGGCGATGATCGATTGGACCATTGCAATCTATCCGATCGACGACGATATCCGACGGTTGCGATTGATCCAAGCCATGATCCTGATCGGCGATGATCGATCGGATCGTTGCAATCCATCCGATCGGCGACGATCCGATGGTTGCAATCGATCCAAGCCATGATCCCGATCGATGATGATCGATCGGACCATTGCAATCCATTCGATCGGCGACGATATCCGACGATTGTGATCGATCCAATCCATGATCCCGATTGGCGTTGATCGATCGGACCATTGCAATCCATCCGATCGATGACGATGTTCGATGGTTGTGATCGATATAATCCATGATCCCGATCGGCGATGATCAATAGAACCGTTGTAATCCATCCGATCGGCGATGATCCGACGGTTGCGATCGATCCAAGCCATGATCCTGATCGGCGATGATCGATCCGACGGTTGCGATCCATCCAATCGGCGATGATATCCGACGGTTGCGATCGATCCAAGCCATGATCCCGATCGGCGATGATCGATCGGACCATTGAGATCAATCTGATCGGAGATGATCTGACGGTTGGATATATGCGTCGCTAATTAGCAACGCATTATTGCGTTGCTAAATTAAAATTAATTTTTTTTTTATTTTTTTGCCATATGCATCGCTAATGCGTCGCTAAATAGCGATTAATGATTTTTTTTAATTTTCTGGGTTTTTGCATCGCTAATGCATCGCTAATTTAAAATTTAATTTTTTTTATTTTTTGGCATATGTGTCGCTAAATAGTGATACAATCATTGCGTCGCTATATTAACGATTATTTTTAATTTTTAAAGTTTTTGCGTTGCTAATGTGTTGCTATTTAGCGACGCAAATATGCGTCGCAATATAGCGACACATTATTGCATCGTTAAATTAAAAATTAAATTTTTTTAATTTTTTTGGCATGTGTGTCGCTAATGCATCGATAAATAGCGATGCAATTATTGTGTCGCTATATTAATGATTTTTTTAATTTTTTGGGTTTTTGCGTCGCTAATGCGTTGCTAAATAGCGATGCAAATATTGCGTCGCAATATAGCTGCGCATCATTGCATCGCTAAAGTATTAATTAAATTTTTTTTATTTTTTTGGCATATGCATCGCTAAATAGCGACGCAACTGTTGCGTCGCTATATTAACGATTATTTTTTTAATTTTCTGGATTTTTGCATCACTAATGCGTCGCAATATAGCGATACATTATTGCATCGCTAAATTAAAAATTAAATTTTTTTAATTTTTTTAGCACATGCATCGCTAATGCGTCGCTAAATAGCGACGCAATTATTGCGTCGCTATATTAACAATTATTTTTATTTTCTGGATTTTTGTATCGCTAATGCGTCGTTATTTAGCAACGTATTTTTTTGCATCGCTAATGACGTCGCTATTTGTTTTTCTCGCTGAGTTATCGCAATTTGGTCGCAATTTAGTGATGCAAAGATGCGTCGCTAAATTGGCATCGCTATTTCTGTATTTTCTTGTAATAGAATCATACCGGTGGCATGGCCGTGCCACGGCCAGCTGAACCTCCACCGAATGCTTGCCCTGCGCCGATGGAGGCCACCGGTCGCCGCCCAGGCCCGACGAGCACTCCGCCGGGCCTGAACCAAGCCATGGACTGGCTTGGTTCCGCAGTGAAGGGAGGGCCGCCCGGCGGCCCTCCATTGCCCCACTCCGGCCGCCTCGAGCGGTCAGACTCTCCTCCTCTCTCCTCCTCCGGCCGCCTCGAGCGGCTGGGCACAGGAACAGAAGGAGCTCCTCACGATCTCCCCCTCTGCCACTCTTACTGTTCCACTCCCGATGAATTCATGGAAGAGGGGGGTGGCTTACCGGCTCGGCTGATGGTAATGGGTGGAGGGAGGAGACTCCTCTCTCCCTCCCCATTTATCCTGCCACGAAGGGGGGGTGGAGAAGGAAGAGGCAGCATGCTATAGCCATCGTGCCGTGGCTTCCTTGTCCTCTCCTTTCTACCCATTTTTTTCACGTGGGAGATTACATTCTTCCTTCCTTATAAAAATTTTGGCCTAGAAATTGATGCACATTTAGAATTCAAAGTTTGATCATAAGAATAATCATCTTTTCATTTACATATACTAAGATATAAACAGATAAGGATATTTCTTTTTCATTTCCTCCTCAAGCTCCTAAGTAGCTTCCCTCTAAGAATGGTTATTCCATTGAACCTTGACATAGGGAATGCTACGCCGTCTTAGAACTTGATCCTTGTGGTCCACGATACGCACAGGATGCTCTTCATATGTCAGATCATTCCTTAACTGCATGGGCTCAAACTGTATCACATGGCTGGGGTCAAAAATGTACTTTCTCAATATAGATACATGAAATACATTGTGTACCCCAGAGGGTGCCGAAGGTAATGCCAGGCTATAAGCTACCTCTCCTACATTACTCAGAATCTCAAATGGCCCAATGTATCGTGGACTCAGCTTACCTCTAATCCCAAATCTCATCACATTTTTGGTTGGTGATATCTTCAGAAAGACATGGTTCCCAATCTAAAATTCTAGCTCCCTTCTTCTCACATCAGCATAGCTCTTCTGTCGGCTCTAAGCTATGCAAAGTCATTCCTTGATCAACTGCACCTTCTCTACTGTCTGTCGAATCAGTTCAGGGCCCAACAATTTTTTCTTCCCCACATCATTGCAACATAAGAGAGATCTACATTTTCTACCATATAAAGCCTCAAATGGAGCCATCTGGATACTGGCTTGGTAACTATTATTATAAGCAAATTCTACTAAAGATAAGTGGTTGTCCCAAGCACCACCCAAGTCCATTACACAGGCTCGTAACATGTCCTTCAGGATCTGTATGGTCATCTCAGACTACCCATCTGTCTGGGGATGAAAGGCTGTGCTGAAGTTCAGTTTGGTTCCTAGAGCTCTATGAAGACTCTTCCAGAATTAAGACATAAATCTAGTATCCCGATCTGATACAATAGATATGGGAATGCCATGAAGCCTCACAATTTGCTTAATGTACAAGTTGGCCAATCTCTCACTAGAGATCCCAACCTTAAATGGCAAGAAATGTGCTGACTTTGTCAATCTGTCTACAATGACCCATACTGCATCATTGCTCCTGGGGGTCTTAGGCAGTCCAGTCACAAAATCCATAGTGATTTTCGCCCATCTCCACTGTGGAATTATCAAAGACTGAAGGGGTCCCGCAGGCCTTTGATGCCCAGCCTTCACTTGCTGACATACTAAACATTTGGACACATACTGAGCAATCTCTCTTTTCATTCTCTTCCATCAAAAGTTTTCTTTTAGGTCTCTGTACATCTTGGTGCCTCCTGGGTGCACTATATAGGGAGAGTAGTGAGCCTCCCTTAGAATTTTTGCTCTTAGTTTCTTCACATTTGGCACACAGAGCCTGTCATCAAATCTCAGGGATCCATCCTCCATTATAGCAAATTCATTTTGAACCCCTGACTTCACAGCTTCTTTAATCCTTTGAAGGTCCAAGTCTTCTTTCTGGGAAGACTTGATCCGATCAATCAAGGTGGGTTGGAGTACAAGTGCCGCTACCTGCCCATTGGACCATTGTACTCGCAATCCAACCTCCAACTTCTCAAGGTCCCTCTAGATGTGAGGCTGAGAAGTGATCATAAAAGCTAACTCGAAGGAGGAGTTCCTTCTCAAGACATCAGCTACCACATTGGCCTTCCTTGGGTGATAGTGCAGGTTCAGGTCATAATCCTTTAGTAGCTCCATCAACCTCCTCTGCCTCAAGTTTAACTCCTTCTGAGTGAAGATGTATTTCAGACTTTTGTGGTCTATATACACATCACATGCCTCTCCATATAGATAATGCCGCCAAATTTTTAAGGCAAAAATTATGGCGGCCAACTCCAGGTCATGAGTAGAATAATTTTGCTCGTATGGCTTTAGTCGTCTGGAGGCATAAGCTATCAACTTCTCATTTTGCATCAGAACACATCCCAATCCCTTCCAAGAAGCATCCATATATAGGGTGAATCCTCCAGATCCTGATGGAAGGGTAAGGACGGGGGATGATACTAGGCATTGTTTCATCTCCTGAAAACTTCTCTCACACTCCCCAGTCCAGTCAAACTTTGCTTGCTTTTGGGTCAAGCGAGTCAGGGGTAGAGCAATGCGAGAGAATCCCTCCATGAATCTGCGATAATATCCAGCCAGTCCCACGAAGCTTCTTACTTCGGATACATTGGAAGGCCGACTCCAGTTTACAACTGCCTCAATCTTCTTCGGGTCCACAGATATGCCATCTTTAGATATTATATGACCCAAGAATGATACTTGGCTCAACCAGAAGTCACACTTCTGCAACTTGGCATAAAGCTTTTTCTCCCGAAGAGTTTGCAGAACAATCTTTAGGTGGTCCACATGCTCCTCCTGGCTTTTAGAATACATCAGGATGTCATCAATGAATACCACCACAAACTAGTCCAAGTATGGCTTAAAGATTATGTTTATCAAGTTCATGAATGCTACTGGGGCATTAGTTAACCCAAACAGCATCACCAAGAACTCGTAGTGGCCATGCCTAGTTCTGAATGCTGTCTTAGGCACATCCCGGCCTTGACCTTGAGTTGATGGTATCCTAACCGAAGATCAATCTTTGAGAATACCTGAGCTCCTTGGAGTTGATCAAATAGATCATCAATCCTCGGCAATGGATACTTGTTCCGCATTGTTACCTTATTGATTTCTCGGTAATCAATGCAAAGCCGAAGACTTCCATCTTTCTTTTTGACAAATAATACTAGAGCACCCCAAGGAGAAACACTAGGTCTGATAAATCCCCGGTCCAGGAGCTCCTGCAATTGGCTCTTCAAACTCTTTTAGCTCAGTCGGGGCCACACAGTATGGGGCCTTAGATATAGGTCCAGTGCTAGGGGCCAAATCAATAGTGAACTCAACTTCCGATCTGGGGGCAATTCGATCAAATTGTCTGAGAATACATCAAGAAATTCCTGAGCCACCGGAATATCCTCCAACTTGACCTCATCTTGCTGAAGGTCTTTGACCACAGCAAGAAATCCTTGGCCGCCTTTCTTCAAATACTTTGCGGCCTGTAGTGCTAACACAAACACTGAGGCCAGATGCTCCTGACTTCCTGTAAAACTGAATTCATGTTAATTAGGAATTTTAAAGGTTACCATTTTTCTGAAATAGTCTACTGAAGCATGATAGGAGGCCAACTAGTCCATCCCAAGGATAACATCAAAGGATTTTAGTGGGAGGATGATTAGATCAGCCTTCAATCTCCTATCCCTCATGTTAATCAGGCAAGATTTGCATATTGAGTTTACCCTTATAACATCACCATTAGGGAAAGCAATGTGCAACTCTTGCTTTAGAGGAACGGGCGTCAAAGATTCATCTTTGGCGAGATATGTGCTAGATACAAATGAATGCGCGGCACCCGGATCTACTAAGATTTGAGCATAAGTGTTGCCTAGTTTGAATATACCTGATCACAAAGTTTAGTTTGTCTTAGATATCATGAGGTTTAACAATACTTTTATCATTCATGATCAATGCATCACATTGCATATTAATGAAATAATCTTAAAGAAGTATTTAAATAATAGGAATACATGTCACTACGGAGTTAGAAGCGGGAGCATCCTGCTGTGTGAGAGTAAAGACCCTTCCCTGGGTCCTAGGCTGCTGTTGCTGGCTTCTACCCTGATCCGAAGGAGGCTGCCGATCCCTCCGAAGGGGACAGGTGGTCATCTTGTGATCTACCTGCCCACATATGAAGCAGGCACCAATCATCCCGCGGCACCTCCTGCCCGGGTGGGAGTTCCCGCAGTAAGGACAATGGGTTTCCTTACCCCTCAGCCCTGAGAGGGCCTGATAAGGACCTTTCTTCTTGGCCTGCCCTGAAGACTGGTCAGAAGAAGACCCCTTCTTCTTCCTCTGCTTCTGCTCCCACTGCTTCTAGACCACACCCATATCTCTCTCAATCACCAGGGCCTTGTTCACCGCAGCGCTGAATGTGGAGAGTTCAAAGGCATTGACTGCTTGCATCAGTCTTGACCTCAATCCCTCGATGAATTTGATGGTCTTGGCTCTCTCAGTGGTCACTATGTCTGGAGCAAACCGAGCCAACCGGGTAAACTCGGCTTCATATTGTGCCAAAGAGAGATTTTCTTGCTCTAGTTTGACAAACTCAGACAGCATCTATCTCTGCACACTATTGGGGAAGTATTTGTCATAGAAGACTTCCTTAAACTCTCCCTAGGAAATAGCCCGTCCGTCCACTCGCTGTTCCATAAGTAGCCACCAATCATATGCCTCCCCTTGAAGGAGGTAGGTAGCGAATCTAATTCGTTCCTCCTCTTGACTACCATGAGCTGCAAAGGCTTTCTCCATCTCCCTTATCCATTTTTCAGCATTGGCAGGGTTAGTGGATCCGCAAAAAGGAGCAGGGGCAAAGCTTTTGAACTCAACAAAGCTCCGGCCCCCTCCTTGCCAGGGCTGAGATGGAGTCGACTGAGCAGGCTGCTTGGGCTGAGTAGGAAGAGCAGGCTCAGTCTACAGGGTAGGAACCGACTGAGTCTGCGGAGAGGGAGAGGCAAGCCGAGTAGGCTGGATTTGCTGAATTTGTTGCTGCATGGCTTGCATAGCATGCGACATTCCCGCGAGAGCCTGAAGCATATGGGCCTGAAATTGTGGTTGATCATTGTCAGCTAGATTAATGGAACTAGAGCCTCCAGAAGCTTGCTGGCCTCCCTGCTGGCTAGAGTCACCAGCCTAGGAGTTCCCAATAGGCTACAGACTCCTAGTGCGACGTGGCATTCTTAACTCCTGCCAGGGTTAAGTTCCAGTCAATATCCTTATAAACCACTAAATTTAAGGCTTTCAAAACATATTACTTGAAATTCTAATAAGGTTATCACCCTCCCAATGTTATCCTAATGTTCTGCCTAGTGTCATCTTGTGTTTGTCCCTAAGGTCAAACCTATGCTCTTATACCACAAAAGCTGTTACGCCCAGAGCCAATATTGGATCTAGGGGTGGCAACCCGCCGCATGCGTGGCATGCAAGGCATCCTGAAATATAACACTTAATACAAGAAGGGTTAATAACTATATATCATCCAAATTTGAAGTATTCTTAATACAAACCATAATCATATGTTTTAGGCTACATGCCAAAATACATAATTTAATAGGGTTACAACAAAGTATTGGATCTAAGTTGCTCTGATAGCTGCTCCAACTGCCCCATATTCCCATCTTCAGTTCTGTGGCTCTGAAAAACATTGTGAGATTTAAATGAGCTCACACTCAATAAGTAAGCCAACTATAATATAATGTAAATACCTCAAGCTTTTATCAACTCAAATTTTTCATAATAAACATCTGTCAAGCTTTCATATTTCAAATATATTTTACCATGTTACTATAACATGCATCATATGCTCAAAATAATTTGGGAAGCAAATGCTATATAGCATTTCAAGAATATACAATTTCAGAATAAAACCACTGTATCACTGTAAATAGCATGTAAAAATTCATTTTTATACCAATGTTTCACAGCCACACACTATGTAAGTAGAATACCCCCCTCGGATGTAACACCCCCCTCGGGTGTAACCTCCATAAATATTCCCTAGGAGTCAGGGTCCTAGAACCAGCGTCATGAACTTACGTCATATCATATCATGCTACAACACACCCTAAGAGTGTATGTCCTCCACATATTCCTCCTATGGAGGTGGGTTCCGGTGTCATGTGTCATAATATTGTCATATCCTATCACAGCACACCTCATGAGTGTGTGTTCTCCACATATTTCTCCTATGGAGTTGGGTCCCAGAGTCAAGTGAGTCATGCAACATATCACATCATATCATATCGTATCATAGCGGACCATGGTGGGATATATTATCATATATAAAAGTATCATTTTCATGTCACATTTGCCAAATAGCATGTATCATTGCAAAAATGCAATCCATATACTTTTCATAATTACAGTGATTTAAACATGTCAAATACACATGTATATTTTAAAACTTTTAGCAATTTCAAAGATCATGCCAACTGATCAGTTGTCCGCATAGATACCAAATTATTTGTAAAATATAATAAATAATAAACGAATCATAGTAAATGCTTACTTGCAAATAAGAGTACCAATCTATTTCTCATTTTTCAAATAATGCATTATATATCAATATAGCATTTAAATACATAATTTTTATATTTTAATAATTTATAAAAATTATGATAAATGGCTTACTTATCTCCTGGCGCTAATCCAAAAATGTAATTCGGCTATCTAAGCACCTGGGTACCTACAGCATCAATTTTTTAATTTTTAGTCCCCAAATTAGCATATCAAAATAGCTTTTAAACTTTACCCAGTTTAATCTCGGGGCCAACTTGGGGCTTGAATATCTCCCAATATATAAGTCCAAATGGGAAAATAAAAATATCCCAAGAAACTAGGATCAATATTGATTCAAGCCATATTTTTATTTCTCCATTCCCGGCCTAATACAGTGTCCAAAATGTAGCTCAAAAATGGCTCGGAGTCGGTCCAACAGGACCTAAAGAGAAACGGCCCAGACGGCCCGTTGATCTGTCTTCTTCCCCCTCCTTCCCTGTTTCACCCGAAATAGGAGGAGCTTGTGCCGACGGCCAGGGCTGCCGCCGGCCTCTCCCCGAGGTGGCCTGGCTGCCAACGACCGACCCGAAGCCGACCGCTGCCACGGTCGAGCTCCCCCCTCTCTCTCCTTCTATCTCTCTCTTTCTCTCTCTCATTTTCCCGTAGCACGAATCGTGCCGGTGGCACGGTCGGCCACACGGCCGGTCGAACCTCCACCGGATGCTTTCCATGCACCGATGGAGGCCACCGGCCACCGCTTAGGCCCGGCGAGCCGGCGGGCACTTTGCCGGGCCCGAACCAAGCCGCAGACCGGCTTGGTCCCGCAATGAAGGGAGGGCCGCTCGGCGGCCCTCCATTGCCCCACTCTGGCCGTCTCGAGTGGCCGGACTCTCTTCCTCTCTCCCTTCTTCGGCTGCCTCAAGCGGCCGGGCATAGTAACGGAAGGAGCTCTTTCCAATCTCTCCCTCTGCCACTCTCACTGTTCCACTCCCGATGAATTCATGGAAGAGGGGGGTGGCTTACCGGCTCGACTGATGGTGATGGGTGGAGGGAGAAGACTCCTCTCTCCCTCACATTTATCCTGCCACGAAGAGGGGTGGAGAAGGAAGAGGCGGCACGCTACCGCCATCGTGCCGTGGCTTCCTTCTCCTTCCCTTTCTTTCCATTTTTTTACGTGGGAGATTACACAAAGATAACTTTATCGGAGATGCTTCATCCGAATATATCTTATATTTTATATAAAATTTAACCATGATAAATATTAATTCCATCTATATTATAGCTTCCATGTTAACTGAACTCAAGTAAATATGTCCGCTTTCTAATATGAAACCCTCAAAGCACCATGTCTTTAATATATAACTTGAACTGAAAGGAAGATGACCTATTTAATCTTCCACTAAAAGGGAGGGGGGAAAAAATAACAATAGAATTCCCTATGACATGTCCAATCTTTTGTCGACACTCCAAATCTTTCAACATGGTTGGGCAATGTAAGCAAAAACTACTCACTATTTTCTATCAAAATATAAAAATAAAAATTAAAGAATTTAAAAAAATGAATAATATTTTCTTTAATTTGTCACACCTTTTTTTCTAATAAAAATAAAAAATAAAAATATTTTGAGGATATAAGTTTCTAAAAGCTTTTGTGCCTTAAAGTTTTATTTTTTTTTTTAGATTTATGAATAATTTCCAAAGTCCTTTCTTTAAAATTGGATATCACAATCTTGTTATAAACTTAGTAAGTATTAAATTTCTCAAAAGATTGAAATGCTCTTGAGAGCTATTTTTGAAACTATCATTTGTCATCAATTTTATATGTTCGAAACTAAATATTTTATAAAATAATATATTTTTATATTTAAATAATATATTTTTATGCTTCACGTGGCAACACCTTAGCGGAATAGCGCTTTTAAAGCGCCACTGCTTTAGCGTGAAAGTGGAATCGAGAAGAAAAAAATGAAGGGGGCTTTAAGAAGCATCATTTGAAATGATCCTTTGAAGCACTATAATAAACATAAAAATTTTAATTTTAGTTTAACTTTTTTTCGTATTAAATGTGTATTGGAACATGGGTTTTAAAAACATCTTCTTGATTTACGTGAGTCAAACCAACCGTCGTGGATTCTTTAATGACGAACCAACCGTGGTGGACTCCTTAATGACGAACCATCCGCCATGAAGTCCTTGAATTGATGCTTTAAGAAAAAATATATAAAAATATTATTTAAAATTATATATATATATATATATGATTTTAATTTCAAACGACAGCTCCACTGTTGACGTGAGAAGAACCAACCGTCGTGGACCCTTTAACGACGAACCAACCGTCGTGGTGACGAACCATCCGTCGTCGTGGAGTCCTTGACGACGGCAAACCCGTAACAGAATCAGCACCGTCCGATCGCACCAAGAGTCTTCCTGCGGGCTCCTGACCTAAGATAGGCCTCGAGACTTTTGAGTCTTGACTTCCACTCAAAACGTTTCAATTTATAGCACAGAGGGAAAGCAGAAGCGAGGAGAGAATGGCGGTGGCTGTAGGGAACCTGGGGGCCTTCGTTCCTCGCCGCTGCCTCGCGAGTCCTCGGACTCTCAGGGCGAAGTCTCCGCTATGGACCCGGATTCGAGCCGCCTCCTCGTCCGTCTCCGCCACCGCCACCGTCGAGGCCAGCCCCGTCGTAATCTCCTACTCTTCTGCTTTCTCTTGATATAAATTTGGTTTTTCTTGTTTCTAATTTTGGTTACCAATCCAATCTTGCTTTCTTTCTGGGTTTTCTTCAACGATCGTAGAAGTTGAATATAGTTTGATTCTTATCATCACAAGGAATTATAGGAGGGCGTTTGGTAAGAGGTAATCTATCCAGATTATCGATAATTTAAAAGGGCTACACCAGATTAAGATTATCATGGTACGTTTTTTGAATAGTAATCTATGTTGCAGTAATCTAGATTACCACTCAAAATTACCTAGGAGGAGGTGGTTATCCACATTACCGGCTATATTTTAATTCAATAATTTTTTTGACAAAATTACCTCTTCCTCTTATGCAAAAATAAAATTTTCCTTCCTCTAAATAACTAAATTAATTAAAAAAATTATTAAAAAATTAAATTAATATTAAAAATTAATTTTTTAAAATTTTTAATTTTTTAAATTAAATTTAAATTTTTATTTTTAAACATTAAATTAATTAATTAAATTAATTAAAATTTTAATTTTAAAAAATATTTTTTTATTTTTTAACTAATTTATTTAAAATTATTTTTTAAAAAATTTAATTTTTTAATTTAATTTTTTTAAATATTAATTAAATTAATTAAATTAATTAACATTAATTAAATTTTTTATTTTTTAATTAATTAATTTTTTAATTAATTTAATTTTTTTTTTTTTATTTTTAATATTTAATTTAAAATATTTTTTTATTTTGTTTTTTAATTTTTTTTATTTTTTTTTTTTTTTTTCCTCTTTTTTTTTTCCTTATTTTTCCTTTTTTTTCCTTTTTTTTTTTTTTTTTTTTCCCATTCCTTTTTTCCTTCCTTTCCTCTTTTTTTCCCCTTTTTTTCTTTTTTTCCTCTTTTTTCCCCTTTTTTTTCTTTTCTTTTTTTTGCCCTCTTCCTTCCCTTTCTTCCTCCCTTCTCCCTTCCTATTTTTTTTTTTTCCTTCCTTTCCTTTTTTTTTTCCTTCCTTCATCTTTCTTTTCCCCCCTTTTTTTCTTTTTTCCCCCCTCTTTTTTCCCCCCTTCTTTTTTTTTTCTTTTTTTCTTCCTTCTTTCCTTCCTTCCTTCCCCCCTTCCTTCTTTTTTCTTTTTTCATTTCCTTTCCTTTTTTCCTTCCTTTCCTTTTCCCCCTTCCTTTTTTCCTTCCTTTCTCTTTCCTTTTCCCCTCCTTTTTTCTTTTTTCCCCCCTTCCTTTTTTTCCCCCCTTCCTTTTTTTCCTTTTCTTTTTCCCCTCTTCCCTTCTCTTCCTTCCCTTCCTTCACCCCTTCCTTTTCTTTTCTTTTTCCCTTCCCTTTCTTTTTTCCTTCCTTTCCTCTTTCCCCCCTCCTTTTCCCTTTTTTTCCTCTTTCCCCCTCCCCTTTCCCCCCTCCTCTCCCCTCTTCTCTCCTTCCTTCCTTTTCCCTCCCCCCTCTTCCCCCTCCTTCTTTTTCCCTCCTCCCTCCCTTCTGCTCCTTGCCCGTTTCCGCCTCCCCCCCCTTTGCCTCCCTGTTTCCCGCTTCCCCTCTCTTTTCCTCTTCCCCCTCCTTCCCTCGTCTCTTCTCCTTCTCTCTCCTCCTTTGCTTTGGGCTCTTTTGCGGTCTTTTCCCCCTTTTTCCTCGCTTTGCTTTCCTCTCTGCCTTTGCTTTCGGGGTCTTTTGGGCCTTTGCTGTTCTCTGCCTTGTCCTCTGTTTGCCCTCCCCCCCCCGTCCTCCCTCTTCCTGTCCCTTCCCTGTGCCTCTCCCCCCCTCCTCCCTTCCTCGCCCTCCCTCCCGTGGTCCTCTCTCTTCTAGGTCCTCCCGTTCCCTTTCGCCTCGCTGGCCCTGCCCCCCCTGCCCCTCGCCGTGCTGTTCTCTCTCGGCCTGGGCGCTGCTCCCTTCCGCGCCTTGTCTCCTTCTCCCTTCTTATTTCGTTGTTCCCTTTTGTGCTTTTCCGTTCCCCCGTTTCCGGGACGTCCGGCTTGCGGGTTTTTGTTTTTTTTTTCCCCAGTTCTTAGAATTGAAGTTAGAAAGAAAAAGCACGTGCCATTTTGGTGGATCAGTTTTGCAGGTAATAGGCGATCGTTTGGAGGGTAACAGGCTGTTGGGGAGAGTAGAATTTCAACAGGGATTGAGAGGGCATTGTTTGAGATGAATGATGCTGTAGTCTCCTGAGCAAAATCAATTTTTGATTGCAACGAGGCAAGGATTTTTGGTAACTTTGTTATAATAGGATCACGACAAGAGTGTACATATTAGTCTATCAGAATGAATAGCTTGCTATCGCTCAAGTGATTCAACTGAAGACAATCCTTGGGGAAGCAGAATTAGTCTAGTTTTTTTATTGTAATGAACTAAATTATTTTAACCTCAAAAAATTCATCATTCCCAACCGATTTCTGCAGGAATTTTCCTTTTGTGTTGTTGACTATTAAATTCTCATGTGTGTGTGCGCACCTCACTTCTTATTGTGATCTCTTTAAATTTGCTTTGCATATATGCATAGCTCCAAGTTTAACGTCCACCATCCTTAAACTGTGTTGCTACAAAATCATGATTTGCATAGGATTCTAACTTCTGCTATACTTAGTCCTAGTTTACAAACATCCACCATTCTGATCACATGTATTACAATCCTGGACCTTCTTTAATTCTTGAAGTTCTGATTCATATGGTAATATTAGCCTTGCCTTTATGTTGTCCTTTTTTGTCTCCACAAATATCATAGAAAACGTTGAGGTACCCCCTCCTTTCTCATCTACAATAGATCAAATATAAAGAAAACTTTTAAAATGGGGCCGATGTTAGCCATCTGCAATTCCTAAGACAATAGTTTACTTTAATAACTACTCAATGCATAAGAAAATGACCTCCGAAAATAAGCGATTTTTTGTTTCTAGGTGCTTTTGTATATTATTATCAATAGTGTGAATTTTCCATCTAGAATGTCCATCTTTGATTTTGAGTTGATAGGATTTAAGTTCCAATTTTTATAGAAGGAACGTAGTCAATTTCACTCTAAATCTAATATGTACCTATGTATATTGTGCAGCCATATCATATTAGCTGGTTATGTAAAGCCTAATACACCAGTTCTAATGGGTCGAAAATTAGGGTTCATTAACATGAAGCTGCAAACATATCAAATTTGTAACTCTTCTCAAATAGAGTAATCAATTATGCAATAATGCCATGTTTGAGCTTCAAAATATTGTACTTATTATTGGACAAGATTAAAGTGTTGCCTGGTGGTGTGCCAGCCTGGCATTGGCACAGTAAGTATGTCACCATGCATCAACTTCTTAATGCTGGAATGCATTGGCAATGCAAAATGCCAAGCACTGTATGCATCCTGTATCATGCCATTGCTGCATTCAGGTAAGCCGCTGTCATGGTACATATTGTAAGTGCTATGCTGGTTGGCAATTAAATTCAGGCTGATGTATTTGTTAAGTTTGTGTCATTAAAATTATGAGTGTTATTGGTTCTGATAACCTTCGTGCACATGATCTTGTGTTTTCAGGATCCTATTCCAGATGCAAAAGTTGTCACTGACATAAATAATTTAGGCTGCCCTATTTGTTATCATCCATTAATCAGTAACAGTGATTCCAGCCAATCTATGTGAGTTATTTAACCTAATAGAAGGATGCTTTTCTTTACCAGTCAGCTTTTTACCCCTATGATAACAAGAATCAATTCTGCACTGTTTTTACAGTTCAAAATCATATGCTAATCCATTATGGTGTGTTTTATTGGATGAATTTATTACAGAACATCCACAATTGGATCCTACGTTGAATGCCATATTTGCAAGAAAGCTTACCTTAATAATGGAATATATCTTGATCTGACTGTAGCTGGTGGCTCAAAAGAGTATACTGAAATTATTCCAGTTGGAACAGAACTTTTTAGGTACATATTTACCTTTAGATAATGTCATGTCATATCTGTTGCTAATTTTAAATGACAAATTCCAAGTAGATCATTATGTATAGATTTTTGATCTCAGCTTTTACAACTTCTATGCATGGTTAAGTAGTATAACTCTGTTTTTATCCATAGCATGATCATTGACCCCTTCTAGAGTGTATGAAGTTCTTTGAAGAACAGGTCCTCACTTATCAACTTGATCTGATTTGCTAAGGTTAACATAAAAATTTCTTTATATTTGAGTCACAAAGTAATATTGTTTCGTTGCTTAATCCTGGTGCATTTCTTGTAAAATACAACATTTTTTTTTTTTTTGGTGGGGAATTATATGCTATTTGCATGGGAGGAATCTCAAATTGATGACAACTTTGGAATAACAGTGAAAATGTTCCTAAAGCTTCCATGCAAACCAAGCTAATTACAAGTTCCTTTTTAGCTCATATTAGCATCAGTTTCAAGCAAAAGCCCCACCTTATCGTGAATATTTGAAGATCTCAATATTTCATATATTTATCCATGCCATCTTCTTGTAACTACATTTCTTTGGATCTTTGTAGGGGTGAAAGTGTAATAGACAACATCTGTCTAGATCCATTTTCATATCTGAATCTTTTTGGACATGGATACAAATTTGAATATTCAATTAATATTAATGTTTGTATCCATATTCAGAAAAAAAGGATATGGATAATTAATATTTAATTTCTATAAGGATTTAGATTTTGCTTGTAATCCTATTTAATCTTATATAGCACTCATGAACTTTTAAGAAAAATAAGTGACCATATTAACATAGTATTCACTTAATTAACCTTCTATATAATTATATCTTGATTTGATGGTAATAAATTTTAATTATCTAACTCATATTCATGTATATATCCATACTTTCAATATCTAATTTGTATTCCTATCTATTTAAAATAAATATAGTTTCAAATCCCAATGAAACATCCTATACAATGTTGGCAAGGGTTTTTGTCCCAGGTGATAGGATGGGTCCATCTTGCCATTGTCCTATTATCCTAATCAATGTGTCTTGGAACATCTCCCATCCTAAGTGTTGAGTAGGGCTATGACAATGGATCGTCCTATTCCATGAAAAAGCCGAGACGGATTGAGATGGTGGTGTATCTTGTTTTATGAAAAAAGTGGGATGATCTTGTTTCATAGGATTTAAAACCTTAAAAATAAATATAGATATGAATTTTGTATCTAGCTGATATCTATACTCATATCTATATTCATCAACTAATTTGGGATTAAGACTTTGTTATTGTTGTTGTTGTTATATCTGTACTCACCAAACAAAAACATATAAGGATATGGATACCGTGATATTCTATCCATATCTGATTCATTTTTAGCCCTAGCTCTTTAGCTTATTTGTGCCTTTGATATGCATGCATACGTGTGTGTATATATATATATATATATACACATAGATATGTATGTATGTACATACATACATATGTATGTATGTATGTATGTATGTATAGGGTTGATTTAAAGTTGGCTGTTGGTCATAAAATATGCTCTATCCTTCTGTGGAGATTTTCTCATCATGGAATTGTGCACTATGGCTGACCCCATATTTGGTGGGAAAAAGGCTATCTCAACATTGACATTGAGCCTTTCTCAACCTTTATGGAATCTCTCTCTCTCTCTCTCTCTCTCTCTCTCAATTTCATTTGTCATTAGGAATCCAAAATTTAGTTTTCATTTTGTTTCCATAAGATTGCCATGCTAATTAGATGTGTAAATATTTTACCATATACTTGCCTTTTGAGCTCAGCTCTTAGTTAGAGATAAAATTTATCTCATCTAGCATGAGATGTTTTTTTCCTTCATTCAATGGTGCATTCCATTTTCTAATCATGCAACTTTTTATTAGAATAGGATTCCTTTGGCATCATTTATGATATTATATTGTAATTTATTTTCTGGTTAGCAGAGTGATTATCTATTTATTCTTGGTCTAAACTATCATTTCTTAAAGTATGTTACTACCTAATTCCATATTTTAGTAGCTTAGTCCTCGATCTAGGCAATTAATATGCATTTCTTTATTCAGATGAATAATATAAAAATGGTAAGTAAAGGAGAAAGTTAAAAAATGTCCTGTTTGATATTATATATTATGTGCTGGAGTGGATGATGGCTTGGATATCAGATGCAAAACATCTTTGTAGAACATCTTAACTATATCACTCTTTTAAAGAGACAATAAGAATTTCCTGCTACGATTACCTATTTTATTGAGCTATAGGTAGTCAAAGAGCATAAAGCTAATTCTGATTGAGTTGGATTTTCACCATCGTTCTTACCGATTGTTTGTTGGAGCAGGAGTCAATTGGTTTCGTTTCTTTATGAAAGGGGATGGCGTCAAAATTTCATATGGGGTGGTTTCCCTGGCCCAGAAAGAGAGGTTTTACAATTTACTATGCTCCAACAATAAATTGTTGTTCATTGTGAATTGATCAATTGATTCATTTCTACCAATGTAATCTTTCTCACTTTTGAGACCTTTTCCTGTTATGCTGTCCATGCAAGTACCATTTAGGGCATACTAGTAATTCTATTTTTCTTATAATCCTTAGAGAACTCATAAGTTAGAGAAGTTTTCCATGAAGTAGCAATAGGGAATATAATTGAACAACTTTTTAATATAATAATGATGAAATTTTCATGTCTATTTTCCTTCTGGTTTTCACATTTTTCCAACATCAAATTTTCATCGACATTCTTGTAATGCAGTTTGAAATGGCTAAAGTTTACCTTACACCCACGATGGGAGGGACTATTGTTGATGCAAGTTGCGGAAGTGGCTTATTTTCAAGGCTATTTGTTAAGAGTGGAATGTATTCACTTGTTGTCGCTTTGGATTTCTCAGAGAATATGCTGCAGCAATGTGATGAATTCATTAAGAATGAGGGCATTTCGAAAGAGTATAAGTTCTTTCCACGTGGCCTAATTTTCTTATATATTAATAGAGATTGTTAAGACATTCAGAATTGTCTTGCAAAAAAAATAAAAAATATAAAAATATAAAAAATCAAGATTGAAAATTATATGGAAGGCTCAATTTTTTCACAGGTCATCTATTTCTGAGGTTTCAAGTGTTTTCTAAAGAACTGAAGTTATATGCAAGTTTTCTTGCAGGAATTTAATCTTGGTCAGAGCTGATATCTCGAGACTTCCTTTCGTTTCAAATTCCATTGATGCTGTGCATGCTGGTGCTGCATTACATTGTTGGCCTTCTCCATCTGCTGCTGTGAGTACACTCTCTGCTCGATGTCCTTTTATTGAATAAGTTGAACTCAGGAGACTCATTTTCACAGTGCAAGATATGTCTAGAAACTTAAGCAGTTATAATAATATGTATATATTTTATGATCAAGAAGATGCCCTGCATGGTATCAAGCTCTCTCTCTCTCCCTCTCCCTCCCCTCCTCACCCCCCTTCCCTCCTCCCCTCACTACTTTTGGCTTTTTCACCAATTGCACGATTATCCCTGCTCTGTTTTCCTCAATGTTGCCACTGCCAGTACCCTAGCCATCGCCTCCATGACAACCCCTTTCCCCCTCTGGTCTCATCATGCCCCATATTAAATTACTAGAGAACTACTATGTTAATCTGTGCTGACCTAGTCTTGATGACTGCTAGTTAATTGATTTGCCTTGAAGCTCTCTGTGCAGTTGTTCTGCTCTTCTTAGAAGTTCATTAAGAAAGGTTTTAAATACTATGGGACAGGGTTATTTTGATCTATAAAACACCTAAAATCCTGATGCTCGGGATGGTAGATGTCTTGTCTCATCTCAGTCCAATTCTTGATTGGGTTTGGTTCCAATCAGGATGGTAGCACACAACACCATCCCTCCAGTATTTAAAACCTTACTACAGAGGCTTGTGTGATAGATCCAACACCAAACCTAGATTTTTCTGCCATGGTCCCTTGATTAGACAAAGCTTTTGAAATAATGGGGAAAAAATCAATCACTGCTCAATCCATGATGAGCTTTGTGGCATGGTTCTTTGCCTATATAGGCTTCAATTTTCAACCATTACTAGCCAAAGGCCTGCATGATTTTGTTTGTATATTCCAAAGCCCCTGATCTTATCCTATGGTGTAGTACGATCCTTCCTATGTTGCATTTATTCATGTCCAAGTCCGCAAAGGAAGCTCTTCCGTTGTTAATTTTCCTAACTCATCTAAAGTTTCTTTGTGCATACTGGTGGTTTCTACATCTTCATTGCAGAATAACGAGTTTTGAGCATCGGTTTGCCTTTAGCAGTTCTTCTAGTTCGTTTTCTTATCTATTTCTTTAGATTATTGAGTCAGAATAAATCAAGCCATAGTGCTCCACTGTCTAAAATTATTCTTTACACTTGCACAGAAGATTTCTTTCCAATAAAACTTTGAGTTGGTTTTGTCTGATTATTGAAAGGAAGTGCTTTCCCTTCTCCAATACAAATTTTCCTTCTCTTACCTGAATTGTCTTGTAGGTCGCAGAAATAAACCGAGTACTCCGCCCTGGAGGCGTATTTGTTGCCACAACATTTATTTTTGATGTTATTCCTCCAGCTGTTCCAATCCTCAGAACAGTACGTCAGGTAATATCTTTATTCAGCTTTACCAGATGTACTTGGCATGAAGGTCAAACTTAGCTGTAATGGCAAATGATATAGGATTTGGCCATTATAGAAAGCATTAGATTCGTTTATATAAAAAAATAAAAATATTGGGGTTGGAGGTAGTGGGAAGGGAAGTTAAATTATGCTGCTGTTGGGATTGCATTAGTTGCTTCAACAGTCCATGATGACGCTCGATCATCCCTCCTGGATGTTGGGAACGGAGGCTCTTCTTCTTCATCGGGTTGCCTGCAAGGAAGTCCCAAGACCGGAGAGGGTTCTCCGGTGGGACCCTCCGACGCCCAAGTTAGTGACAGAGGTCATAGTAGAAAGGGAGCTCGAGAGAGCTCTTGAGGAGGGAGAGGTCTCAGAAGGATCAGATAGTTCCTTTGAGAGTTAGGGCATCGAGTGCCTAAAATGTCTGTTACTTGGTTCTCGACGTCATTTACCCTTTTATAGGGGTTGACGCTGGCACCATCACGTGGGTTTTCGTGAAGTCAGAAGGTCTGCTGAGCTGTTGCGTGAATCTGGGCTGGTTGGTGGGTTACGTCCCATCAGCAGCTGGGCTGTTGGGCAGCGCACGTCGTGCGTCTGATGTTGTCGGGTGGCACACGTCAGAGAGGTGGTTTTTTAACCGCTGAGGCTTATTTGGCGGGAACCGGGGGGTCCCGTCTTGTCAGGGCCGAGCTGGGTCGACCTGAGATGGCCGGGGCCCATCCCGCCGCCAAGGCAGTGCCGAGGCGGGGTCGAATCGGCGGACTTGTAGACGATGGGGCCGAGTCGGGCCGGCCGGGGATGGCCTTGGCCGACTCGGTGGGACTGGAGATGCCAGGGCCGAGTCGGGCTGACCGGGGACGGCCTTGGTCGACTCGGAGGGACTGGAGACGCCGAGGCCGAGTCGGGCTGGTCGGGGATGGCCTTGGTCGACTCGACGGGACAAGAGACGACAGGGCCGAGTCGGGCTGGCCGAGGGCGGCCTTGGCCAACTCGGCGGGACTGGAGACGCCGGGGCCGAGTCGAGCTGGCCGGGGACGGCCTTGGTCAACTCGGCGGGACAGGAGACGACGGGGCCGAGTCGAGCTGGTCGGGGATGGCCTTGGCCGACTCGGTGGGACTGGAGACGCCGGAGCCGAGTCAGGCTGACCGGGGACGGCCTTGGCCAACTCGGCGGGACTGGAGATGCCGGGGCCGAGTCGGGCTGGCCGGGGACGGCCTTGGCCGACTCGGCGGGACTGGAGATGCCGGGGCCGAGTCGGGCTGGCCGGGACGACCTTGGTCGACTCGGCGGGACAGGAGACGACGGGGCCGAGTCGGGCTGGTCGGGGATGGCCTTGGCCGACTCGGCGGGACTGGAGATGCCGGGGCCAAGTCGGGCTGGCCGGGGACGGCCTTGGCCGACTCGGCGGGATTGGAGACGCCGGGGCCGAGTCGGGTTGGCCGGGGATGGCCTTGGCCGACTCGGCGGGACTAGAGACGCCGAGGCCGAGTCGGGCTGGCCGGGGACGGCCTTGGCCGACTCGGTGGGACTGGAGACGCCGAGGCCGAGTCGGGCTGGCCGGGGACAGCCTTGGCCGACTTGGCGGGACTGGAGACGCCGGGGCCGGCTAGGAATGTGCTGGGGCCGCCTTGCTTGGAGACACCGGGGCCGGCTAGGAATGTGCCAGGGCCGCCTTGCTTGGAGACGCCAGGGCCGGCTAGGAATGTGCCGGGGCCGCCTGGCTTGGACACACCGGGGCTAGCTAGGAAAGTGTCGGGGCCGGCTAGCTTGGAGACGCCAGGGCCGGCTAGGAATGTGCCGGGGCCGCCTTGCTTGGAGACGCCAGGGCCGGCTAGGAATGTGCCGGGGCCACCTGGCTTGGACACACTGGGGCCGGCTAGGAATATGTCGGGACCGCCTTGCTTGGAGATGCCAGGGCCGGCTAGGAATGTGCGGGGCCGCCTGGCTTGGACACACCGGGGCTCGCTAGGAAAGTGCCGGGGGAAGTGTCGGGGCTGGAGGCCGACGCTGAAGCCTATCGGCCTTTGGCCAGCGCTGGAGGCTGGCGCTGGAGGCCGACGCTGGCGGCCGACGCTGGAGGCCGACGCTGGCGGCCGACGCTGGTGGCCGATGCTGGCGGCCGGCGCTGGAGTCTGCGGCCTTTGGCCAGCGTCGGGGGCTGGCGCTAGAGGCCGACGCTGGAGGCCGATGCTGGAGGCTATCGGCCTTTGGGGCCGTCAGGAGTCGGTCTTGGAGATGTCGGCCTTTGGGGCCGTTGGGTGTCGGCCTTTGGGGCCGTTCAAAAATTTTATTTTTCATGGGGTCAACTGGCCCCATCAAATGCCCCCCACACTCCTTGAGCTTGCGTGCCTCGCACTGGCTAAGCGAAAGGAGTGTAGAACTTTTACCCTCGTACCTTGTGCTGCCTTGATGGGATGTCTGCGTGCCTTCTTTGGCTGGCTGAGGCAGGCCAGTAATCCTTTCCCAACGCGGGGTCCGGGAGTGAACCCCGGAGGGTGACCTAAGTGCTGGGCATCGTCAGGTTCCTTTTGAACCGCCTCGGGGGTGTGGAACCGCTACGAGGAGCGACTCAGCCGGGTACAGAGCCTTTAGGGTCTTAACCAACTCGGGGGCACCGCCGTGCCGGGGCCGAGTGGTGTCCCATGGGTCGCGATGCCAGTGAGCTCCTTTTGAACCAGCCTAGGGGTTTGTGTTCCGCCCAAGTGGCGACTCAACCGGGTACGGAGCCTTTAGGGTCTTAACCAACTCGGGGGCACCGCCGTGCCGGGACCGAGTGGTGTCCCATGGGTCGCGATGCCAGTGAACTCCTTTTGAACCAGCCTGGGGGTTTGTGTTCGGCCCAAGTGGCGACTCAGCCGAGTACGGAGCCTTTAGGGTCTTAACCAACTCGGGGGCACCGCCGTGCCGAGGCCGAGTGGTGTCCCGTGGGCCGCGATGCCAGTGAGCTCCTTTTGAACCAGCCTGGGGGTTTGTGTTCCGTCCAAGTGGCGACTCAGCCGGGTATGGAGCCTTTAGGGTCTTAACCAACTCGGGGGCACCGCCGTGCCGGGGCCGAGTGGTGTCCCGTGGGCCGCGATGCCAGTGAGCTCCTTTTGAACCAGCCTGGGGGTTTGTGTTGCGCCCAAGTGGTGACTCAGTGGGTACGGAGCCTTTAGGGTCTTAACCAACTCGGGGGTACCACCGTGCCGGGGCCGAGTGGTGTCCCGTGGGCCGCGATGCCAGTGAGCTCCTTTTGAACCAGCCTGGGGGTTTATGTTCCGCCCAAGTAGCGACTCAGTCGGGTACGAAGCCTTTAGGGTCTTAACCAACTCGGGGGCACCGCCGTGCCGGGGCCGAGTGGTGTCCCGTGGGCCGCGATGCCAGTGAGCTCCTTTTGAACCAGCCTAGGGGTTTGTGTTCCGCCCAAGCGGCGACTCAGCCAAGTACGGAGCCTTTAGGGTCTTAACCAACTCGGGGCACCGCCGTGCTGGGGCCGAGTGGTGTCCCGTGGGCCGCGATGCTAGTGAGCTCCTTTTGAACCAGTCTGGGGGTTTGTGTTCTGCCCAAGCGGCGACTCAGCCGGGTACGGATCCTTTAGGGTCTTAACCAACTCAGGGGCACCGCCGTGCCGGGGCCAAGTGGTGTCCCGTGGGCCGCGATGCCAGTGAGCTCCTTTTGAACCAGCCTGGGGGTTTGTGTTCCGCCCAAGTGGCGACTCAGCCGGGTACGGAGCCTTTAGGGTCTTAACCAACTCGGGGGTACCGCCGTGCCGGGGCCGAGTGGTGTCCCATGGGCCGCAATGCCAATGAGCTCCTTTTGAACCAGCCTGAGGGTTTGTGTTCCGCCCAAGTGGCGACTCAGTCGGGTACGGAGCCTTTAGGGTCTTAACCACCTCGGGGGCACCGCCGTGCTGGGGCTGAGTGGTGTCCCGTGGGCCGCGATGCCAGTGAGCTCCTTTTGAGAGACTTGCGCAAGGGAGGACAAACTATGTCGCTAGAAAGGACCCTTTTTCTTTATTACTTATGCCTCTGGGAGTACATCATTGATAATATCGGTGGAGGTTGTCCGCATTTCAGGTACGTGGAATGGGCTTCCCGTCGAGCTCTTCTAGTTTGTATGCCCCCCGGTGGAATGCCTCGGCGACATGGTAGGGGCCCCCCCAGTTGGGGGATAGCTTGCCCCCTCGGTAGGCTTTGATACCTCGGCTTTTCGTAGCACCAAGTCTCCGCGGCGAAAAACCTTGGACGAACCCGGGCGTTGTAGTACTTGGCCGCTCGCTGGCGAAAGGTCGCTATGCGCAGTCTCGCTCTGTCATGCGCCTCGTCGATGAAGTCTAGGTTGGCTCGGATCAGTGCGGAGTTGCCCTCCTCACCGAAGGACTCCACACATGGACTGGGCAATCCGATCTCGATGGGGATGACGGCCTCGGATCCGAAGGAGAGGCTGAAAGGAGTTTCGCCCGTCGGGGCTCTGGGCGTTGTGTGGTAAGCCCATATTACACTGGGGAGCTCTTCTACCCAGCATCCTTTGGAGCCGTCCAGGCGAGTCCTGAGCCCTCTGAGGATGGTGCGGTTCATGACCTCAGCCTCCCCGTTGGTCTGGGGGTGGCCGACAGAGGTGAATTGGTGGCGAATGCCTAGCTCCTCGCAGAAGGCTTTGAACGCCTCGTTGTTGAATTGGCGGCTATTGTCCGTGACAAGGGTGTGAGGCAAGCCAAAGCGGCATATGATCGACTTCCAGAAGAAAGCCTTAACTTGCTCTCGGTGATTTTGGCCAATGCCTCGACCTCGACCCACTTGGTAAAATAGTCGATGGCGACTAGCAAGAACTTCCGCTGCCCTGAAGCTGGGGGGAATGGTCCAAGGATGTCCATTCCCCACTGGGCAAAGGGCCATGGAGCCGAGAGTGGGCTCAGCGGTAGGCGGCTAACGCTGAATGTGCGTGTGGCGCTGGCAGCCGTCGCACCTTTGAACTAGCTTGGCCGCGTCCTCCTTCATAGTGAGCCAGAAGTACCCCTGGCGAAGAGCCTTCTGGGCTAAGGATCTGCCCCCAGATGGTTCTCGCAAATGCCCTCGTGGATTTCTCTGAGGATGTAGTCGGCATCGGCGGGGCCTACGCACTTAAGCAACGGGTAGGAGAATGACCTTCTGTACAGGCGCCCGTCGAGGAGGATGAACTTGGAGGCCCTCCACTTGAGTAATCTGGCTTCGTCGGTCGTCAGGAGGGTGCCGTCGGTGAGGTAGCGACATAGGCGTCCATCCATGTAGGTTCCAAAGTGAGCGGGAGGACTTCCTCCCCGCCCTCTATACTGGGCCTTTCCAGATATTCGATGTAGGCGTCCCTTGTCAGGCCGTCGGCGGAGGTAGCCAGTCGAGAGAGGACATCGGCCTTTGCGTTTTCACTCCAGGGGATGTAACTGATGCTGAAGTAGGACAGTAAGGAGGTCAAGAGTTGAACCTTTTTCAGGTATTGCGCCATAACGGGGTCGCGCGCCTCATACTCTCCGTTGATTTGCCCGGAGATGAGTTGCGAGTCCGTGTAGGCTCTGAGGTGCTTTGCTCCAACCTCCTGGGCTAATCTTAACCCGGCCAGCAGGGCTTCGTACTCCGCTTGGTTGTTGGTGGCTTCAAAAAGAAATCTCAGGGCGCACTCGGTTCTCTCTCCTTCCGGCCCGGCAAGAATGAGGCCGGCGCCACTCCCTTGAGAATTCGATGCGCGTCCACGTGGAGGATCCAGGTCTCTCCATCACCTCTCGGCTCGGGCCTGGGCTGCTCCCCAGGGACCTCCTTGAGATCCTCTTCCACCCAAGTGCACTCGACAGAAGTCGGCCAGGACCTGGGACTTCAAGGCGGTCGTGCCTGGAAGGAGATGTCGAATTCCCCTAGCTTGATGGCCCATTTGGCAAGTCGACCCGAAGTATCCGGACGGGCTAGGAGGGCTCGAAGAGGTTGGTCCGTGAGCACCACGATAGGATGGGCTTGGAAATACGGACGAAGGCGCGGGCAGAAACTATCAAGGTGAAAATGACTTCTCCGTTTTGGAATACCTGACCTCGGCGTCGTGTAGGACCTTGCTCACGTAGTAGACTGGCCTTTGGGTTCCGTCAGCGTCAAGGCGCACCAGGACCGAGCTGACGGCTTCAGAGGAGGCGGCTAAGTAAAGGAAGAGACTCTTCCCGTCTCTCGGTTTGGAGAGGAGCGGTGGGGAGAACAGGAACGCCTTTAAGCCGTCGAAAGCTTCCTGGCAGTCGTCCGTCCACGCAAAACCGTTCACCTTCCGCAGGGCCTTGAAGAAAGGCAAGCACCTCTCGGCCGATCTAGAGGAAACGACTTAGAGCCGCTACCCTTCCCGTTAGCCGTTGCACTTCTTCTTGTTGGATGGCGGCCTCATGTCAAGTATGGCGCTGATCTTCTCTGGGTTCGCCTCGATTCCGCGCTGGGTCACCATAAAGCCCAGAAATTTACCTGCCGTGACCCCAAAAGCGCACTTCTTAGGGTTCAGCTTGACTTGGAAGTGACGGAGATTGTTAAAAGTTTCTTCCAGGTCAGAGATGTGGTCAGCGGCACGGGTGCTCTTCGTTAGCATGTCGTCCACATAGACTTCCATGTTCCGGCCGAGCTGGTCCTGGAACACCTTGTTCATCAGCCGTTGATAGGTTGCTCCCGCATTCTTGAGGCCGAAAGGCATCACTTATAACAGTAAATGCCTTTCTCTGTCACGAAGGAGGTGTGCTCCTCGTTGCCGGGGTCCATCCTTATCTAGTTGTATCCGGAGAAGGCGTCCATGAAGCTGAGAAGCTCATGACCAGAGGTGGAATCGACCAGCTGGTCAATTCTCGGCAAGGGGAATCTGTCTTTTGGGCACGCCTTGTTGAGGTCGGTGAAGTCTATACAAATTCTTCAGCTCCCGTTTTCCTTACGCACCATGACTACGTTGGCCAGCCAGCTTGGGTAGTGCGCCTCCCAAATGTGGCCGGCGCTGATCAGCTTGTTGACTTCTTCATCAATCGCCCTTTGTCGGTCGAGGGCAAAGCTCCTCTTCTTTTGACGGATTGGACGGTGGCGTGGGTCGATGTTGAGCTTGTGGGTGATGACCTCCGGAGGGATGCCGGGCATGTCAGACACTGACCAAGCGAAGACGTCCGAGTTAGCCCACAGGAAAGCTAAGAGGCGCTCCCGGTCTTCCAGGGGGAGGAGTTCGCCCATACGGACGGTCCTTGCTGGGTCATGGCTGAGGGGGAAAGTCAGGAGGTGCTCGGCGGGCTCCCCTCCTGTGGCGGAATCTCTAAGGTCGAATGCTTCCAGGGCCGGGCCGGCCTCCAAAGGGCTTGACGCCGCATGATAGCAAGGTAAGACCGGGCTTATCTCCCCATGCATTTCTCCAACTCCTTCGCTGGTGGGAAACTGCACCAGTAGGCATCGGGTGGAGATAACTGCGTCCAAAAGATTCAGGCCAGGACGCCCAAGAATGGCGTTGTATGCCAAAGGGACCCTCACAACTAGCAATTTCATGATCACGGTGCTTTGGCATGGTGGGGTTCCGGCCGTTACAGGCAAGGATATTTCACCCTCAACCCTCACACAGTCTCCAGTGAATCCGACTAGCAGGGTCGCCATGGGCTGGAGGGAGTCAACAGATAAACCCATCCGAACAAAGGCGTCGTAAGTAAGGATGTCAGCTGAGCTGCCACTATCAACTAAAATCATTTTTACAGGGTGCTTGGCGATCGTCATAGCGACGACTACGCCTTCATTGTTTACATTCTCCATTACAGCCGTCTCCCCCCGGAGCATTACATTATTTGGAGCACCCTCCCCCCTCGGCTGCTTAGATGCAGAGGTTGACCCCCAGGACACCATCCCGATAGTCCGCTCCGTGGGGGTGTTGTCGACGGCGGCTTGAGCTGGTGGAGGCCCCATGATGGCCGGCAGCGGCTATGGCGTCTTCTGGATGTACTTGCCGAGGTAGCCCCATTGGATGAGCTCCTCGATAGCTCGTTTCAAACTGTAGTAGCGTCGGTGTCGTGGCCGTAGTCCCGGTGGAATCGACAATAGCGGCTTTTGTCATGGGATACACCCTTCTTCATGGGGGGAGGACGCTGAAGGTAGGGCTCGCCCTCGATCTCCATCAGGATGTGGGATCGAGGGGCGAGGAGAGGAGTGAGCTTACCCTCTTCGGGGACAGGGCTCCGACGCCTGTTGTCGGACCGACGAGGTGGGTCGGATCGGCAATGTCGAGGAGGTCCGCTCGGCTCAGGGCGAGAGGGATTTATGGCTGGAGCCCTTCGAAGACTCCCGGCGGGTGAGGTCAGCTTCATCTGCCCGGATGTACTTCTGGGCCCAGAGGAGGAAGTCGGAGTAAGAGCTCGAGGGCTTCTTGTCCAAGGAGAAGGTGAAGCGGGATGGAAGGAGTCCCCACTTCAGCACCAGGGTGGCCACCGCATCATCGAGAGGGTAGACCTCGAGGGCGGCGGTTTTGAATCGGGACACAAAGTCCCGCAGGGACTCTCCTTCCTTCTGGCGGACGGAGAAGAGGCTGTCCGCCACCCTTGGGATCCGGCGGTAGGCGTCAAAGTGGGCCAGGAATGCCCTCTCCAGCTCCCGGAAGGAGTCTATGCTGTGGGGGGACAGGCGTGAATGCCACGCACGGGCGGCCTTCCGCAAGGTCGCAGGGAAGGCCTTGCAGAGAAGGGCGTCTGAGGCGCCCTGGACCTGCATCATGGCCTTGTAGCTCTCGAGGTGGTCGACAGGGTCGGTCGTACCGTCGTACGGGTCCACCTGGGGGAAGCGGAACCTAGAGGGAACCGGTTCCTCCAGTATGCGGCGGGTGTAAGGAGGATGAGTGTCAAACTCTTCCTCCAGCTGGTGGTTTATCTTCCTGGCGAGCTCGTCGAGGCACCGGTTGTACTCCTCCAGGCGTTCCTCCGCCTGGCGGTTGATCGTCGGAGCCCTCCGGGGTGGCTCGGAGGAAGAAGAAGAAGAGGAAGCTAAAGATGGAGATGGGAGTCGGGACTTCCGCCTGGGTTCCTCGTGATGATGTGGCTTGGGAGGAAGCTCGCTGGGGCCGTGGCCAGGGGACCGTGGCCGCTTGGAGGGCTCGCGGCGAGGCTTCCTGGGGGAAGCTTGACGTCGGCCGGTCCCTCGCCGGGGGGAGCCTCCCCTCGCCGACTGCTGGCTGCGGGGGGGGCAGTCTGGTGCTGGGTGGCCACGGACTGCTGCTGCTGGAGTTCGTGGACCATGGCAGTGAGATTCTGACTTGCTGGGAGAGGGTTGCCAGCTGCTCCTCCATCTGGACAGCGGCGTCCGACGGCGAGCCGGCAACCGGAAGGTTAGTAGCAGGGGGATCGGCCTCCTGCTGCCCAGCTGGCGGGATGAGCCCAGCTGGACAGCTGACAGAGGCATCCCGAGCTCGCATCACTACCATGGCTTCTGGGAGAAAAGAGGGGACGAAGGATGTAGCTCCGGGAGATCGTTCGCTACTTTTTCTTAGCCCCCCTTCCTGGCGCGCCAATCTGATGACGCTCGATCACCCCACCTGGACGTCGGGAACGGAGGCTCTTCTTCTTCACCGGGTTGCCTGCAAGGAAGTCCCAAGACCGGAGAGGGTTCTCCGATGGGACCCTTCGACGCCCAAGTTAGTGACAGAGGTCACAGTAGAGAGGGAGCTCGAGAGAGCTCTTGAGGAGGGAGAGGTCTTAGAAGGATCAGATAGTTCCTTTGAGAGTTAGGGCATCGAGTGCCTAAAATGTCTGTTACCTGGTTCTCGACGTCATTTACCCTTTTATAGGGGTTGACGCTGGCTCCATCACGTGGGTTTTCGTGAAGTCAGAAGGTCTGCTGAGCTGTTGCGTGAATCTGGGCTGGTTGGTGGGTTACGTCCCATCAGTAGCTGGGCTGTTGGGCGGCGCACGTCGTGCATCTGACGTTGTCGGGTGGCACACGTCAGAGAGGTGGTTTTTTGAACCGCTGGGGCTGATCTGGCGGGAACCGGGGGGTCCCGTCTTGTCAGGGCCGAGCTGGGTCGACCTGAGATGGCCGGGGCCCATCCCGCCGGTAAGGCAGTGCCGGGGCGGGGCCGAATTGGCGGACTTGTAGACGATGGGGCCGAGTCGGGCCGGCCGGGGATGGCCTTAGCCGACTCGGCGGGACTGGAGACGTTGGGGCCGAGTCGGGCTGGCCGGGGACGGCCTTGGTCGACTCGGCGGGACTGGAGACGCTGGGGCCGAGTCGGGCAGGCCGGGGATGGCCTTGGCCGACTCGGTGGGACTGGAAACGACGGGGCCGAGTCGGGCTGGCCGGGGATGGCCTTGGCCAACTCGGCGGGACTGGAGACGACGGGGCCGAGTCGGGCTGGCCGGGGACGGCCTTGGCCGACTCGGCGGGACTGGAGACGCTGAGGCCAAGTCGGGCTGGCCGGGGACGGCCTTGGTCGACTCAGCGGGACAGGAGACGACGGGGCGGAGTCGGGCTGGTCGGGGACGGCCTTGGCCGACTCGGCGGGACTGGAGACGCCGGGGCTGAGTCGGGCTGGCCGGGGACGGCCTTGGCCGACTCGGCGGGACTGGAGACGCCGGGGCCAAGTCGGGCTGGCCGGGGACGGCCTTGGTCGACTCGGCGGGACAGGAGACGACAGGGCCGAGTCGGGCTGGTCCGGGACGGCCTTGGCCGACTCGGCGGGACTAGAGACGCCGGGGCCGAGTCGAGCTGGCCGGGGACGGCCTTGGCCGACTTGGCGGGACTGGAGACGCCGGGGCCGGCTAGGAATGTGCCGGGGCCGCCTTGCTTGGAGACACCAGGGCCGGCTAGGAATGTGCCGGGGCCGCCTTGCTTAGAGACGCCAGGGCCGGCTAGGAATGTGCCGGGGCCACCTGGCTTGGACACACCGAGGCCGGCTAGGAAAGTGCCGGGGCCTACTAGCTTGGAGACGCCAGGGCCGGCTAGGAATGTGCCGGGGCCGCCTTGCTTGGAGATGCCAGGGCCGGCTAGGAATGTGCCGGGGCCGCCTTGCTTGGAGATGCCAGGGCCGGCTAGGAATGTGCCGGGACCGCCTGGCTTGGACACACCGGGGCCGGCTAGGAAAGTGCCGAGGGAAGTGTCGGGGCTGGAGGCCGACGCTGGAGCCTATCAGCCTTTGGCCAGCGCTAGAGGCTGGCGCTGGAGGCCGATGCTAGAGGCCGACGCTGGTGGCCGATGCTGGCGGCCGGCGCTGGAGTCTGCGGCCTTTGGCCAGTGTCGGGGGCTGGTGCTAGAGGCCGACGCTGAAGGTCGACGCTGGAGGCTATCGGCCTTTGGGGCCGTCGGGAGTCGGTCTTGGAGATGCCGGCCTTTGGAGCCGTCGGGTGTCGGCCTTTGGGGTCATCCAAAAATTTTATTTTTCGTGGGGTCAACTGGCCCCATCAATCCCAATTTTCGATTTTCAAATGAGCATACACATTAACCATCAACTGATGGAAATTCCTGATCTCAAAAGCTCACGTTCTTGCTAACTATATTATGATAAATATAGTATCCTTTTACTTCTCTCATGGAATCAACCTTGCATGATGAGGACTAGATTCCATTTGGATTTTGTATTCAGACGCATTTTTAATAGGCCAGTTGAGTCCTAAAATGTCGGCGTGTTTGCGTTGCCTTTTTTGCCTATTTTTTTTTAAAAAAAAAGAAAATCAAGACAATAGACAATTTGCCACTTTATTTCTATTTTCTCTTTTTATATTTTTTAAATTAAAAAACTGAGTTTTTAAGAGAGGCCCTACCTCTTCAATATATTTTCTGACAGAGGCACTACCACCATCATCAGCAGTGGTTGCCGCCATCCTCATCGCCACCGTTAGCCAGTTATGAATTGCCGTAAAACACTGTAAAACAGAATCACTGATGCCTCTGCCACCATCCCACCGTCACTGCCTCTACCATGGACAACAGCATTATATATATTTATAAAAATAAAAATAATTGGCTGTATCAAATATGTTTTTTGAAAAGTTTAAAAAAGTAGAAATATTTTTTTAATTTTTGTAAATAGAAAAAGTGGCAGTAATGCCAAGTGCAGCCTCCATTCACTATCATCAAAATTGGTTTATTCCTATCCATGATGATTTGCTTTTTCCTGCAGTTATTTACCCAAGCCACGGGGACACACCTCTTTCTATTAGAAGCTGAACTCGAAGGTATTTGCAGAGCATGCGGTTTGGTTGGTTTTGCGTGCATCAGGAATGGACCCTTTGTTATGATATCTGCGACCAAACCAGGCTGACTTGATGTCAACCATTGCACTTATCATCAATACCTCTTCCTGTAACAAATTATTTCAAAGTTGTAACATTGGAATGGCCGATATATGTTTGTTCTCTTGTATATGGGTTAAGAACGTTGGTGGCTTGTGTGTTCGTTTGTTTGTTGTTTTTCATGAAATTCCATGCAGGTTAATATGTTAATGTATGTACACCGTCAAGAGATGTGGTTGTATTTTTAATGGAAATGAAGGAACGTGTTCATAATTTTCTTAATAGCATTCATGAAAGAGATCTTCTGCCTTGCCTTATGGCTATAAAGTTAGATATGAAGAGCTTACGATAGAGGCATTTCTATATTGAACTCTTCATGAATTTGGGTTTGATGGGCTTTTTATTGATTGGATCATGACATGCATTCATAGGTCATCTTTCTTTTTTTATCATTAACGGTAGCCAGACTGACTTTTTTCACTATGTTGTGGAGCTGCGATAGGTATGTCCACTATCTTCTTTTCTATTTATCCTTGCTGCACAGCAGGATCTTCGCATTGTCCCTTTCTTGGCGAGCCCGTAGAGGCTTTCGGTCTCTCATCTCCTGTTTGCTGATGACTGTATATTGTTGAGTCAGGCTTCTGTTCATAATGTGGCTAGTTTTGCTTTCATTATTCAGTCCTATTGTTAGGTCTCTAGGCAGAAGGTTAATCTTCAAAAGTCTATGATCTGCTTTAGCCCGAAAACTACTGGTATAAATAGGGAGGCTATCTTCCAAACTTTGGGCATCTCTAATCAGGCAGACCAGTTATTGTACTTGAGGATCCCTATTACGGAAAGACGAACAAGTTGCAGTGATTACATTGACATTGAGCGTCGGATCCGTGATCGTATTAATGGCTGGCAGGTCACTGGATTATCCATAATGACAAGGATCATCCTACTACGCTCGGTTCTCACTTCTCTTCTTCTCTATCTTCTATCAAATGTTGTAATCCCGATAACTTGTTTGAAAAGGATAGAGAGATGCTTTAGTAATTTCCTCTAGACCCAGGATGGCCATGGTATTCATCTGTAGGCATGGGACACTGTTTGCATGTCGACTTCAGAAGGTGGCCTTGGAATCCAATCTCTGACCGTAAGGAGAGAGGCTTTGATTGCTAAACACGCCATTCGGTTTCTACTTGATCCATACTATTTCTGGAGCTCTTTTATGTGTGCTAGATATGGTGATTGGATCCCATCTATGAATTTTTATTCTTTTAATGATTATTCATTCTCTTGGAAGGAGGTTTGCCAGTGCACTCCAACTATCTTAAACATCTCATAGATGATTGAAGACGGTTCCTCAGTGGATGTTATTCAGGATACGTGGATTGCTGATCTTTCATTATCTCGTTGACTTACCTTTATCAGTATTGATATCCCTAGCAGTATGAGGGTTACTGATTTAATCTCTTAGAATCTCTCCTCCTGGCACTCTCCCGCGGTGTTCCGATTTTTTGGTGAAGAGCTATCTCGTCGGATATTTTCTATTCCGATTATACTGGGCACCGACTAAGAATCTCATGAAGACTTATAGGCAATAGCCTCAGTATATGATGGATGCAACGTGAATTTGGAAGCTTCCCATCCATCCCAGAATTTAATTCTTTATTTAGAAGCTCGCGTGGGATTATCTTCCTACCTGCTCTCTGCTCTCTCGGGGGGGATTGCCTATCCAGGATATTTGCCCGTTGTGTAGACAGGAGGAGACAACAGGTCATGCCATATTCTTTTGCCTCGGAGCGAAACATATATGACAGATTATGGGATATTACATCAGGAAGAATGGTATGGATTCTTTGCGGTCCCTTCTCCTGTGCGATATTTGGAGGGGTAACCAGCAGTAGGACGCCATTTGGGCTGCCATAGCCTATCAGATCTAGTTATCATGGAATCTGCTTATCTTCACTAATGACATTATCTTCTTTCACAGGATAGTGAGGAAAGCCATATCTTTATCTGTCGAATACACTCTTCATCGCACTGCACTTGATTCTAACAGCTTTGGCCACTAGGGTTCCCCTATTGCTTTGGCAGCGATCCATCATCTGATTTTTATCTCTTAGGAGCCCCCTAGGGTATGTCAAAATCAACTTCGATGAAAGTGGTCGAGGTAGATTAGCTGGTTCAGCATTTATTATCCATGGGTTCGATGGAGCTATAGTGGCGGTAGGAAGACTTGGCTTCCTTGATACCTCTATTCCTTTGGCTGAGCTTTATGCAGCTTGGGCTGATATTTCCTATGCTACTCGGATCCTTCATGCTCATAGTCTCTCTATTAAGGGGGATTCTCTTACTGTCATCCGATAGCTTCAGCAGGAAGGCTGCGCTCAAGTCCCAATCAATCCTTTACTCCATGATATTTGGTCCATATTGCGGGATTTACACAGAGTTCAGATCCGTCATATCTATCGAAAAGCCAACTCAGTGGCTGACTAGGTGGCGGGCACTATGGCCTTTCATTCTGGATTTTGGATTTGAAAACAGGATGATCCCTGTCTTATTATACTTAAATAAATACTATTTTTTGACATATTCTGGTTGACTTGCACTAGACTAGTATAATCGCTCGTATGTAACCAAAAAAAAAAAAAAAAAAGCCTTGGTGGAGCATTGAATTGATCATGATGCGAAGTTGTTTGCATTTTGGGATTTTTTAAGCGTGCGGTGTCTCAGTACCGTGGCTTTGGTTTGAGAAAGTAGAGAGTAGGGTTTTGTTCTCATTCCTAAAATATAATTTTATTCCTGACCTGCCAAATAGTTTAGGATGTTTTACGTGCACGACTTCTTTTGAGTGGTTGCTCCAACTACGACTTTAGAGATGGTATATCCGCGAGACCATGTCCTCTTACATACCATTTGAAAAAGTCTTTTCGTCCGTCGTCTCCGGTTCAGCAAATTTTATATTAACTATATTATTTTTTTAATTTATTTATATACATTCTACATAGCTTAACTGTAAGTGCAGTTTGTGTGAAGGATGTGAATGGAATTAGTCCCACATAGAATAACTAGAGAGTTGGATACCTATTTATATATATGGTGGACTCTTTCTCTTGTGGATGAGTTGGGCCTAAATAACTTGGGCCTATAATATATTTTTAAAGTCAAAGATAGGCACTTGGGCATGAAAGTCAATCAAGCCGAATTTAATTTCTAAATAACTTGGGCGTATAATATATTTTTAAAGTCAAAGATGGGCACTTGGGCATGAAAGTCAATCAAGCCAAATTTAATTTCTTCTCGGTTACGCCCATTTTAAATTCTCTATAAAGATAAGGATATTCTCAACAGAAGATTATTGCTTGCAAATAATAATCTTGTGTTTTTGCGGATTCCCATTTGCAATCTTTAGTGGGAGTAAATAAACACTAAAAGGAAAGTGTTCATTCACGCCTCAAATCCAGATTCCCCATATAGTTTTCTCTAACAATCTTTTAGTGTTTATCTCCTTTGTTCATCAATGAAAAATCGAAATGATTCTGCATTCAAAGTCATGAACCAAGACTTTATGAAACTTGATCGTTTTGATGGCACTAATTATACTCATTGGAAGGATAAGATGATGTTCTTCCTTACTGCTTTGAAGGTTGGATATTTGTTAGATCTGAACTTGCCACAAATTCCAGTCCCTTCTCCTGACAAAACCGAAGATGTTAAGAAGGAACGTTCAAAACGTCAAGAGGATGAATTGCTATGCCGAGGACACATTCTCAACACTCTTTCAGATCATCTATATGACTTGTTCACTTCGGTTCAGTCTCCTAGAGAAATCTGGAATGCTTTGGAATTCAAATACAACACCAAAAAATAAGGAGCAGATAAGTTTCTTGCACTACAATTTTTGAATTCAATATGGTTGATAATATTTCAGTTTTGGATCAAGTGCATGAATTATAAATTCTAGTATCCAAATTGAAAGATGTGAAAGTTGATCTTGGTGAACCATTACAAGTAGGGGCTATAATTGCCAAACTTCCTCCATCTTGGAATGATTATAAGAAGAAGTTATTGCATTCTTCTGAAAGTTTCACTTTGGAACAATTGCAAAAACATCTCAGAATTGAAGAAGAAACAAGAATTCGAGATGGTAAAAGGCTTGCAGTAGAATCTGATTCCAAAGTGAATTTTGTTGATGTCAACAAGGCTAGAAATAAATTCAGAAACAAATCTGGAAATAAGAGGAAGAATCTTGAATCAAGTTCAAGTGATTCCAAGAAGAATAATACTTGTTTCTATTGCAAGAAGAAAGGGCACTTCAAAAAGGAGTGCAGATTTTGGAAGAAAATGAAGAATGATCGTGCTGGCTCTAGTGACAAAGTTAATGTGGCTGAAGCACAAGAGAAAGAGTTACAAAATCTTGTTGCTATGGTTTCTGAAATGAAAATTTCAATGGTAACCGAAGTGCATATGGCTTCTGTCTACAACACCAATGATTGGTGGTTTGATTCGGGTGCAACTATTCATATATGCAATGATAAGAATCAATTCAAGAATTATGAAGTTGCTGCTCAAGGACATGAAGTGTTGATGGGAAATAATAATACTGTCAAAGTTAATGGCAAAGGAACCATCGAAATCCATTTTATTTCAGGAAAGAAGTTAACTTTAATTAATGTTCTTCATATACCAGAAATTAGGAAGAATTTAATTTCTGCAAATATGCTTTGTAGAGGAGGATTCAAGACTGTTTTAGAATCCGACAAACTTATCCTCTCAAAGAATGGGGTCTTTGTTGGGAAGGGATATGCTTGTGATGAAATGTTTAAACTTTCTGTAAACTCTGTTGTTATTAATAATAATAAGAGTGTTTCTGTTTATATGCTTGGTTCATCAATTAATTTATGGCATTCACGCTTAGCACATGTAAATTTTAGATCACTTAAGTTTATGGCTAAAAATGGTTACATAACATACAAAAATGATAACCATGATAAGTGTAAAATTTGTATTCAATCTAAGATGACTAAATTACCATTTCCTAAGTCTGAAAGAAATTCTAAAATTTTATAAATTATTTATTCGGACATATGTGAATTAATGGAAATTTGACTATAGGAGGAAATAGATATTTTGCCATATTTATTGATGATTACTCTAGGTATACCTATATCTATCTTATGAAGCATAAAGATGAAGTATTCGACAAGTTTAAATTGTATAAATCAATTGTCAAAAATTAAAAGGAAAAGAAAATAAAAATACTTAGAAGTGATAGAGGTGAAGAATATTTTCCTGCTGTATTTACTTCTTTTTGTGAAGAACATGGAATAATATATCAAAGAACTTCTCCTTATACTCCACAACAGAATGGATTGGCTGAGAGAAAGAATAGAACCCTTGTGGATATGGTAAATTCAATGTTGCTAAGTTCTAAGCTTGCCTTAAACCTTTGGGGTGAAGCATTACTTAGTGCTTGCCATGTGCATAATAGAATACCCTCAAAGATTACAAAGACTTCCCCTTACGAATTATGGAATGGTAGAAAACCAAATTTAAGTTATATTCGGGTTTGGGGTTGTCTAGCTTTTTATAGAGTTCCAGATCCTAAAAGAACAAAGTTAGGGCCACGAGCTATGAAAAGTATATTTGTAAGATATGCTGAAAATTCCAAAGCCTATAGGTTGTTAGACTTGAAGTTTAATGTAATTGTGGAATCTAAAGATGTTCAATTTCTTAAAATAAAACTCGTAATGATTCCACGAATAAGTCAACATCTAAATCATTATTAGGTGGTGTGGATGAAACCAATATTCCTAGTAGTTCTAGTTCTCCTTTACTTGTTGATAACAAAAATACTAAAATTCAAGAACAAGTGGAAATAAGGAGAAGCCAAAGAACTAGAAAAGAAAAAGTATTGGATCCTGATTTCATTTCCTCTCAAGCTATTGTTTTTCTTGTGGAAGGTGATAGAAATAATAATGTACTTAATAAGATTCTTATCTTATTAAATGTAGAGGAGGATACAACTCCTAAGACGTATAATGAAGCTTTGGCTTCAAGAGATTCATCTTTCTGGAAAGAAGCTATAAATGATGAAATGGATTCTTTATTATCAAACGGTACATGGGTTTTGGTTGATCCACCTCCTAATTATAAACCTATTGGATGTAAATGGATATTTAAAATAAAAGATGGTAATCTCTTCAAAGCAAGGTTGGTGGCTAAAGGTTTTCGACAAAAAAGAGGGCTTTGACTATTTTGATACTTATGCTCCTGTTGCTCGGATTACTTCTATAAGATTGTTGTTTGCATTAGCATCCATTTATAACTTATGTATTCATCAAATGGATGTTAATACAGCTTTCTTGAATGGTGATCTAGATGAAGAAGTGTATATAGAACAACCTGAGGATTTTGTTCTACCAGGAAATGAGCATAAAGTATGTAAGCTAACAAAATCATTATATGGTTTAAAACAAGCTCCAAAGAAATGGCATGAAAAATTTGATTCAGTGATTTTAGAATATGGTTTCAAGCATAATGGTGCTGATAGATGCATTTATTCTAAATTCACAGAAAACATTGGTGTAATTATATGTCTTTATGTTGATGACATGCTTATAATAGGTACTAACAAGGATGGAGTAAATGATACTAAGGCTTATCTCTCCATAAAATTTCAAATGAAAGACTTAGCTGAGGTAGACAAGATCTTAGGTGTCAAAGTTAAGAGACATAGTGGGGGTTTTGCACTTTGTCAATCTCATTATGTTGAGAAAATATTAACCAAGTTTAATCATTTATATATTAAGGAGGCAAACACTCCTTATGATGTTTCTATTCATTTGACTGAAAATTCTGGTAGAGCTGTTGCTCAAGTCGAGTATGCTAGTGCTATAGGAAGTCTAATGTATGCTATGCATTGCACTAGCCTGATATAGCTTTTGCAGTTTGTAAACTTTCGAGATTCACTAAAAATCCAAGAGTAATGCATTGGAAAGCGATCGCAAGAGTTTTTGGATATCTTAAAAGGACTAAAGACTTGGGATTGTTTTATAATAGCTTTCCAGCTGTGTTAGAAGGTTATTCCGATGCTAGTTGGATAACAAGTACTCATGACAAAATGTCAACTTCTGGATGGATATTTACATTAGGAGGCGGTGTTGTCTCCTAGGCTTCCAAGAAGCAAACATGTATAACGCATTCGACCATGGAGTCAGAGTTTATTGCCTTAGCAGCAGCAGGCAAAGAAGCTGAATGGCTAAGAAATTTGTTACTAGATATAGAGTTGTGGCCACAACTCATGCCATCTATTTCCTTGCATTGCGATAATCAAGCTACTATGTCAAGAGCGCTCAATAAGATATATAATGGGAAGTCAAGGCATATAAGTCTAAGGCATGAATATGTGAGACAATTAATCACTGATGGTATAATAACTATTACCTATGTGAGGTATTGTAAAAATCTAGTAGATCCGTTTACTAAAGCTCTCGCAAGAGACTTAGTAAGGAGTACTGCTGCTGAAATGGGTTTACAATCCTTCAACTAAACTTATCCTTAGTGGGAACCCAACTTCTATATTAGCATTAACACGAAGTTAGAAGTTTAATGCGTAATAACAAGTTAATGATAAGGGTTTGAGTGCTAGGTCTTGCTAGTTAGCAAGTTAGTACCATGATTATAAGAGGGTGAGTGTAATACAAACACTCTTAATGAAATTATTTTACCTATATGAGCATGAGGAGTGGTGCCGCTTCTAGCAAAGTAAATAAAACTTTGTAAATGTTCATGAAATCAGGATGTAGTACATGGCTTTAATAGTGCTGATTATTATGAGAACTACTTTAAAAAGTCATATGTAGCGATGCGTGTGTGGCAATTCCAATTTAGCGGAAAGAATCACAGTTTAAGCTTGGGCCACTTGTGATTTTGCTAATGTCTTGAATTACTTACACTAACTAAAGGTTTAAAACGAAAGTTACCTTTAAGTATGTGTTTAGCTATGTCTATGACTATTCCGAGTTCACACAAACTAAGTGGATGATTGTAAGTGTAGTTTGTGTGAAGGATGTGAATGGGATTAGTCCCACATGGAATAACTAGAGAGTTGGATACCTATTTATATATTGGTGGACTCTTTCTCTTATGGATGAGTTGGGCCTAAATAACTTGGGCCTATAATATATATTTAAAGTCAAAGATGGGTACTTGGGCATGAAAGTCAATCAAGCCGAATTTAATTTCTGCGGTTTTCTTTTTTTAATTTTTTTTTTGAAATAAAATTCGATTACGCCCAAAAGATGTATTTCTTGGATACAACCATTCACATTCCAACCGTTTTAAATTCTCTATAAAGATAAGGATGTTCTCAATAGAAGATTATTGTTTGCAAACAATAATCTTGGATTTGTTGTATCCTGAAGTATTTTTGCGGATTCCCATTTGCAATCTTTAGTGGGAGCAAATAAACACTAAAAGGAAAGTGTTCATTCACGCCTCAAATCCAGATTCCCCGTACAGTTTTCTCTAACATTAACGTGATAAAATAAAATGGGATAATAGAAATATAATCTTAAGTTTTGAGCATGATGTGCATTAATATTCGTTCAACATTTTTTTAAAATTTATGTACATACCAAAAATGATACAATTCATATTTTGAATAGATATTGTAAGTTTTCAATTAGAATGTCGTAATTTTATAACTTGGATGTCATAATTTTTTCGATCGAGATATCGTAAAGCTTTGCCTTAATATTTTCTAAATGGATGCTATAATTTTATAACTATGGTATCGTAATATTACAACTAAATGTTGTAAAAAAAATTTTCAACTTTTGAATAGGTGTCGTAATTTAATAACTATGATGTTGTAATTTTTTTCGGTCAGAATGTCATAAAGCTTTACATTAACGTTTTCTGAATGGGTATCATAATTTTACAACTGGAGTGTCGTATTTTTTTTTAGGCTTTCTGAATTGGCGTTGTAATTTTATAACTATGGTATTGTAATTTTACAACTATGATGTCATAATTTTTTTCGATCGGAATGTTATAAAGTGTTGCCTTAATATTTTTTAAATGAGTGTCGTAATTTTATAACTATGATATCATAGTTTTACAATTGAAGTATTATAATTTTTTTTTGTTTTCTGAATGGTTGTCGTAATTTTATAACTATGGTATCATAGTTTTATAACTGGGATGTCTTAATTTTTTTTCGGTCGATATCAGAAAACTTTCTGAGATGTCATAAAGTTTTGCATTAATATTTTATAATTAGGGTATCGTTATTTTATAACAAGGGTGTCATAATTTTATAACTAGGATATCGTAATATTTTTTGAAAAACAAGACATTCCATCCCGTTTCATCAGGGATAGCATATCACTTACGAATCCGTAATCATGATCCCTGCTATCTCGTTCCATCGCATTAAGCTATTTAGAATTTATGTAAACCAATAAAAAAAAATAATGTAGCCCACATAAGATTTACTGAATCTATACAAAGTCTTTTCCTTCATGTGTCTCTTTATAACCCTTCCTAGTACCATCAGATCTCTATTTTCCTTCCTATACGGAGAGCAGTGAGAGTTGCTAGAAAACAATTTAATTGTTCAGATTCTTACAATATTATTGATGCTTAATTTTACGTGCCATGTACGTGTGAATGAAACATGTTCAATATTATTAATAAGGAGAAAAGATAGACAATAAATAATAAAAAGTAATATCAAGTAAAGAAAATATGCTGTTATTATGTTATTTTCTTTTTGCCTATAATAATTACTCATTATAAAAAAGTATTCATTATAACAATAAAAATTTAAAAAATTATATTTTGTTTTCATAATTCCATCACTTTTTCCTTAAGTTCTCATTAGAAAAAAAAAACTTTAAAATATCAGAAGGAAAAAAAATAAAAAATAAAAAGTTGTTTTGGAAGGATCTTTTAATTCTTCTGCTCCAAACTGAGATTCTTTCCCCTACGCTTTGCCGGCATCATACCTCAGAGGCAACTTTTCTGTTTGGATAGGATTATTTTCCTCTACGCCCTCTCTTTCCTGATCTGTCTCCACTGAATCGATTCGTAATTTGTAATTATGTGAAGCATTGTCATTTCACATTAGATGTTTTTCTTTCCTAAGTCGTATGAGATGCTTAAAGTCAATATTTTTTACCAGAATATATATATATACTAGCGTGCCAACTTATTCTGAGGAAATGATATTTCTGGAACTTACTGATCGAACTTTTGGAACGCTGGTCGCCTGACAATTACGGTCCTCCATGCTGCGAATGAGTCCAGTTTAGGTCTCTAAGAAGAGGTTAATTGTCCAATTTTCTAATCACATGCTTACCCCCAACCCCAAGCCAAGTATTTAAAAAAAAAAAAATCAAAGTTCCAAGCACCATCTGCATATCACTGCAAGTAACCGTTGTCATGCAGTCATTAATTTGCACTAGTGATTTTCAGATCAGTAGAACTAATTCAAAACATGCAGAAACGAATGAAGCTTATTGAGAAGTTAAAGTTCAACTCTTGCTTTCCTTACTTTTATATTTACATTTTTTTTTTTTTTTTGGGAAAAACAATGATCATACATCTCAGCTTTTGGTCTATAAATACTTGGTCTAAACATCTGGCTCAAATTCAAAAATAAATCGCATTGTTGTTCCCGGGAGAGCTAGATTACATGTTTAAGACTTTTTGCCTCTCAAGGATGTTTTCTTGGGAAATTACTCACGAATCCAAGAAAATATTATTTAATGTTATTTAAACGGTATGATTTTTTTGATAGGTTCAAGAAGAACAAGAATTGCAGGCTGTTGTCGCGTTCTTAAGCCATTTTATTACCTACATATTCTTGCGCCAAGCTGAGCTCAAATTATAATCAAACAGAACTCGAGCTCAATTATATTTATTATGGCTATTATGTTTTACCTTTCAATTTGTTTTTTTATTCTATTCAATTTATTAACCAAATTTAACTATTCATTTCCTTTATAAACAAAAACTAACCTCGGCCACTGGGCTCATTCTTCCTATCAAACAAACCTGTACAAATAAGGACTTAGGAAAAGACTTTGTACACCGCCCCGATGCAGCAAGGCTTATATGGGCTGCACCGCCTCTTCTGATTGGTCCACGTGGCTCCTACGTAAATGACCTGCCGAGTTGTATGGCTCTACTTTGATGTTACGTTCTGAACGTGACGGCCATTTAAAGCAGTTCGCTTTTTTTTTAAAATTAGCGTGCGGACGAAAATATCATTTCCCTCCATCCTAGCGCCATTTTATGTTGTATTTAATCTGTGCAAGAAGAACTCTCTTTCTTCCCCGGTCGAAAGAAAATATTTCAGCTTCGAGGCTGGAAAACCTGGCAACTGGAGTCTGTGTACAAAAACTTCTGGAGGAAATGTCATCCGCAACACAAAGTAAAAAGTCTTTCTTCCAACTTCTTTCTAAAGCTCCTTTATTACACCAACAGTTTTTTCTGGTTAGAGTTAGTTAATGCGTGACCAAACCGTGGGTAACTTCCTTAGAACAAAATAGTTATGACATTCTGGGAGTCATAACTATTTTGTAAGCACGAATGTCATACTCTTTTAATGCGGCCCTTTCCCTCCATCCTAGCGCCAATTTATGTTGGATTTCATCTATGCAAGATGAACTCTTTCTTCCCCTCCCTCGCTCTGAGAGTCCGGATGCTAAGGAATCAGTTGAGCACGAACCTACGCCCTCGCTTTGAAAGTCTGGTCGACAGGAAATATTTCAGCTTCGAGGCTGAAAAACCTGGCTACTGGAGTCTACTGGAGTCTTCAAATATAAAAGTTTATCCAATGAGTTTTTCCTTGCCAAAACCTCACGTAGACGTTCGCTTCTCTCTCTGAATTCGGCCAGGTCTGTAAGATGGGCCTCAGCTACCTTCGTTATCTCTTCGTCAATTGCTTTTAAAAGGCTTTAATGACAGGAAAACAGAGAGAAAGCAGATGGAGAAAAAAAGGAGCCTTTTAAAAGCAATTGACGAAGAGATAACGAAGGCAGACCTGGCCGAATTCAGAGAGAGAAGCGAACGTCTACGTGAGGTTTTGGCAAGGAAAAACTCATTGGATAAACTTTTATATTTGAAGACTCCAGTAGACTCCAGTAGCCAGGTTTTTCAGCCTCGAAGCTGAAATATTTCCTGTCGACCGGACTTTCAGAGTGAGGGCATAGGTTCGTGCTCAACTGAATTTCATCTATGCAAGAAGAACTCTCTTTCTTCCCCCCCTCGCTCTGAGAGTCCGGATGCTGCCCTTTCCCTCCATCCTAGCGCCAATTTATGTTAGATTTCATCTCTGCAAGAAGAACTCTTTCTTCCCCTCCCTCGCTCTGAGAGTCCGGATGGTAAGGAATCCCGCGACACCCTACTTCAAATTCGACCGTAAATCCTTCGCGACACCCCAGTGGAAAGTTCACAACACCCTAGCTTTAAGGCGACGACACCCATCGTTAGAACTGACAACGGAGAGAATCCCCGCGACACCCTAGTTCTAATTCGGCCGAAAATCAATCGCGGCACCCCAGTTGAAATCTCACGACACCCTAGCTCTAAGGAGACGACACCCATGCTTAAAACTGACCACGGAGAGAATCCCAGCGACATCCTAGTTCGAATTCGGACGTAAATCCTTCGCAACACCCCAGTTGAAATCCCACGACACCCTAGCTTTAGGGCGACGACACCCGTGCTTACAAATGACCACATAGAGAGTCCTCGGCGACACCCTAGTCAAATTCGGCCGTAAATCCTTCGCGACACCCCAGTCGAAATATCACGACACCCGTCTTTAGGACTAACCACGGAGAGAATCCCCGCGACACCTTAGTTTTAATTCGGCCAAAAATCAATCGCGACACCCCAGTTGAAATCTCACGACACTCTAGCTCTAAGGAGACGACACCCGTGCTTAAAACTGACCACGGAGAGAATCCTAGCGACATCCTAGATCGAATTCGGCCGTAAATCCTTCGCGACACCCCAGTTGAAATCCCACGACATCCTAGCTTTAAGGCGACGACACCCGTGCTTACAAATGACCACATAGAGAGTCCCCGGCGACACCCTAGTCGAATTCGGCCGTAAATCCTTTGCGACACCCCAGTCGAAATATCACGACACCCTAGCTTTAAGGCAATGACAACCCATCTTTAGAACTGACCACGGAGAGAATCCCCGCGACACCCTAGTTCTAATTCGGCCGAAAATCAATCGCGACACCCCAGTTGAAATCTCACGACACCCTAGCTCTAAGGAGATGACACCCGTGCTTAAAACTGACCACGGAGAGAATCCCAGCGACATCCTAGATCGAATTCGGCCGTAAATCCTTCGCGACACCCCAATTGAAATCCCACGACACCCTAGCTTTAGGGCGACGACACCCGTGCTTACAAATGACCACATAGAGAGTCCCCGGAGACACCCTAGTCGAATTCGGCCGTAAATCCTTCGCGACACCCCAGTCGAAATATCACGACACCCTAGCTTTAAGGCAATGACACCCATCTTTAGAACTGACCACGGAGAGAATCCCCGCGACATCCTAGTTCTAATTCGGCTGAAAATCAATCGCGACACCCCAGTTGAAATCTCACGACACCCTAGCTCTAAGGAGACGACACCCGTGCTTAAAACTGACCACGGAGATAATCCCAGCGACACCCTAGTTCGAATTCAGCCATAAATCCTTCGCGACACCCCAGTTGAAATCCCACGACACCCTAGCTTTAGGGCGACGACACCCGTGCTTACAAATGACCACATAGAGAGTACCCGACGACACCCTAATTGAATTCGGCCGTAAATCCTTCGCGACACCCCAGTTGAAATCTAACGACACCCTAGCTTTAAGGCGACGACACCCATGCTTGAACAAGGCGGGAATTTGACGTCACCCTAGTACTAATTCGACGACACCCTAGTAACTCAGCCATGCCATATTTCTGAGAAAAGTTGCTAAACGTGGGCAGTTCCTATGGGTTCGCGGGTCTCTGTGATGTGATCATGGCGATCCGAGTGTCCTTTCGTATTTCTCTAAGGTCGGCATAAACCCTAGAAAAAGCACTCAATCGTCTGTTGCTCGAGAAGCCATCCTTTTGCTCAAGAAGCCATCCTTCGTCTCTTGCTCGAGAAGCCACTGGTCTCCTTTTCCCTTCTAAATTTGTACCATAGTTCATTCTTCCGTATACTTCATTCATGGAGATGAGTGCTTTCGTTTGTGGACAAAGACCGCGAACAAAGAAGAAGCAGACGGAGAAAATGGCGAAACAATGCAAGGACATGGTTCTTCGTTCGAATGAGGATGCGGCGCCTTCAGGTATGTTTATCACTATATTAAATATTATGACATTCTCTCTTAAAATTTCATGACAAGTATGTCGTCTGTCTTACCCCCTGTTTCAGTTGACAATAAAATTGTTCCAGTCCCCCCAGTGAAGGCTTCCCAGCTGTTTAAGAATAGCTGCAGGCCGGCAGTATACGTTCAGAAGGTTTGGAGGATGGGGTTCTCTAGACGGCATACAAAACTGATTCGAAGGACCCCATTTGGTGCCTTCGTCGATATGCAGACGTTCACAGTCGACGGGCGACTGCTAGCAGACATCATAAGATGTCACAATGTAGGCGACGAGTTCATGTTTTGCGGAAAGCCAGTTCTATTCAGTGCCGATGAAGTCGCACTCATTCTGGGACTTCCAGCTCATGGAAGAAGATCGACACGTCCAGCCAAATGTTCAACGGAAGGTTGTTCAGACGGTTTGGCCATGGTTTAGATCTTCGCCAAGAAGGTTTGGAGAAGTTGATATTTCAACTCCGATCATCTAAAGTACAGGAGGATGTCGAGGACACCGTCCGACTTTGGATCGCATACATATTGGCCATGTTTTTGGCTCCAAAGTCTAATCAGAGATGTCCACAGTATCTCATCCAGCACTTGGATGACTTAAGTCAACTGGGTAGCATCGACTGGGCTTCGGCACTGAAGGAGTTGATTGTTCTGGCTCTCCCAGAAATAGCTGCTTGCTTGCGTTCCGAGGAGCCGGTGCACTCAAAGAATGCAAAAAAAGTTAGGAGGCAGCCTACCTTGTTCGGATGCTCGGCAGCACTGGTGGTAAGGATTATTGAGACACATAATTAGTGTTATGAGTAAATTTTTTTTTGTAATATTACATTATTTAATATCCAAAAAAATATCATGTTCAGGCATGGTTCCTCGAGCATACATCAATGCGAGAGCCAGCATACCCTGATAAACGGCCCCGGCTGTTGAAGTGGTATGACCACCAAATGAAGATCCAAACGGTTCGGTTGCCGACTTGCAGCCTCACGACTTGGTAATCTAGTTCATTGCTCCATTGCTCTGACCATTTTTTTCAACTTAATGCGTCAATATATTCACTTAATATTAATTTGTTATCATCTTGCGTTGCAGATGGAGGGAGCTACTGTACCATTGCCAGAAGAGCGCTGGCTTCTCCCTCAGCAGAATGTTGCATCCCCCCTCAACCAACAGATACCTGCGCCCCTCAACCAACGGATAGCTGCGCAGGATGCGCCGAGTTGAGGACTGAATTGGAGTGCGTTAAGGATCAACTCGATAATGTCAGGCACAGGCTGTCCATTGCTAAGAGCCTCCTCAGTTCACTGGTCAGAAAGGAAAGTAATGCAATAAATAAGGAGGATAGGGGAGACGAGAAAACAGAGAAGGTGCATTCCCTGGAGTTGGTCCTCCGCGAGCCTGGTAATGGAAATAGTGAGGAGAAGAAGATGGAGGAGGACCATTCATCCGAGTTTCCAATTGAGACAGGGAATGCAAAAGCAGAGGAGAAGAGATTGGAGAGGGATTCATTGGCTGATAAAACAGAGCATGAGAATGAAAATAAACATGAGTCCATATCCGATAATAAACTTGGCACCCCTGCGCCAAAGGATGACAATATGACTTAGAAATAATTGGAGTGCCTTCGCTTGTTAGGAGGATTAAAAAAGAGCCGAGGAAGCGTAAGGCATCCACGGTCGTCGGAGAATGTTATGAGACAACCCGTCCTAAAAAGTCGGTGAAGACAGTGGGCACGTCAAAGCCCAACACAACGGTCGAAGATGACCAAATAATTATTCAAAAAATTTTGAGCGAGCGACAAACCGATGAGATCGTCTACACAAATATGTTTTCTGGCGTTGCAACAAGAAAAAATCTTCAAGATCTCATTAACAATGAAATGATAATAGATGATGTAAGTATATCAAGGAACATGTTCTAGTTGTTGATTTTAGAATTATATTAATCGTTTTACATTCCATTGGCAGATAATTGATTGCGGCCAGAGTTTCTGATGCGCAACTGGGCAGAGCATCCTGACCGATACCATAAGTGCATAATTGCATCAGTTTTTGTATCTGCTCTATGTCTGACTTCCTCATCACCTGCTCATGAACTTGCTGGAACATCAGGGGCTGCGATATTTGACAATGTATCGGATGAAGATAAGGCCCAATTCTGGTTTCTTTTCACCATTATAAACTCTGATAACTCGCACTGGCATTTGGTTGCTCTCGACATGGAAAGAAAGGTGTTCATGCACCTGAATTCATTGAAATGCAATCCGAAGTACAAGGCCAATGCAAGGAAATGGCATACAATTCTAGGCCACATATTCCATATCTACTGCGATAAGAAGGAAGTGATGGATTGGCCGATGGAAGATATTTCGGATTGCCCAAGCCAACCGACCGGATCGCTGGATTGCGGCCTATACTGTCTGAGATACATGGAATGTCTTGCTCGACGGGACAATCCTGATATGAAGATGGATTTCATGGATGAAGAAGTCAGAGATTACCGGTGACACTTAGCTGCGACGATATTGAGAGAGGACCTGAACAAAAAGATTAGCGACATTATCGAAAAATGTTCTTAATTTTTTTATTCTTCTTTGAATGAAAATTGAATGTAATTTATTCATATTAACACTGATTAATATTTAATGCAAATGCACAAATTTTATATTGCGAGCAGGAGTGTCCTCGATGTATTCATATGTTTGCCTTCGTATGTTTCCGCCTTTCGGGTGTCGCCGTGCAAGAGCTAGGGTGTCGTTTGCCAAGAGCTGGGGTGTCGTCACGCTAAAATCTTCGGTGTCGATTCGCGAGCACTGGGATGTCTCGTAGGTTTCTGCCTTTCGGGTGTCGCCGCGCAAGAGCTAGGATGTCGTTTAACAAGAGCTGGGGTGTCGTCGCGCTAAAATCTTCGGTGTCGGTTCGCGAGTACTGGGATGTCTCGTAGGTTTCCGCCTTTCGGGTGTCGCCGCGCAAGGCTAGGGTGTCGTTTGCCAAGAGCTGGGGTGTCGTCGAGCTAAAATCTTTGGTGTCGGTTCGCGAGTACTGGGATGTCTCGTAGGTTTCCGCCTTTCGGGTGTCGCCGTGCAAGAGCTAGGGTATCGTTAGCCAAGAGCTGGGGTGTCGTCGCGCTAAAATCTTCGGTGTCGGTTCGCGAGTACTGGGATGTCTCGTAGGTTTTTGCCTTTCGGGTGTCGCCGCGCAAGGCTAGGGTGTCGTTTGCCAAGAGCTGGGGTGTCGTCGTGCTAAAATCTTCGGTGTCGGTTCGCGAGTACTGGAATGTCTCGTAGGTTTCCGCCTTTCGGGTGTCGCCGTGCAAGAGTTAGGGTGTCGTTAGCCAAGAGCTGGGGTGTCGTCGAGCTAAAATCTTCGATGTCGGTTCGCGAGTACTGGGATGTCTCGTAGGTTTCCGCCTTTCGGGTGTCGCCGCGCAAGAGCTAGGGTGTCGTTAGCCAAGAGCTGGGGTGTCGCCGCCTTTTCCAGTATCTTCTTCAATATATGCAAAGACAAAATCGATGTCGTGTGTTAGGAAAAACTTCTTTGACAGCAGCCTCGATTGCCTTATCTTGGTCAGTAATCATGGCAATAGGTGCTTGACCACCATTGCATCCAGCCAAGTCTGAAAAACCCATTTATATGTCTCAGTACTCTCATCAGACAACAATGCGCATCCAAGCAAGGTGGACTGTCCATGATGGTTGACCCCAACGAATGGACAAAAAGGCATTTGATATCTGTTTGTCAAGTAAGTTGAGTCAAAGCTTAGAACATCACCGAAGTATGTGCATGCCAATCTTGACCTTGGATGAATCCAGAAGACAGACCTCAGATGACCATTATCATTGAGGTCTAAGGAATAGAAGAAATTGGGATTTCTGAGTTGCATTTCGGCGAAATGAATTACCATCGACTGAGCATCTCCTTCTTTCAGCTTAGACTGACGTTCGCGACAAATGAAGTTACGAGCATCCTTCTCGGTGAAATCCAATTGTCCTCTGCCCCCTTTTCTCCTTGCTATGGCAGAGTATATCTGAGTCGTCGGAACATTCACGGCATGTAAATTGCTGATCTCTGCCTTCTCTGGTGTGCTGATCCTCCTATGCGACCGTAGATAACCAGTTGATGTTATGGACATCCCATGGTTATGTTCTAGAGAAACCTCATCCAATATCCACTTACCACTTGTAGCATTCAGTCTTGCTTTTATGGATGCCATACAATCAACTTTCCCAGTATCCCTATGATTCATACTCTTCTCTGATTTTCTAGATTTTCCTTGCCTCCAACACGCCAGGTGCTTGAAGCAAAGTTGTTTTTTGTTGTTGGCCCTGCTACACACTGTTGTGATTCCAAAACCAACTCGTTTCGCGTATCCATTGTAGAACGTATATACATCATCTGCTGAATTGAATTCCATCCCAGTTTGAGGAACTACAATATCATCCACTGCATTTGGAGCGACGGGTGAAGGTGCACGGCCGGGAGTGTTATCGATTTCTTTCCGATCTACAATTTCAGCATCAACTGTGAAAATATAGGCACGCAGTCATGAACAATGATATCCATAGATTTAGTTGTCAATATATGCTGACAAAGGATTAGGATTTAGGATACGAAGGTTAAAACAATACGACACCCCATTTATCATCTCACGACACCCGAGGCCCAGTCGTGCAAATGTGGCCACTGACCCGCGACACCCCTAGCTCCAATTGAAATCTAAAGACACCCTAGCACCAATGCTACGACACCCGTGGCTTATAACTGATGGCGCGGAGAATCCCCGCGACACCCCAGGAGAATTGGATTTCGGCCGAAACTCCTTCGAGACACCCCTGTTGAAAGCTCACGACACCCTAGCTTTAAGGCGACGACACCCGTGCTTAGAACTGACCGCGCGGACAATCCCCGTGACACCCCAGGAGAATTGGATTTCGGCCGAAACTCCTAGAGACACCCCTGTTGAAAGCTCACGACACCCTAGCTTTAAGGTTGCTTAGAACTGACACCCTTGTCGAATTCAGCGTTGAAATCTAATGACATCCTAGCGGACAAGAACTGACCCGGACAATTGCTTAGAACTGATTAAAATTTTTTTGAAATCTAATTAGAACTTTTGGATTTCGACCGAAACTCCTTAGAGACACCCCTGTTGAAAGCTCACGATACCCTAGCTTTAAGGCGACGACACCCGTGCTTAGAACTGACCACGGCGAGAAGGCCCGCGACAACCAAGTTACTAAAATTAATTTTTATTTATCAAAAAAGAAAATACATTAGCCCTCACTGGGGCTTCTCATCTCCTTCGGTCGCTGCGTCGGCGATCTGGCGCTGGAGGGACGCTACTTGCCCTCCAGCTGGCTGTTGGCCCGACGCAGGACCTCTATCTTTCTCGTTGAAACGACCAGGTATTCCTCGGCCGCCTTGTTGAGTCGCTCGCTGATTGCGAGCGACTCCGCATAACCTCCGCGTCGATGGTGACGTTGCGCGGCGGCTGCCATGGCTGCCAGTAGATCTCCCCTCGCCTCTGGAAGCCATCTCAGTATCAAAAAGCTGGAAAGGTGATTAACGATGGCATTCCCCCATCCATATTTAAGGTACTCCTGGCGGGTGTTTCGATTGCCACGCGCCACCATCTCAGTGGCGGTTCACAGGAATCGAATCGGTGCACCCCCCCTCCTTGAGTTTCGAGGGATGGGGAACAGAACAGAGTTTCGGGAAGCAACCGTCGTAAGTTTAACGTCGTCCCAAGAGAAAATTCACGACACCCAAGGATGATTTGGATTTCGGCCGAAACTCCTTCGCGACACCCCACTTGAAACCTCACGACACCCTAGCATCAATGCTACGACACCCGTGCTTAGAACTGACCACGGAGAGAATCCCCGCGACACCCAGGGAGAATTGGATTTCGGCCGAAACTCCTTCGAGACACCCCTGTTGAAAGCTCACGACACCCTAGCTTTAAGGCGACGACACCCGTGCTTAGAACTGATCACGGAGAGAACCCCCGCGACACCCCTTGTCGAATTCGGCGAAACTCCTTCGTGACACCCCAGTTGAAATCTCATGACACCCCAGCACCAATGCTACGACACCCGTGCTTAGAACTGACCACGCGGACAATTTGGATTTCAGCTCACGACACCCTAGCTTTAAGGCGACGACACCCATGCATTAACAGTGACCCACGTTAATCACCTTTTAGGGGTGTCGTCCCCTTAAAGCTAGGGTGTCGTGAGATTTCAACTGGGGTGTCGCGAAGGAGTTGCGGCTGAATTCGACAAGGGGTGTCGCGGGTATTCTCACCGTGATCATTTCTAAGCACGGGTGTCGTCGCTTTAAAGCTAGGGTGTCGTGAGCTTTCAACAGGGGTGTCGCGAAGGAGTTTCGGCCGAAATCCAAATCATCCTTGGGTGTCGTGAATTTTCTCTTGGGACGACGTTAAACTTACTACGGTTGGCTTCCCGAAACTCTCTTCTGTTCCCCATCCCTCGAAACTCAACGAGGGGGGGGGGCGGGGGGCGCACCGATTCGATTCCTGTGAACCGCCCACTGAGTTTATCCAATGAGTTTTTCCTTGCCAAAACCTCACGTAGACGTTCGCTTCTCTCTCTGAATTCGGCCAGGTCTGCCTTCGTTATCTCTTCGTCAATTGCTTTTAAAAGGCTCCTTTTTTCCTCCATCTGCTTTCTCTCTGTTTTCCTGTCATTAAAGCCTTTTAAAAGCAATTAACGAAGAGATAACGAAGGCAGCTGAGGCCCATCTTACAGACCTGGCCGAATTCAGAGAGAGAAGCAAACGTCTACGTAAGGTTTTGGCAAGAAAAAACTCATTGGATAAACTTTTATATTTGAAGACTCCAGTAGACTCCAGTAGCCAGGTTTTTCAGCCTCGAAGATGAAATATTTTCTGTCGACCAGACTTTCAAAGCGAGGGCGTAAGTTCGTGCTCAACTGATTCCTTAGCATCCGGACTCTCAGAGCGAGGGAGGGGAAGAAAGAGTTCATCTTGCATAGATGAAATCCAACATAAATTGGCGCTAGGATGGAGGGAAAGGGCCGCATTAAAAGAGTATGACATTCGTGCTTACAAAATAGTTATGACTCTCAGAATGTCATAACTATTTTGTTCTAAGGAAATTACCCGCGCATTAAACGGTTTGGTCACGCATTAACTAACTCTAACCAGAAAAAACTGTTGGTGTAATAAAGGAGCTTTAGAAAGAAGTTGGAAGAAAGACTTTTTACTTTGTGCTGCGGATGACATTTCCTCCAGAAGTTTTTGTACACAGACTCCAGTTGCCAGGTTTTCCAGCCTCGAAGCTGAAATATTTTCTTTCGACCGGGGAAGAAAGAGAGTTCTTCTTGCACAGATGAAATACAACGTAAAATGGCGCTAGGATGGAGGGAAAGGGCATTTTCGTCCGCACGCTAATTTTAAAAAAAAGCGAACTGCTTTAAATGGCCGTCACGTTCAGAACGTAAGTAGAGCCATACAGCCCGGCAGGTCATCCACGTAGGAGCCACATGGACCAATCAGAAGAGGCGGTGCAGCCCACGTAAGCCTTGCTGCACCGGGGGCGGTGTACAAAGTCTTTTCCAAGGACTTAATAGACTTGGGCACTGGGCCGTGCCTGACACGGCACCGCCCAGGCCCGTCGGGCTAAACCAAAAGACAGGTCCTGCTTGGCACGGCCCAGAAATAAACGGGCCGTGCCAGACAAGGCCCAAAAAAATTTTGGCCCGGCACAGCTCGTGGCCCAAAGGCCCGAAAAAAATTTCGGCCCAACATGGTACGTGGCCCATTTTGGGCCACGGGCCAGGCACGGCCCACTAGGGGCCGTGCTTGGCACTGGCACAACTTAAGCCGTTCGGCTGCTCCTTCCGTTATTGAGCCTCGATGGCGCCGACCGTAGAGTGCCCGATCGCTCGAGGCGGTCGGAAAGGGAGTGGTGGAGTGTTCGGCCGCTCAAGGCGGCCGAAGTGGTGTGGTGGAGGGCCGCTGGGCGATCCTCCTTTCGCTGTGGTACCAAGTCGGCCCGCGGCTTGGTTCGGGGCCGGTGGTGAGCCGGCACACCGCCGGCTCATCGAGCCCGAGCCGCGAGCAGCAGCCCACACCTGCGCCGGATAGGCATCCGATGGGATCCGACCGGCCTCCCTCGGCCAGCCTCGTCATCGCACGAGGAGGGAGATAGAGAGGGGCAGCGTTTGGCTGCTCCTCCCGTTATTGTGCCTGGCGCCTCAACGGCGGCGGGTGTGGAGGCCCGACCGCTCGAGGCGGCCGATGAGGGAGGAAGATTGAGGGCCGTCGGTCGGCCCTCCTTCGCACGGGAGCCAAACAGGCTCCCGCGTGGTTGGTTCAAGCCCGGCAACGTGCCCACCGGTTTATCGGGCCCGAGCCCCGGACGCTAGCCCCCACCAGCGCCGGGAAAGCGTTCGGTGGAGTCCGGCCGGCCTCTTTGGCCGGCTGTGCTGCCGCCACAGTGGCGATGGCGGGAGAAGAAAGAAGAAAACAGAAAGAAAAAAAGAAAGAAAGGAGAGAGAAAGAGAGAGGGGGAGGCGACCACCAGTGATAGCTGACACGGAGCGGCGGCTGGCCGGCTGAAGCCCGAAAGGGGCCGGTGGCATAGGGCCACCGCCGGCAACCTTCCCCTGTTTTGGCACGGCTCACTAGGGGCCTAGGCCGTGCCGGGCTGATGGGCTGAATTTTTCGAGCCCGGCACGGCACGGTTTAATGGGCTATGCCGGCACGGCCCGGTTCGTGCCGGGCCGTGGTGTCGAACTCTATCTCCAACCTAGAAATCACAATTAACCTGGTTTATAAAACTGATGTCTGGATTTAGGAGGTCCATTGAATCCATAGTTGATGCTTGAATATATGCTTATCCTTCCAAAACCAGTATAAGATTAGACTTCGGACCATCAAGACCACCTAATTCTCATGCCCAACCAAAAAAAAGGATCCATTGATTCTTCAAGCATGTGAAAATAACAGATAATGTTACAAACAAGTCCATGAAGGTTGCTGCTCAACTTGCAGGTTACTGACAAGAAGGCTTCAGGTAACATTAGTCACAAAAGAAAGGCTCTAGAAAAGCTGCTACAATTATACAACCGTAATTAATGCACATCTACAAGAAAAATGCAAATATAGGCACCAAGATAGCCAGAAAGGGGAAGCAGAGCATGTTACATCAGGTCTCTAGCAAGCCTTAATTGATTGTCCTTAGAAAAACCTGAATCACTGCTTGGCATAATCAGTAACTGATGATCTGTCTCCTCATCACTCTCGCCAACAGTTGATGAAGCCACTGATTCAGACCCATCTGCTTTCAAAAAAAAAAAAGTCAAGGGCTAGCAATTCTAACTCATATATAGATGTGTTGTACAAATGCATGTCATCCTGATTGTCCTTGAATTTACATGAATTGCCAATTTATCATCCAAAACCCTTCTCTCTCTCTCTCTCTCTCTCTCTCTCTCTCTCTCTCTGTGCCGCCTTTCCCTGTGGGAGGCAAATCCAACCAGGACCCCGCCAACAAAACTAGTGCTTTGCCACCATACTAGAATGGGCTTGAACACATATTTAATAAGATTACAAAGACTGCTTGTTGGTTGATGCTGAGTTATGCTAAAAAGATCATCCACCTGAATCTCAAGTAAACAAATTGTATGCAGCTTACAAAACAGTACCTGAAAATTCAAGATGCTCTGGTAAATGCCTTACTGCTGAAATCTGAATGGTTTCTGGTAGAAGACAGTCGCAGAAAGATCCTGAAGTTATTGCAATTTCATGTTAAGTCACTATGAAGAAAATTTGAAGGGAGAATAGAAACATATTTCAGTAAAATACTTGACCTAATCTTGCAAGACGGTTCACCCATCCAGGAATTGGCTTTCCTGTCAAACGCCTACAGACATCATCTGTAAAATGATTGCAATTTTTGGAAATCAAGTGGTATGTGTCACCATGATATTTTCCGGCAAGGTGTTCAATGAACAAACGAAACTCTGAATGGGACATGTTTGTGGTGCCCAGACACACAGAACGCCTGAAGACAAAACCAGGGCAACTCTTCGGTTCTACCTCAAATACACCACTGGTTGGGTATTCATGTGCTCCAAATCCATACTCCATTTCATGTACTGTTTATGCAGTTTCAGAATGGTATACTTCAGAAATTGAAACATATCTTGATTATGTGAAGAAAAGAAAAAAGACCACAAGGAATACATAAGAACGTGGCTGCTAATGCATGAAAAATCCTAAATAGGATTTTCGTATTTTGCTTCAATAAGACACTAAAAAGCCAAGCATCAAAGTGCAGCAGCCCTTGCCACTACTTAGTAACCAGAGGTTCTGAGTTCAATTATTGGATGGTGCATTTCCAAACAAAGGGGACATGGGTAAATTATAGTGCAAGTGGGTCTCCTATTTCACTCAGAAAAAGAGCCAAGCATCAAAGAGTTTCACTTGAAAACTTAAAGGACCTTACATAATGTCACTTGATGTTATATAGATCATGGTTTAAGTGTTAAATAATTAATCCATCAATTGCATAGCTTAGAGATATCTAACTAGTAAAATATCATTTGCAAGAACAGATGCAATTGTTTAATAATATTGCATTTGGGCATCACAAAGGTTTTCTGTATCAATTTTTTCTTAACACCAACATTTTCTTCTCATACAAAGGTCAGATTCACCAGCTTTCTTTTATGTATTATCTGAATGCATGACAGTTATCAACTGAAATGGCCTCCATTGCATCAGGGAGAGAGAGAGAGAGAGAGAGAGAGAGAGAGAGAGAGAGAGAAAAAGCTTCTAAAAATAAGAATACTGCCACCTTTTAATCATCCCTAATGAGGCCATAGTTGTGCTGCTTATTTGTGTATACCATAAATTTTTTTATACATAATTACATCATGCAGATTTCTATGTAGCTCATTAAAGTTTCATTCAAACAGGGAATTGCAATCACATATAATCATCAATCAGATATATTCAACATCACTGAGAATGCCTTTCATCAACCTTGCACCATTATATCAAGAATACAAGTGCATATTACATGAATTTCTACTAAAATAATTAAACAAAGAATGATCATTACTCTTCTAAACAGAGCATCATCGGCAATGCAAATTATCAGGATTGACCTTACAAAGTAGACCATCCAAGGCCCCAGTATGCAAGACACATTTAAATTGCTTTGACTACAAATCTTGGATAAGGGTAAGCTTTGTACTGAAGTCAATTACCATCTTCAGCATGATGAATATACCATTTACCCTAATTTTTTATGCAATGATTTCATATAGGAAGTCAGAGTGCTTCAAATCTATGAAGCTTTCTCCTCTCTTTTTGATAAAGACGAAATTCATTCGATTGAAAATTTTCTATGAATACATTAAACTCCAGATATTACATGATCCAGAATGGAAGTTGCTTGTAGATTGCAAACGTCATAAAACTTCTAAATAGGTCTTTGACTGAACTAAGAGACTTGATCTGCCCTCCATAGATAAAAAGGGTCAGACACCCATTCACATAGAGCACATGTCCAAGATTGAAAAGGTCAGACACCCTCAGTCCCCCCTTTAGTGCCACCAAGAAAATATTTTTGCAATATCACGTTGACACTATTGAGTCTTTTCTCAATGGTACAATCATCCCAACCTTTCTGCCATTTTTTAAATTGATGTTCATAGACAGTTACTCCCACACTTTCATTTGTATAATCCCTAACACTGGTGCCACATTATGACTAATTTAACCCACCACAAAAGTATAAATTTAAATTGGTGACAATGAGGAATACATACTAATAATTTTAACTCCATATAACTAAACTGTCTATTTGGGATTAACACTTTATTACTGTTGTTGCTGCAGCAGCAGTGTAAATAAAAAGTCTCTTATTTGTGTTAAAAAAAGCATGCAAAGACTCCTTTCAAAGTTTTACAAGAAAATTGATTATAAGAAAAAAGGATAATATTTAAAATATTTTTTAAAAAAAAATCTGGACATGGCATATCAAAACCCAGATAGATAAATGAAAATGGAGGAGAAATATATGTTCATTTTGTTGTCTTTTTCAGTTATCAGCTTGGTCATACCAAGGACTGAAATGTCAACCATGTCATGCTACGCCAACAGGGTGTCATCACTATGGATGCATGTCTGAAATCATATGGTGTATATTGTATGGTATGAACTTACTCAGGCCCATATCAAGTTGTGGAATAGCTTGGTACTGCTCAATATCAAGACCAATATTGTCCACAAATATTCCTTTTTTCAGTGCAGTGCACTTGATGGCGCAACACAGTACATGACCAACATGTACTATGCTGGCCACTAGTCAAGACGCCCATTAGCACCAGCACTTGAATTCCTTGAATTACAAACAAAATTTTATGGAGCAAGAGCTGCACAAGAATCAATGTTCATTTCTCACCCTTTTCATCTCTCAATTTGATCTTTACAAAATTTTTGGTAATTCTGTATGCTCTTTTTCTTGCTTTTCTATGTTATTTTACAAGAAGGAATACAATGTTGTAGAAAGTAGAATCCTAATATAAGGCTCTGCCCTTAGAATATAAAACTGCACATATTATTAGTCATATATTGATAATAGCCTATTTAAGATTTACATCACTGGCCATTCTCCCATTCCTTTTGCTATCACAACACTTACCAATCTCAAGCCAACTGGATTAATTAGAAAACTCCAAGCTCACAAACAAACCCCAAGCCCTCTCAATTTAAGCAACAATTTAACCACCATAACAAGTTACCGCGTAGTCAAAGCTCCAAATTCTAGTTATAATGTTAAACAAAATCATATTTGACACCCAAACTAAAAACTCAGACTTTATTCAAAAATAAGAGAGAAACAAGAAAGATAATGCGAGTGATCAAAGAAACCACAACAATCGCAAGAATTCAAACAGAATTCGCTGATAAAAGGAAAGAAATTGGACAGAAGGAGGATTGCACCTTCAATGCCAGAATGGAATATTCCTAGGCCGAACCAATAGAGATAGTTGTTGACTGGGGTGAGATCGTAGACATTGAGGAACACAGGGGTCCGATTGCTGCTACTGCTTCCGCCATTGGCCTGATCCCTCGAGGAAGAAGAGGAGCTCGACAGAAGCGAGCGCATCGTGGTGAGATTCTTCGTAAATCGAAACCTTTCTCTAGAATTCCGAATCCAATTCCGATGGAAGCATTACAAGAAACGAATTCGAGGCGGAATCCAAGATTTCAGGGGGTTTGGGCAGGGATGAGTCGCATTTCGAAAGGGCAACCCTAGAATTTGGAGAATTTTCTCGCAACCTGGGACGAAGCGTGGTGGCTTGTAGACCGACGCGTGAGCGAGAGAATTACTCTCCTAAATCCACAATTTAAACATCATGATAGCAAAAAAAAAAAAATAGTGAGATATAATAACGCATGATATTTTAAGCTCTGTCGTAAAGTTTTACTGAGCCCAGCGGCCAACCTCCGATCCGAGTCCAGTCGTTCGTCCACATGGCCAGTTGTCCGTCCACATGATCATCCCCTTTGCTTCCTACAAGGGACTGTTTGGATTGGGGTGAATTGAGGGGAGGAAAGGAAACGAATGAAAATAAAATTTACTTTGTTTGTTAAAAAAAAAAAATAAATAATAAAAGTAATCGATTTTTTTATTTTATTATTAGTTAAGTTATTTTAAAAAAAAATTAAAATATTTTTTTATTTTATATTTTTTGTTCTTTAATTCTTACTATTCATTTTCTATCGAACAAGTATAACCGTCACATAACTTTTTTTTTTCTTTTTTTCAAGATAATTGATATTATTTTTTTTTCATTCTTTTCAAATTAACAAAAAAAAAAAACCTTTCATTCCTTTTTTATCTCTTTACTTTTTTTATTTTTTTCTTTTTTTTTTCTCTAACGATCCAGACATAGCCTAAATCAAGAATTCAATGCTAAAATTTGGGGAGGATGCACGCAAAACTTAACGGATTTAAATCTGCATAAAAATTGATATCAATGTTTAAGATGCGGACGCCAAATAACCGTAGGAAAGGGAGCACATATAAAGAATTTATGCGGACATCGGTATTTAACATTCGACTCGTGTATACCAAAGCAGATGTACGCATAGAAAAATTTATGCGGAAATGAATTTGTGGATAAAATTCCTACGCCAACGGAATGGCATACAAATTTGTTTGCATGGAGCTGCATACAAATTTGTTTGCATGGAGTTAAAATGGGTCATGCTTGATCCTAATTTAATCTAATTTTATATTTTGATCTTAATTTTAGATCTGAACTCAACCAATTTGCTGATTAAAATTGATTGGATTAAATTTATGAAAGAAATTTTAAACTTAACATATCATTTGGAACTATTAGAGTTTAGCCTAAAATATTGAAGTTTAAGATAGAATTGAAACAAATCATGTTTGAATTTAAGTTAAATATTTAACTATTATTTTATAGCTAAAATTAATCAAATATAATTTTATTAAAAAAATTAAATTAAATTAAAAGAATTGATTGAAACTTAAATTTTTATTGAAAAAGTTTTTAATCTATCCAAGTAAATGATTATCCTTAAGATTATAAAGTATGAAATTTAAAATATTTATTGACCTATTTAAAGGTATTATAATAAAAATCATCAAAATATATATAAAATATAAATATTTATATATAATTAGTGAAAAAAAAAAGATGAAAAGAGATTTATCGTAAAATATAAAGAAGAATTAATTTAAATCAAATTTTATTCAATAAATTTATAAAGATAATTAAAGTAAAAAAAAAGAATTAGATATATATTTTTAGATCAAATCAGGGACTCTACATTTAGAATAGATTTAATTTTTAAAACTAATTCAACTCATGTATCTTTAAATACGGATGAAGTTGGGTTTAATTAGGCATCGTCACCGAATTAAATGGAATACCCATATTGCATCGTGAACAAAATTTGCATAAAAAGTATATGCGGACGTTTAATTAGTTAAAGTGCAGCATGAATATAAATATCTATGCAAATGGTCATGTGCATAGAAATATTTTTTTCTGCAAACTGGACGGAGGCGCACACGTTGGCAATAATGTGCAGCCACATCCATGAGGATTAATTGGAAATCTGCATAGAAATGTTATGCACTTACCTCACGGAAGCTTGCCTACTAAAATCTATGCGAAGTTAATCAGAAAATTGATGCCCCAAAGGATGCCTTCCAACCGTATTTGTGCGTGCGGACTGCGGACAATGAGGTATTTACTGTACAGACCGCACAGAAAAATATCTATGCGATCAAAAAAAGGCATATAAATATATGCAAACGTCACCATAAAAAATAATGTACAAAATCCGCATAAAAAGTATATGCAAATACAGCTGCTTTAAACCATAGTTGCTTGATCCGGTCCATTGACTCGGCTATTAGATCATTAATGGAACCATTGATCAATTATTTTAATATAAAAATATATTTATATTAATAAAAATTAATTTTTAATTAAAAAATTAAGATTAATATGATAATAAAACTCGTGACCCCTCAAAAATTATTTTTAATCACTTATACATATGTTAGAATTGGATCGATTTGACCATCGAATTTCGGTTCAATTGGTCCAACCGGTTTGATTCAATTTCGACAATTATGCTTTAAACTCAGCATACATATAAAAAAAAAATCTATGTCGTTGAAAATCCGTATAAAAATTCTCTGTCGGAGACGAGCACCGATGCGTGCGCAAAATGACAATATTCCCCGGCTCGCATTACACGCGGACCGAAATTGACTCAAGAAAGCAATCTTGAATTATAAGCAGTGCATGGATCTTACCGTAGGCAATACCAGCAGACAATGGATCCAATCCAGGGTTTGATTCAATTTCGACAATTATGCTTTAAACTCAGCATACATATAAAAAAAAATCTATGTCGTTGAAAATCCGTATAAAAATTCTCTGTCGGAGACGAGCACCGATGCGTGCGCAAAATGACAATATTCCCCGGCTCGCATTGATACACGCGGACCGAAATTGACTCAAGAAAGCAATCATCTTGAATTATAAGCAGTGCATGGATCTTAAACCGTAGGCAATACCAGCAGACAATGCAGCGATGAATCCAGGGCAGGCAGCGTCCCGCCCTTCAGATGGAATAGCCTCAATTAGGATGCCAGACCTCACAAGGGTGCAGCAACCCTCCGGACCTGTTCTTAAATAATGCAATATGGAAACGACGATATTAACGACAGTCAAAAAAAATAAACAAAACAAAAAAGACAGTTAAAAGGTTTGATGGGTTGGAGAAAAATGCGGACCATTAATTCCATTATCTTAATTGCCTGATGTCATAAATATTGGAGTCACTCATGGCAACTCGCTGCAACAAAAAGTCATAACCAAGCTACCTAGAGTGCCCTAAAAGCTGTGCTAGAGATGGAACCCATCTTATCGATTTAACGATTAAAAGATAATAGTCATACTTTGGAAATTTTTATTTTTTATTTTATATTTACCCTCTCATATTTTTTAAGTTTTTTTCTAAAACTGGACTTCAGCCAGCATTGTTCATCGCAATTTTAGAGTTCAGATGTCATCAATTAATTAAAACATTTATCCACAACGATAGTTACAGTGGAACTAGCTGCACCGGCAGTCAACATGAAGAAAGAAGAAGATGAGCAAATCCACAAAATTTCAGATTAGCTTCACATGAATTGTTTCTTGATACTCTTGTTACAGACATCAGTAACGCATTTGGCCACATCTCTGAATGGTCCTATGGGTCAAATCTTTTAAAACCAGACCCCTTTTTTTTATTTTTCCCTTATAGCTGTGCTATCACCGATTACTCTGATCAAACCTGCCAAGACAAGCCTTAATTTTCGACAGATGCAACATTCTTGACCTCATTGTATCTACCAGTTTGCTCATCAAAAGAGTACCTGCACGAAAAAGTGGTCATTATTCGTTATGCAATATCTATCCTACATGTATGCATGGACTTTGATTGAATCTCGATTATTGACAAGGTTTATCCGTGCTGCTCGTCGTAGTGTTTTTTGCATCAATAAAAAAAGCTTCACGATAACAATAGAAAAGCATATTACCAGTGAAACCTTCAAAATTATCAGTAACTAAAGATCGACATATAACGTCCTAACCAAACATATGTTTTAGTACATGCATGCTTATCAGTGGCCAGAATTCCAGTCCCCGGCCATGTAAAAGCGCAACAGGGAAAAGTAAACTTGCTAAGATTGCTTCTGATTAAGAGCGCAGCCCAAAAATAAAATAGTTATCTAAGAAGCAGTAGCAGAATTGAGATTCTACACCTGAAGGATTCACAAATGCTACAAAAATGTAATTAAGGATATTTTTCTCTATCAATGGTACGAATAAATGATTACAAGAAGTACCACACAACTATTAGTTTCATTGCTGAAGATTATCCGGTATCTAGAGGGGTCTTCATATTTGGGTATGCCATATACCACAAATAAAAACATCTCCGGTTTCAAAAATAAACAGATATTAAGAAATGCAAGATTTAGATACGTGACTAAGAATTATTCAGATAGACGCTCATTAGCAACAACTTTGCCCACAAAATCCTACTTCTTTACTCGACGATGATTGTTCCCTTTTTTTTTTTTGATACAAACGGGCAATCATACTAATCTGACACGAGGATAGCCCAGAAGATCAAGAGAAAGGTACATATGAAGAAATGATGAAATCCTATCTCTCTAAGATCAGGTCAATTCAATGAAGTACTAAGCAACGTAGAAGGCAACCCAATCCACCGCAGAGTTTGCATCCTGATATACATGGCGGGCTATAGTAACCGTTGAATCCTGCATAAGCTGCCAAATATCACAAAAAAGCGGATGGGCATCATCGCGATCCGTTCCACCCTGAATTCATCCAATGACAGTAGCAGAGTCTCCCTCAATGAGGATCCTCTGAGCCCGCAGCTGTCGAATCGCTCTAACGATGCTCGTCCATGCAGCTCTGAGCTCAGCTTTCGGGACAGAAGAGTCCTAAAGGAAGGTCCTGCCGGCCGCCACAAGTCTTCCATCATTGAAGCGAATAACGTACCCTACTCCACCAGTAGTACCGCGTATGCTGCCATCAAAGTTCACCTTAACAAACCTCAGGGGAGCTCTCAGGAGATAGAAATCGCCCTATGGGCCACTGCCAGAGCAGCATAGGAGGCCCAGGAACCTGGGGTAGTCAGGTGAGTGGCAGCATCAAATCATCGGTACTTTGACATCAAGCATCTGGCTCGTAGAATAATCTGGTGAATCGGGATATCCTCTGCCTCAAAGATCATTGCATTCCTAGCCAATCAAACTTGATATGCAATATAAGCAGCGAAGCAGGCCTCATGTGCCGAACTCAGATGGATGAACCGGAGAAAGGAATGCAGCCAAGCACTACCATCATCATCCCAAGGCCATCTTCCTTCAGTCCTCCAAATTTGCCTCGCCCTAGGATAACTCAGAATAGCATGCTCTATCGTCCCTTCATGAACCCCACAAAACAGACAAGACCCCGCGATGTCCATGCCTCTCCGACTGAGGAGAGCCTTCATAGGGAGACAGTTCCAGGCCATCTTTCACAAAAAAAGCTGCACTCTTGGATGGATCAGGAGTCTCTAAACCCACGCTGTCATAAATGTGGTGTCAGATTGTCCCATGCATAGGTTATAGAGAGAACACGATGGAGCTTTGGGATAGCAAGAAGGACCCCAGACCCTAAGGTCGTGCTCCCAATGAAGTGGAATCCGAACAGCGAGGATCCAAGAAACTAGCTGGGATCCAAACAACCTAGAGAGTTCCTGGGTTCTCCATGTCTTGCCATCTTCCATTATCAGATCACGGACTCGGAGGTTATCAATAGCTTCCACATTAACATAGGTCGGCCACCTAGATAAGGGGATCGAAGAGATCCATGTATCCTGAATAACATCAATTGTGGTTCCATCACCAACTAAGCATCTAACATGAGCCATTGCAATAGGAGCGCAGGCACAGATCTCCTTCCAAATAAAGGAGCAACATTTGGTCGGCAGAATTTGAGCTCCCTGACTTCAAGCACCATACCGTGACCTCGTTATTCTGCTCCACAAACAGCTGGGCTGGAGGAGATATCTCACGGCATGCCTGACAATTAATGCTTCCCTTCTTACTAAAAGGGAGTGGATCCTGAGTCCATCTCTGATAGGGTGGCAGATGGTATCCCAGTCCAGAAGGTGGACACCATGACTGTCCTATCTGGGCCTCCACAGAAAATTGTGAAATGTCTGTTCTAGCTTTCTCAGACAAGATCTGGGAACCATAGTGTTAACTAGTAGAAAGACAAGAATGGAGCTGAGTACAGACCTAATAAGAGTGATTCTGCCTATCATGAAGAGTGTAGTAGCCTGATATCCCTCCAGACGATTATGGACCCATTGTACAATTGGCTGAACCTCCAGCTTCCGCAAGTGACCTCCAGTCATAGGGACACCGAGGTAGGTCAAAATCCCTTGCTGCTCCAAAATCCCCAAGGTGGTTAAGATTTTTAACTTTACTTTGGGTTTCATTTTTGGATTGAGAATGACAAGATTTATGCAAGCAAACAAGTTAGCCTGACTCCCGACAGTAGAATTCCACAGCATGAGCAAAGGATCTAGCATTCTGGAGGGAGCCCCAATCGATGAGAAGACAATCATCTGCAAAAAGGTGGGATAAAGGCTAGGCTCTAGGGGCGACCCGGTATGGCTCCAAATGTGATCATTGGACCGCCTCACCCAGGGTTCGAGAAAGAGCATCAGCGCATAGTATAAATAGGTAGGGGGACAGAGGGCACCCTTGACGTATACCAATCATCAAAGGGAAGAAGTCTGTCATGGTACCATTCACCAAGATAGCAAAGGAAGGCCCCTCCATACAGTCCATGGTCCACCTGATCCAGCTATCTGAAAACTCGAACTCGTGAAGGTTTCGCCTAATGAAATGCCAGCTCATTCGATCATAAGCACGCTCCATATCAAGCTTAATAGCCATGAGGCTCCTCCGAGATGGGGCACGCCTGAAATCATGCATAAATTCCTAAGCAAGGAGGACATTGTCAGTGATGCCACGACCTCTGACAAATGCTTCTTGCTCAGGGCTGATAAGACGGGGTATCATCTTTTGCAGTCGCCCAACCAACACTTTAGCACACACGCTGTAAATGGTGGTACAAAAGCTGATTGGTCTGAAGTGGTAGGAAGAAGAGGCTTGAGCTCTTTTGAGGATAAAAGTAATTAGGGTTTTTTTCTAGTCAGTAGGGATGTCGTGGTAGAACGCTGCTTGAACCGCCTCCACCACCTCGCCCCCAACAATGGCCCAATACCTCCTGAAGAAAAAAGGGGAAAAACCATCTGGGCCAGGCGCTTTATCCTTCCCTAAAGACCAAAGTGCATCCTGCACTTCCAAATAGGAAACAGAGCGGGTAAGGATCGAGTTCTCCTGTTTTATAACTCTGTTAGTAGACCGAGGATTCTGAGTAAGTGGACCATCCCCAAGAGTCGAGTTCCACCTGGATTTGAAATACTGAAATATCCGCTCTCTAATCTCATCGTTGTCGGTCAGCATGGTGCCCTCATCCTCCCTCAGCTGCCGAATCCGATTGGCTAACCTTCTGACCATAATGGCTTGATGAAAAAATTTGGTGTTTTGGTCCCCTTTCCTAATCCACTGAACATGAGACTTCTGTCTCTAAAAAGTCTCCTGTTGTCTGAGGAGAGTGGTGGGAGGAGAGGCAAAGACGCAATCTTCCAATGTCAGCATCCTGAAGACCCCCCTCCTAGACTTCCCTCCTCTGGAGCTCAGCAATATCAGCCTCAACTTCTTCGAGCCTCCTGAAAATGTTGCCCACCTCCATTCGGTTCCACCAATGGAGTCTGCGTTTAGCCAACTCCAATCGCCGAGACATCCGATATCTCGAATCCCCACGCATAGGTAGACTCCAAATTTCTCGAATCAGTTCCCAGGATCTAGGATAGAAGGTCCATAACTTCTCAATACGAAAGTGAGATCTCGGTAGGCTCATACTATCAGTGGTGATGAGGAGCGGGCAATGATCTAATGCAATCCTCAAGAGGTGATGGACCTGGAAACCAAAAAATTGCTGCATCCAATTCGCCGATCCAAGGGCCCGATCAATCCTCTACTGAACACGGGCTACTCCGGCCCTATTATTACACTAGGTGAAGCGGGAACCCGTAAAACCCAGGTCAATCAAACTAGTCTCGACCATAAACTCCCTGAACTCTCTAGAGGCTATACTGTCCACAAACTGTCTGCCTCCCATCTTCTCATGAGGTCCAACAATGCAATTAAAATCACCCACAACGAGAGATGGAATGCCTTGGATGACTAACCTAGAGATCTCCTGCCACAAATTCTGCCTCACCCTATGCTCTGTACTCGCATATACACCAGACAGAAGCCATGGATCACCCGCCTGATCCGAAATCACCAAGACCACCTGCTGCTTGCAACGATGAAACACATCAACCCTCACTTGTTCTTCACCCATCCTTCTACTCTATTAAGTTTAATGATGCACATTCTGTCAGCTCTGATCATCTACTTCTTAAGCTTCGTCTTTACCCTGAAACCTAGAATGTGATGATTTAACCTTGGAAATCAAGCAATTTCCTTTGTTGCACCACAGCAGATTAAAATCATATGAGCTAGGAGTTCAATCTTATGACAGATGATGAACCAAGGATGCATGCTAGATGTATACAGTGACCTAGTGGAAGAAGGGATGCCTTTGGTCGAAGAGGTTTTGGAGGCAGTTCTCATGTTTATCAAGGGCAATTCATTCATAGCTTGGCTGGCAAAGTAAGTGTTGTACAAGGAACACAGAATTTGGGAATAAGTTTCATATCAAACTACTTCAGTTAGCTAGGATAGATGTATGGAAGGTCCAAACAGCAATCCATGTAATCTCCCTCTCTCCCCTACCACACCAGCGAAAAAAGTGTTGAACCCCCTCCTTCACCCTGTACCATGCTCACAAAAAAAGGGATTAAACTCTCTTTAAATTTCTAATAACATGGACTTTTTTTTTGGCAATCATAAGTATGTTAGATGCCCACTACAAGGAAGATTCTAACAGCAATTCAAAACATCCGGAGAACCGGAAAGTTAATGCAATCTCAAACTTCTATGCAGTCTCCAAACAACTTATCCCCACAACTGCACTCCACACATGTACTGACAACACAAAACATAGCATCAGAATCATTATCATCAACCAGAGCTATAGCATGAGTCGTTCAGGCAGCTATATGTCAAGGATTACTATGTTAAAAGCTTATTCTTATGCCCAAGAACAGCAGCAGCAGTCCAATGGACTTCCCCACTGCATCTTGTAGAAATCATCAAACTCATCAGTATTGGATACAGTTTAAACAAAAGCAATTAATAATTCCTCTCAACTATTATTGAAAAGAAAGAAACTTAACTTTAATTTCGAACAAAATAAATAACCGGTATTTATTTCACATAACCACATGCAATTGAAAATCAATTTGAAAATTACCAAGGGCTAACAAGAAAGGCTAATAGTGAACCCATAAAATAAATGGAAATAGGCCAGAAAAGATTAGACAACAGGTGCAATATCATTACCATGTTCCTGATGAAGCACAGCAATACAATCCCGATGCAGGGTCATAATAATAGCCCAGGCTGCTGCTATAGTAATAGCTGAAGTAAACAAGAATAACAAATTTTAATTCAATCCCACCATCACTATGCTAAAAGAAAATGTGCACCGATAATCATAACCACAAGCATGTCAAGGCAAGAGAAGATTATTGCAAGCACACAATATATCCGCATGCAAACACACAACATGAATTTGCATCCTTGAAGAAGATGTCAACATAGTATGGTGAAATAGTTTATGGTAGCTCCGGAACACAGTGGTTCTAAGATTTCCAACTGCATAAAATGTTGATCCTACAAGCACAAAACTGTGGTCTAAAAACTAAACAAAGATACAATTAATTAAGACAGGAGAACTAATATTTTTCTAGAGTTTAAAAATTGAAATGGGCACAGGCCAGTGTTGCAGGGACAAAATCGGATTCAGATGCCCAAGTCTCTGATTCAGCAATAGGAAAAAAGAGAAATAATGTAAGACATAGGCAAAAGATAATTTCAACTAAATTATATTTATTCAACATCTTTAAATATTGTACAGTAGAAAACATTAAAAGAAATTAAAAGATATAAATTCATTTAAAAATATTACAATGTACAGGTATTTCATCCAAATTACAAAATTAGCTCAATAATAAAAGAAGCATGACAACTCATAGAGTTATTTTAACACTTGCATCATTAACCATGTTTTCAAAACAACAAAAATCAACTCCCCCCGTCATTACGGTTGGTCAAACTTTTGTTAGAAGTGAAACTCTCTGTTGATCTCGAAGAACATAACCCAAGAATTAGATAAGTACCTAAGACTCTGACACAAGGATCAAGTACAAGTTCATACCAGTAATATTGGAAAATACTGGTACCATTACCCCTCCAACCCCATCTCGGTGCACGTACTGCTACCATGCTAGCACATGCAGACACCCTCATTTTTTGTTGTGTCAGTAATTCAAAGCATAACATGTTGGTACAATATCATACTTCACAGTAAGGTGCTGATACGCTAAATCTTGCTCTGACATATTTCTAGTTCGTTGATATGTATCCAACACAACCTTCAAGGTGAATGCCAAGTTCCCATATAACATAGGAATGACAAATGAAAGACTAAAATGTGCGAGTAAGTTGCTCCTAACATACTCATGAAACATAGATACTGATACAAGGTGTAAATACAACACAATCAGAAAAAATAAATGTCTATACGGCAAAACTTAAAAAGATGGGCATAGATGAAGTCCTAGCATGCATGCACAAGTGCTTTTCCTTTTTTTTTTTTCAAAGAGGCAGGAGACGTTTGACCATCACGAATATGCACCTGGGGCCCATACACTATTCATCAAATTGTTCAGTCCCTAGTTTGATTTTATACACACTTGTGCGTGGTCTACATATGGTCATCCTTAATTTCACACATAATCTAGAGTCTATAAATAAAATTGCTATTAAAACTAAGATTGGACTAATATTTTTGGTGGATGAACCTAGACAATAAAATTGCAATCGAATAATGTGTGCAAGAGAGAGCTTAACTTAACTACATTCAAGAAGATTTCCACTTAGATGCTCATATTTCGATTTGAATGATTTAGTTATTTAGATTGGCTAATTTCTTTTTATTACTTGATGTATGGGTTAAAAATCTCCAAATCACATAATTTTTTTGCGTATAAGCATTCTTGAAGTAGTAGATCATATCCATCAACTCGAATCATCGTTGTAGGACCTCCATCGTCAAAATCTAAATTCGACTGAATCAAAGTGGAGATCCTCTTGAGTGAAGCCAAGTCATGTGTGCTACGCCCATGCACGTAAACTGTGTTACTTATGCCAAATAAAAACTTTTGTTCTGCTTATTAGACATTCTATAATGGATGGATGGATGGCCGGATGGATACATACAAACATCAAGTCTAATAGACCTAAGCTTGATTGAACCAAGGTTTATTTTTGGCTTGGGTTAAAATTCATTTTGAGCCTAGATTGCCAATTCAAGCCTGGTTCATTTAGATTCAAATTGAGCCTAAACCGAGCATTTTCCAAGCTGAGCCTGAGCCATGTCTGACCAATTCAGATTTTTTGCCACACCTAACCATCATATCTCCTCTGAGGAGGTATTAGAGCTTTAGAGTAACACATGTTTTTGGTAAATTGATCCGATGATCCATCTACCCAACCAAATGCTTGTCAGAGAAAACCTTACAACCATCTCTGCAACAGGTCATTTTTCCCCCAAAAGAACTTGAATCAGATTGATTTTCTTCAAAGTATTACAAAATGAAAAGGAGTGGGCTTATCAAAATGAAGTCAACATAAGCCCATCATTTAAATTTAATTGGCTATCCCATTAAAGTGCACGTATTTTGAAAAGATGTTAAATAGCATTTATGCATGAGACTTGTGTTCAAATGTTAGAAAGCATAAAAATTACTATATATATGTTTAGTATTTTTATTTAGAATCATGCATAATAAAAGTTATGTCCAAATACAGCTAGACATGAAAATACTAGTCTGATTCAATCAACTGAAAAAAAAAAAAAAAACATTAGAGGTAAAGCAATGCTTCTTACAATAATCAATTATCACCTCAGCATGTGATAAGTAGCATGGCCGTTCACATTCTATATTTGAACGAAATAACTTTTTTAGGAATGTAAATCAAATGTTGGGAGGTGGTTTGGCTTTCACTTCCAATTGGGGTCCACCTTCATACGTTATTATATTCCCTTTTTTCTATTGTCAGGATCTTCTGCATTCTTTACTTTTAGTCTTCTTCATTAAATTGATTTCAACACAAAAAGATTTCTATTTAATCCAAAGAGTGTTATCTTCATTCTTTAAATCATAACTTCCACATTATACTGATCTCTGCATGAAAATATTTTTTTTACTTAATCAATAGAACAGACATAGCAATAACATTGGAATTAAGGATGCCATTAGATTAACAGTGGATGACTCAATTACTCACCCAGATGATGGATCGTACACATAATCTGATACCAGTCCTCCATCAGAAGCTTCTGCAGAATCATACAAAATTCAATTAAGTATAATTTAAATGGAAATTAATTGTTATACTCAACAGAGATGAAAGCCATGCAGTTTTTTATTTATCAATAACCATATTAACTCATTCTTAGCAACAAATTACCTCCAGAATCTAAGTCATTAAACGACTCTAAGCTTCCAGATGTAGGTTGTGGGACTGGTTCAGAAGTAGAGCCCGAAGTCATAGCACTCCCATCAGGCTGAAGATTGACATCACCATTTTCATCGTCATCACCAAACATGTCAAATTTGTCACCACCATCACTAGATGATACTTGCATTGTAGAGACATTTGCTTCAAAAGGACCAGGCTCCTTGTCCCATATCAATGAATTCTGTTCTCCATGTCCCACACCATCGGAAAAAATATCCTCCCCATTCTTTGTATCAGAACTTCCAATATCTGCACTTCCTAAAGTGCCCTCCCTTGCACGAGCTAAGCTCTCATATCCTTCTGAAGCAAGAAAAATGAAGGCATAGTTGCAACAAAAGCCGAGAACAATGCATCTTCTAACAATGATAAAGCCTCCTGACTAGCTTTAATGTTTATGAAGGCAACATCCTAGGGGATATTCATCATCCAGATCACAAGGGACACAACATGGTAAAGTCAGTAATCTGAACTGCAGCTTTTCAAAGATCTCCAAAAAATAGCCATCTAACACAGTCAACACTAGATCATTAACAAATACACAAAAACAGAACTGACTACCAATGATATCGACTGGAAACTAAAGAAACCAGAAAATGAAGAGAATTGAATTGCAACAAATGATAATAAATCTGGAAGCATCATTTATTCTTAGCAACATAACTAGTGTTCTTCATAAAGTTCATTAGGTATGGTGTATCACAAAGAATCTTCCCAGAGAAGAGCTGGAGTACTGAAGCAGATGGTGAAAGCTCTCAGGAAATATAAGTGCCACAACTTGTCTGAGTAAGTTCTGAATGTAACTAACCTTCTGTCATATAGCTTTCTCATAAGCTACAAGCCAGCTGTCAGGAATTTGTATGATAGTTTCTGAACTTATGAACATAAAACAGAAACAAATTACTGGCAAAGATGTGAAGCTGGCAGATCAACTAGAGAACTAATGTAGAAAGATGTAGATTTAAATGGAACATTGCAAGACATATTGATGATGCACCACACCACCATGTTAGAGCAAGTCAAAGTCATAATCAAGCCTTGCATAGGGAACCTTGAGGCATCAGGAGCCCATTATAGAGGTAAAATTTAAAAAGTTCTAGAAGTGAATGAACAATGATCTCCTCAACTCAACTCAACTCATCTAAGCCTTTTCCAACTACATGGGGTCGGCTATATGAATCTGTTTCCTCCACTGCTCTATTCAGGACTAAGTCGACCCTCAAATTACAAATAGTTATATCTTTCTTAATTATTTATATCCATTTTACTTTAGGTCTACCTCTATCTCTATTAGTACCATATGAACAATGATCTGAATTCAAAAAACAACACAAAGACAACAAAAATAGAGACGACAACAACAATAACTATGTTTAGACAAATTATATATGTCCTGCATAATTCCTGAAAGAATATCTTTTGGTAAGTAGCTTTAAGGAATAAAATAAAGAGCGAACTAACCTGCCTCCTGTTCAAAAATTTCACGTTCCTCATGGTATACATCTACAGGAACAGCAGTGTAAAAGAGCTAGTTTAGCATACGATCAATTTGCAGAGTAGAACATAAATCCATATTATTTAGAAGCTATTCTGAGGTAGATATCTGAACTGAGACCAAACAACAAGGCTTTTTTTTTCTTTTTTCTTTCTTTCTTTTTTCTTGGGTGGGTGGGGGGGTTGACCAAGATGGTAGAAATTAATCCTAAATAGCTCACATGGTCAAACACATAAACATACTCGTGCATGACTAGTAGGAGACAAGGCTGCAAATTAAGGAAACTACCTCGCTGTTAGGATTAAGGACGGCCACATTAGAGAAATGAAACTCATTTTAAGTGAAATGGTTCATGACCATTTTTTATGTATTTCTACCAGTTCATAATGACTAAATATTGTCAAGGCACAACAAGTACACACTTAACTGTATTCGCCGTTCTCCATCAGTTTCATGGCATCTTCAGTGAGTTGATCAAACATTTGTTTTGTGACTTCTGACATCTTTCCTCGCTTGTCACTGGAAGTGCCTTTTAACCTTTTTAAGGCTTGTATGATCTGGACAGGAAAAGAAAACAGGAACAAAGTCAGTTTCATAAAAAACCATCTTGTTATTGGAGAGTACCACGAGCTAGTTTGTGCATGAAGTTCAATCTAGAGAATCTTATTGACTCGCAGAATCTCACATTTATGTCTATTTACAATTTGCAGGCAACATAGACTATTCAATTTACAATTGACAAAAGGAAATGCAAATATTATCACATGAATAACAAAACTGCAACCCTGTAACTCACATCTTTCTTTACTGGATCACATTTCAAGATTCATAAACTCATAATAAAAGGAAATACAATAACTTCAGCAAAATTAAAACCAAAAAAGAACAACAAAAAGTGATGCTTCATGACCTCAAACAAATTACCTGACCTCCTAAACGTTGATTTAGAATGATACAATCTGACATAACATTAAGCAAGATAGGTACCAGGCATACAGGCTGGTACATGCCAGAAACTGGCACATGACCTCAATATGTCCTGATTTTGGCAAACCAGGTGCAAACCACCCACACTGCAATGGATCAGGGTGGAGCAAGCCCAAACAGAGCATGTACCACTCAGCTCTAAGCTGGACACAATAAAAAGCATTTTGTTTTTATTTTCCACCATTATGTGTGTGTGTGTGTGAGAGAGAGAGAGAGAGAGAGAGAGAGAGAGAGAAGCAGCATTTCACATATGAATTTCAGATCACCAAAAAATTGATGATGTAAACCTAGAATATTGTTTCTAGCTAGGTAATACCCTCCATAGTTTTTTAATAATTGTTGCAAATATCTCAGCTTAAACTAGGAGGAATTTCAAATTGTTGAGTAAGGATCATCTTTTAGGTTAATTTCTTCAGTATTATTCATTAGTTTACTGATTTACAACTAGTTATATCTAAATTGTTAATGCACAAATATAGTTGTCCAATGTAATTTTCTGCAATAAATTATTTGAAATTATGTATCACACAACAAAACACATACAACAATGAAGATATACCGAAATTGTTATTGCACAAATATAGTTGTTCAATGTAATTTTTCATGATAAGTAATTTAAAATTATGTACTACACAACAAGACACAAGTCAAACAGCAATGGAAAAGCTTCAGAGCACATACAGTGAGATAATATGAGCATCAAGACTAATAAAGTTATCATATTTTTGTATAAACAGAATTCAAACAAATAAAGAATAAAAAGAGATGCAAACAAAATGGAGGTCAACATTAGGGGTAACAAAAAATATGAAAAAACTCAATCTACTCAATCCTTTTGAGCTAGGTTTGTGACAAGAGTTTTTTTTGTTAAGGATCAAGTATGGGTCAATTTTTTTAACCGAAACTTTAAATGGGCTACATATGGAATAGAGCTTTGACCCAACTCAGGTAACGAGGGTAAGGTTTTACATGGATTGAACAAATTTTGGTCAAGTTAATTCAAGATCTTAGATAAGAAATTTTTGAGTAGTTGGCCATTTATCAATGCTAGTTATTTAAAATTTTAAATCATTTTGAAAATTTGCCAATAAAAACAGTGAGGATTGGATTTGATATACTATGTTATATCTATTAGGGCTTGAGTTTTACAAAATTTATTAGGTTAAGGTCAAATAGATGACTCGAAATGACCAATGGGTGAGTGTAAGTGTATTGTTGACCAATTATTGATTTTGATGATTAACAAAAGCCATGAGTATATTTCTTATGTTTCTGATAAATTTGATAAGTGTTTCAAGAATTAAGATTGGTTATTCATCAATATGTCACTTAGAAAATTAGTTTCAAGTTGAATTTAAATGGAATTTATGTAAGTTCAGAACTTGGAGCTGACACCCTATGTCCTCGGAGCCGACTCCAAAGAGTATCAGAACAGTGTTGATTTTCGGCACGGTTCGGAGCCGATACCTAAATTTTTGGAGTCGACAAATGATAAATTGGAGTCGACACCTATAGAGTGTGGAGCCGACTCCAGACCAATTACAGAAAGTGATGTTTTCAGACACTGGCAGAGCCAACACCTTCAGAGAGTTGGAGCCGACACTTCAAAATCTTGGAGCCCGACACCTTGACGAATCAATTTTTACTATTTTTAGAATTCCGATTTGGAGCCGACACCTGAAGATCTGGAGCCGACACCTCCACGTCAGAAACAGAATTTCAAGTTTTCAATGGATATATTTTTCTTACCTAATCTCTAACGGATATATTTTCTTTTGGTAAGGTACATCCAAGAACAACTCCAACGGCTATTTTTTACCTACTCCTGGATTGAAATGCTTATAAAAAGGGATTAAGCCGTTTGAAATATGTGAGAGAAAGAAAAAAAAAAAAAAAAGCAGAGAAATGGAAAGAAAGAAAGAGAAATCAAAAATCTCTCTTCAAAAAATCTTTGAGCCAAAGCCTATCCACTGTTGAGAGTTAGAAGAAAAATCCAAAAACGCCAAAAGAGCTATTTCAAAGGATTTCTCTAGTTTTGAAGAAGAGAAAAGCCCTAAATCTTCAACCATTTCTTCACCAAAATCTCTTCAAGTGTTCTAATTCCATTCAATTCTGAAGAGAAGGAGAAAAGAAGAAAAGCTCAAGCCCTACATTGCTTCAAAAATCAGACTTTTCTATTTCCATTTATTACATTGCTCATTTGCTCAATTAAGGAGCTGTTATTGTTATAAACTCTTAATTCAATTGTTGTTTGCCTAATTCAATCAGGGGATTGAATTAGTTAAGGTTGTTAACCTCGAGGTAAGCTAAGTGTAGCTTACATTGGGTTTTGTGCTGGTGAACCCGGGAAAACCAGCTGGGTTCATTATGACCCCGTATAAAACAACAAGTTAAAGTTGTGAGCTTATAAAACAACTCGACTGTAATATGGATGATTATAATGTGGACCCAAGAGTTGCTTGGGAGTGGACGTAGGTGTGGGATACACCGAACCACTATAAATCTTTGTGTGTTTGTCGTGCCTTTGTCTCTATCTCTCTCTCATTGTGCTTTACATTGTTGCATTTATTTAGCTAACTTAATTGGTTTTAAGTGGTTTTAAGTTTTAAATTGTTAAATTTTTTAAAGAACCCAATTCACCCCCCTCCCCTCTTGGGTTGCCATCTGGGCCAACAATTGGTATCAGAGCTGGTTCTCATTTCGGCTTGATTACACAATCAAGAGACAAAGATTCAAATGGCAGCTCAAGTTGGATCATCCTTTTTAGAAGGTCAATCCACTAATAGGCCTCCCTTGTTCAGTGGCGCCAACTATTCATATTGGATAGCAAGGATGAGGATATTCATTCAAGCTTTAGATTATGAATTGTGGAGTGTCATAATTAATGGACCTAGCACACCCACACACATAGTTGATGGTTCTATTGTTCCTAAGCCCGAAAAGGATTGGAATGATAATGATAGAAAATGGCTCAGCTTAATGCTAAAGCCATGAATGTTTTGTATTGTTCCTTAGATGCAAACGAATTTAATCGTATTTCTACATGTAATTCCGCAAAAAAAATATGGGATAGGTTAGAGGTTACCCATGAGGGTACAAATCAAGTTAAAGAATCTAAAATTAATATTCTTGTTCATAAATATGAATTGTTTAGCATGAAACAAACTGAATCTATAACTTGCATGTATACTAGATTTACTGATATTGTAAATGGTTTAAAAAGTCTTGCTAAAACCTATACTAATTCTGAGTTGGTTCGTAAAATACTTAGGTCTCTTCCAAGGTCATGGAAAGCAAAGGTGACTGCAATCCAAGAAGCCAAGGACCTCAATGCCTTACCTTTGAAGGAGCTACTTGGATCATTGATGACCCATGAATTAACAATGAAGCAGCATATAGAGAAAGACGTCAAGAAGAAGAGAACAATTGCCCTCAAGGCTGCAGAAAATGAAAAGAGCAGCAGTGATGAAGAAGAAGATGATGATGAAACAGCTCTCCTTACTAGAAAATTTAAGAAATTTATACAAAGAAGGAGACACTTCCATAAGAAAAGGTATGGAACAAAAATGGAAGGAGAAAAGGAAAAGGACAAAGAAAAGAACCCTTGACTTGCTATGAATGTAAGAAGCCGGGACATTTTCGATATGAACGTCCTCAATTGAAAAAGGGGTACAAAAAGAAGAAGGCATATGTTGCAACATAGAGTGACAGTGAAGAATCCACTTCCGAGGAAGAACAAAAGGAAGTTGCAAACATTTGCTTCATGGCAAAAGAAGATGATGAGGTAAGTTCTGAAACTCATGACTTTACATTTGAAGAATTATTTGATGCATTTAATGAATTAGTTGCTGATTTCAAAGTTTTGAAAAAGAAGAACAAATCTTTAAAAAATGAAAATGTAAATCCTCTTAAAGAGAAAAATGAATTAGCTCTTAAAATTAAAGATCTGAAATCTGAAAAAGAAGATTTTTTAAAGAGAAAGGAATCAATTTCTAATGAAAACATTAAGTTAAAGAAAGAAATTAAAAATATAAGGATATAGTTGATAGATTTACTTTAAGTTCTTCAAAATTAAACATGATTTTAGATAGTCAAAAAGCTGTTTTTGACAAGGCGGGATTAGGATATAATCCTCTTAGGAAGCAAAAATCTTTGAAAAACATTTTTGTACGTGCTGGCCAATCTCCTAATATTACTTGTTTCAATTATGGTTTAAAAGGACATAAATCATATGAATGCAATATTAAGAGAACAAGCAAAAATTTGATGATTAAATGAAAGAAAATATGGGTTCTTAAAGGAACAATTTTTATCACTACTAACCATAAAGGACCCAAGAAAGTCTGGGTACCTAAACAGAAAGTTTGATCATCTTGCAGGAGTGTCTTGCGGCAAAAAGATCAAAACGAAAGTGGTATCTTGATAGCGGCTGCTCAAGGCACATGACAGGTGACAAGAAGTAATTTATCATCTTTGAAGATAAAAGAGGAGAAGTTATTACATTTGGAGACAATGGTAAAGGTTAAATTATGGGCCTTGGTAAAATTCAAATAACTCCATCCACCTTTATTGAAAATGTCTTATATGTTGATGGTTTAAAGCATAATTTAATTAGCATTAACCAATTGTGTGATAAAGGTTTCAAAGTTTCATTTGAAGTTTCTATCTGCACTGTTTCTAACCCCACTGACAATAGCATTATATTTGTTGGAAATAGAAATGACAATGTATACTTAATAGATCTAGACAATTTATCTACTAGTAATCATTGCTTAATTGCTGATAATGCTAAAGTTAATGAGATGGATGGTTGTGGCATCATAATTAGGTCACGCAAGTGCACACTTAATTTCAAAATTAATTAGAATGGAGTTAGTCAAAGGACTTCTAAAGTTAGATTTTGAAAATAACAGAATTTGTGATGCATGTCAATTTGGAAAACAAACTAGAAACTCTTTCAAATCTAAGAATATTATTTCCACTTCTAGGCCACTAGAGCTACTTCACATGGATCTTTTTGGACCTACTAGAACCACTAGTTTAGGAGGAAAGAAATATGGTCTTGTGATAGTAGATGATTATTCTAGATTCACTTGGGTATTGTTTTTAGCTCATAAGGATGAGACTTTCCCTATATTCATGAAATTCTTCAAGAAAGTCACTAATGAGAAAAACAACACCATAGTGTCTCTTAGAAGTGATCATGGAACATAATTTGAAAATCATTTATTTGAAAATTTCTGCACTGAACATGGTATTCATCATAATTTTTTGCACCTAGAACACCACAACAAAATGGAGTCGTAGAAACAAAAAAATAGAATATTAGAAGATATGGCACGTACCATGCTATGTGAAAGCCAACTCTCAAAGTACTTCTGGGCGGAAGCTATAAACACAGCATGTTACATCCTTAATAGAGCTTTAATTAGACCAATCCTTAAGAAAACTCCTTATGAACTATGGCATGATAGGAAACCTAACATTAGTTATTTTCATGCATTTGATTGTAAATGCTTCATTCATAATAATGGTAAGGACAACTTAGGAAAATTTGATGCAAAATCTGATGAAGGCATATTCTTAGGATATTCAACAACTAGTAAAGCCTATAAGTTTTTAACAAGAGGAACTTAATTGTAGAAGAATCTATTCATGTAGTTTTTGATGAGTCTTTAGCATCAAGTTCAGAAAAGATTGATGATGAGGAAGATATAAATTTGCTAGAGAGAAATATTGAAAAATTAAATATAGATATATCTTCGGATCATGAACAAGAAGCTAAGGATGATGATTCACATAGAGTTAATGTTATTAATACTAATCATAATGAGGTAGATCTTCCTAGAGATTGGAGATATGCCTATGGACATCCAAATGAATTGATTATAGGTGATCCATCTCAAGGTGTAAGAACTAGATCATCTATGAGAAATATCAATAATCATCTTGCATTTGTATCTCAAATTGAACCTAAAACTATTAAAGAAGCTAAAAAAGATAGTAACTGGATGCTAGCTATGCAAGAAGAATTAAATCAATTTACTAGGAATAATGTATGATCCTTAGTTGATAAACCTAAAGGTCACTCAGTTATAGGATCTAAATGGATATTTAGAAATAAATTAGATGAAAATGGCATAGTAATTAGAAATGAAGCTAGATTAGTTGCAAAAGGATATAATCAAGAAGAAGGAATTGATTTTGATAAAACTTTTGCACCTGTAGCTAGATTAGAAGCAATTAGACTATTACTTGCATTTGTATGTCATATGAATATCAATTTATTTCAAATGGATGTTAAAAGTGCATTTTTAAATGGTTTTATGAATGAAGAAGTTTTTGTAGAACAACCACCTGGTTTTGAAGATCATAAACTTTCAAATCATATTTTTAAATTACACAAAGCACTTTATAGTTTAAAACAAGCACCTAGAGCTTAATATAATAGGTTAAGCAAATTTCTAATTGAAAATGATTTTTCTAGAGAAAATGTTGATAAAACCTTATTTTTGAAAAGAAAAGATAAAGATTTATTAGTAGTACAAATCTATGTAGATGATATTGTATTCGGTGCTACTAACAATCTTTTGTGTCAAAAATTTGCTAAGTTAATGCGGGGTGAATTCGAGATGAGCACGATGGAAGAACTCAACTTCTTCCTAGGACTATAAATCAAACGAGAGAGAAAGAGGATTTTCATCAACCAAATAAAGTACACAAAGAAAATTCTCAAAAGTTTGGAATGGAATCAATCAAACCTCTCGGAATACCAATGAGTCATTCATGCAAATTGGATAAAGATGAAGACGGTAAGCCTGTTGATCAAAAGCATTATAGATGTATGATCGGATCTCTACTTTACTTAACTGCAAGTAGACCTGATATCATGTTTGTTGTTTGCTTATGTGCTAGATATCAATCCGAACCTAAAGAATCTCATTTAATTACTGTAAAAAGAATACTAAGATATCTAAGTAGAACTAAAAATGTAGGATTATGGTACTCTAGAGACTCAACACTGAATTTGATTGCATATTCTGATTCTGATTATGCTGGATGTAAACTAGATAGAAAAAGTACAAGTGTGCATGTCAATTTTTAGAAAGTAATTTAATCTCATGGTTTAGCAAAAGCAAAATTCGGTTGCATTATACTGCTTAAGCAAATATGTTGCAGCTGAAAGTTGTTGTGCTCAAATCCTTTGGATTAAGCGACAACTTGAAGACTATGGCATAACACTTGATAAAACTCCTATTAAATGTGATAACACTAGTGCAATCAATTTAACTAAAAAGCCTATACAACATTCAAGAACTAAACATATTGAAATTAGATATCACTTTATTAGAGAACATGTAGCTAATGGTGATATTTGTACTGATGAACAATTAGCTGACATATTTACAAAACCCCTTAGTGAAGAAAGATTTTGCTATCTTAGAGGTGAGTTAGGAATTTGTAATCCTTTAGAATAGTCTAAATCTCCAAGGATCAATTATCTAGATTTCAATCACTTTTCTTAATAATTTTTTCATGATTCTAAGGAAAACTTATCTAGAAACATGAATCCCTTGATTTATTCAAATTTTGATAACCTTTTTGATAAGTTTCGGATCATTTGAAACCTTCAATTTTTCACTGAAACTTTCTTGGAGTCGACACCACAGTTGGTGGAGTCGACACCTATTTGTGTTGCTCTGTCTGTGTTTCTGGGAGCCGACACTTGGCTTTGCAGAGCCGACTCCATTTCGAGCGCTGACTGTTTTAGCGAGTTGGAATCGACAACTTGGTTTGCGAGAGTCGACACCTGGTAGACCCAATTTGACTATTTTAGGGCATAGTCGACACATTTCGTTTTCTAAAATCCTCATATTATTTTCAAATCCTTCCCCACTTCACTCGAACCTCCGAATCCTTCAAATCTACCATTCCCTTGCTTCCAATGGCACCAAAGCGTCGTGGATCATCCTTTGGAGCGCCCATTACAATCGGAAGAAGGACTGCAAGGCGTCCGGCTCGCCAACCGTCGCCCAGTTCATCCTCAACCTCCTATTCCTCAACCCAAAGTGTGAATCCCTCTACTTCATCCCCTCAAGTTGATTTATTAGCAGGAAAGATCATTCAACTGGTAGGAAAGTAAATTTTGACTTTTTTGACTCAGAGGGTTTTTTATTAGGAAGACAATTAAATGAAATGGGTTGGAAACGTATTTGCTCATTAGATATCCCAACCTACCCAAGTCTAGTAAAGAAATTTTACAAGAATTTGTCTAGAGGAGATGGTGGGCTTGTTAGCTCAGTCAGAGGCACCAGGATTCATTTGACAGTCGAAATTTTGAAGAATTTATTGGAAATACCTGCTATTTGTTTAATAGTGAGTGCACACTGTGAGAGAGGTGTAGCACTTTCTAGATTACTTGGCAGAGAGATGACTGATTTTGAAGAAGTGAGTGCTAATCAGCTATCCTTTGAGCTTAGATTGCTTCACAACATTTGTAGCCGGATCTTATTTCCTAAAACTAGACGTTTTGAGTATGTCTCAGAGCGAACATTGTAGTTATGGACAGTGTGATCACGGGGCAGCCTTTAATCTACCATGAATAATTATTGGATACATGGCAGAGGTGGGCAGCATGAAGAGAGCTACACTTCCTTATGGCATAGTTTTGACAAGAGTATTTCGAAGCCAAGGAGTTAGCATTCTGGAAAATGAGCCCCTGAAGAGACTTCGGCACACCAACTATTACAGTTCTGCTACTTTGCACTGGATGGATTTTAAAAAAGTAAATGGTATTTGGTTAAGGAAAGGACAGAATGAGTTGAAAGCCACTAGAGTTGACTCTGTGGTCCATGGACCTTTCGAGGTAGGACCCTCAGATAGGCATCACTCACCTGCACCGAGTTGTTCAGTACCCCCGGAGGCACCCCGACGACTCCAGCTCCTGCACCTACAGTTGTACCTGATTCTACACCCTCTTCTTACAGTTCTTCTGGTTTTTCTGATATTCAGTTAGAGCAACTTAAAAATCTTTTGGCTAGTCATGAAGATAGGATAAAAGCTGAGCTTGAAGCTAAATTTTTGAATATAAAGGAGATCCCCTACTCTATAGAAGACAAGGTTACAAGATTTGGTTCGTCTTTTGAAACTTCTTCAGAGGCTTTGAAGTCAGACTTAAAGCTTATTTTTGAAAAGATCAAAGATATAGGAGGAGACTCAGATATTTATTCAAAATGCAATGCGGAGCTTCAAGACAAAATTGTTATTGCATCTGCTTTCATTGATGACAGACTAAAAGACTTCATGAATGTTCAAAAGGAATGGGAAAGATTTTAGAAGAATTGCAAAGACTTCTTAGATTTGGTCATTAGAATTTTAGTTTGCTTTCGATATAATTAGAAGTTGATGTTTAGTTGAATATGTTTTGATGACATTGATGTTCAGTTAAATATGTTTTGATGTTTTAATGTAATTGAAGTAACATTTTGTTGTAGTTCAATGATGTAATGTTTTGAAAGCAATTATGGTGTAATGTTTTGATACTTTTAATGAATATTTACTATATTTGAACCCTGATATTGAGTAACTTGAATTGAATTTTGATTCACTTAATGTGTAATGCATTGATTTTAATCTATATTATTTGCATCTTTTTAACCTTTTTGTTGATTACAAAAAAGGGAGAAGTAAATGATAGTTGTATATGCATAAAAGGGAGAGAAGATAATTACATATATACATTGAATGAATTTCATTAATTAATTGGCATCAAGCATTGAATGAGCTTAATTGTATGAATTTTAATGATAAAATGTTAATTTGAGTATCATAGGGGGAGCTACCTCATTCAGGGGAAGCTTAACTATGAGAACTCTTCTCTGTTTTGAAACTTTCACTAATTAATCATGCATATACTCAATATTTTTGTCATCATAAAAAAGGGGCAGATTGTTGACCCAATTATTGATTTTAATGATTAACAAAAACCATGAGTATATTTCTTATGTTTCTAATAAATTTGATAAGTGTTTCAGGAATTAAGATTGGTTATTCATAAGTGTTTCAGGAATTAAGATTGGTTATTCATCAATATGTCACTTAGAAAATTAGTTTCAAGCTGAATTTAAATGGAATTTATGTAAGTTCAGAACTTGGAGCCGACACCCTATGTCCTCGGAGCCGACTCCAAAGAGTATCAGAACAGTGTTGATTTTCGGCACGGTTCGGAGCCGACACCTAAATTTCTGAAGCCGACACATGATAAATTGGAGTCGATACCTGCAGAGTGTGGAGCCGACTCCAAACCAGTTACAGAGAGTGATGTTTTCGGACACTAGCGGAGTCGACACCTTCAGGAGTTGGAGCCGACTCCAGATCTCACCGAGCCGATACTTCAAAATCTTGGAGCCGACACCTTGACGAATCGTTTTTTACTATTTTTAGAATCCCGATTTGGAGCCGACACCTCCACGTCAGAAACGAAATTTCAAGTTTTCAACAGATATATTTTTCTTACCTAATCTCTAACGGATATTTTTCTTTTGATAAGGTACATCCAAGGACAACTCCAACGGCTATTTTTCACCTACTCCTGGATTGAAATGCTTATAAAAAAGGATTGGGCCATTTGAAATATGTGAGAGAAAGAAAAAAAAAAGGGAAAAGCAGAGAAACGGAAAGAAAGAAAGAGAAATCAAAATCCCTCTTCAAGAAATCTTCTGAGCCAAAGCCTATTCACCATTAAGAGTTAGAAGAGGAATCCAAAAACGCCAAAAGAGCTATTTCAAAGGATTTCCCTAGTTTTAAAGGAGAAAAGCCCTAAATATTCAACCGTTTCTTCACCAAAATCTCTTCAAGTGTTCTAATTCCATTCAATTCAGAAGAGAAGAAGAAAAGAAGAAAAGCTCGAGCCCTACATTGCTTCAGAAATCAAGCTTTTTATTTCCATTTATTTACATTGCTCATTTGCTCAATTAAGGAGCTGTTATTATTATAAACTCTTAATTCATTTGTTGTTTGCCTAATTCAATCAGGGGATTGAATTAGTTGAGGTTGTTAACCTCGGGGTAAGCTAAGTATAGCTTACATTGGGTTTTGTGCTGGTGAACCCGAGAAAACCAGCTGGATTCGGTGTGACCCATGTAAAACAACAAGTTAGAGTTGTGAGCTTATAAAACAACTCGACTGTAATATGGATGATTATAGTGTGGACCCAAGTGTTGCTTGGAAGTGGACATAGGTGTGGGATACACCGAACCACTATAAATCTTTGTGTGTTTGTCATGCCTTTGTCTCTATCTCTCTCATTGTGCTTTACATTGTTGCATTTATTTAGCTAACTTAATTGGTTTTAAGTGGTTTTAAGTTTTAAATTGTTAAATTTTTTAAAGAACCCAATTTACCTCCTCTCTTGGGTTGCCATCTAAGCCAACATGTATGGATAGGGATCAAGAGAACTTGATCCCATGTTGACTTGGGTCAAGATTTTGTACATTGTTGTCCTTCGACCCAATCCAAACCCGACCCAACCCAAACCATGGCCAACAGTAGGCAAAAGCCCTACCAAAATTACCAGCTAGCCAAAGTGATGCCAACAAGTACATAATGCCAATGTAGCACTACCAGTCAGCAATGTATAGAGCCTCATACCTCAAGATTTGACAACTTGGCATTAACCTTTATGCTACCACTACAAGCTGCTAAAGTACGACCAAGTTCATGGTAACCAATAAGCAAAACCACATCCTCATAGACCCACCCACACACACACAAAAAAAATAATTATGGTAATAGCAGTTGTTGTAGTAGTAATCATCTTTACCCACTCTCAGCAATATGCAAAAGCAAGATCAACTTGCCCACGTTTAAGAAAGGGTTTCTTGAGGTTCAAAAGTACTTAGGGTTTAAGCGGGGTAAGAAAATGATGCCCTGATGTCTCCACTCTTGGCCCATTGTTCATGAAGCTCATATTTTAGAAAAGAGGCAGAACTCATTGATTTTTAGGGAAAAGAAGGCACATTTGCTTCTTTATTTAGTAAAATATCCGTCTACTCCATCTTTTTCATTATAAAAACCCTACATTTTGCAATGTATTCCATATCCTTCACTGCTCTAAATATTCTCCTCACTTTTTCAATATTGTAAATTTTCCTAAACCTTTTGCAAAATTTTCCCTTCAATTTAAATTTAGTAACAAGTTGGAGATATTTAAATACTGTACCACTTGACAATTATAAACAGGTAGTATTTTCAGGGCTCCTAAAGGATTAGAAAGGCTATCCATAGTAGGTGCTGATTAGGAGGTCACTAGATGATGGATCATTTGGTCATTGCAGACCAAAAGTATATGACTACAGAAAATGATAGAACTGGATTGTGACTGAGAGGAGTTAAGCTGTCTCAAACAAAGGAAGAACTTTTCTTATGATACAGTTTAGATTATAAGCCCATTGCTCAAATTTGCAAAGGATGTAAAAATCTGCAACAATTATATTAGATGATTACATTTCAATCACCAAGTAAGAAGAGCAATAACTAAGAGTTATTTAAATATTAAAAATTTGAGATGTTGAGAAGCTTCCAGGGTATGTTTCCTCTCTTATGCTTTACCTCTTCTCCAATAGCTACTACTTGCCAACCCCTTCTAGTTTTTTTCCTGTTTTCCTCTTACTATATTCTTTTCTACTTCTGTTTGGCTCCTATTTACTTCCCCTTCCCCTCCTTTTTTTCTAGCCATAGGAAGCAGCAAATGCAGTTTTTTTTTCCCATTTTCCTCTCCCTTACCTTCTTCTTTTTTATTCTTTCACTTCCAACTATTCTTGCCACAGCTGCAACCATCAGCTGTAGTTTCCTCATCCTTCCTTCCGCCACCCAATTTTTTCTCACTTTTCTTCTTTCCTTATTACTCTATCCTAACAGCAACAGCTCCACTCTTCCACCTACTACTCTATACCTCTCTATACATTGGCAATAGTGGCACAAATAAGGTTAACAAGCAATGGCCATACATTAGAAAACGATAGCATTGAAACAAGTGGAACTGCCACTACATCAAGGAAGCGGCAATGCAATTGTAAAATCAGTTTAATAAAGCTCTAACCACAAAGATTTAGAATCACACAATTTTAAATAGTTTTGAGTGATCATGCAGCAATCATTTTTAAAAGATACGTGATGGAGGGAATAAGAAACTCTCTATGAGAAAGAGGTTTTCCTCAGCTGCCACTATGCACAGTCATTTTTCCACTGGATCTGAATGCACTTAATTTTCTATTATGCTCCAGATGCTTTTCCATTCACTCACTCAGTGATAATTTGAATAAAATTAATATGATAGTTAAAAGAACTAGCAATAGAAATTCAATTTTCAATTTAATGGCTCAGTCAGCATAAATGCAGTACAAAGTGCACATAATTGCAGAAGGTTCAGGAAGTATGGGAAGAGCCGGTGTTGCTTCATGCCAAACGAGTCGTTTGTTTGGGGTGTAGCAGGGCTAAGTCACTCCTTTTCATGGGATGAAGCTTGGCTTCTAAGATTGCAGATTATCAATTGTTACAAAATGCAAAAGTATAAAGCAGCCAGCAAGGACTGCACACTCGTATAAAGGATTACCGTTTCTCCTGGCTGAAGTAAATTTGCAATATTTCTCTTTATCTTTCCTATATCCTCAGAAGAAAGGTCCTGGTAGTCCTCTTCTGCAGTTATCTTCTCCTGATGCTTTTCTGCAAATCCAGGATCAACTTCAAGACTATCCAGCCACGCATCCTGAATCAATAAAAAAGAAAAAGTCATTGCCAATCATCACGATGTGAATGGATGCACAAAAACAATTTGTCACGACGGACGCATAAATGACTATAAAATCAAGCACCTTAATTTCATGCTGATTTGCATATTCAACAAAATTTCCACTGGCATCGAAGTATCCTTCTTCTCTTTCTTGCTTCAAATTAAATGGATCTATTGGAATACCATCATCATCAAAATTAGTATCCTCCTGCGTCAAAATTAATTCCTTTTTATCAGTTAACCCCTGTCCACAAACTGGTTGGACGGAAAGCGTAAAAGACTCCCAACTTCAAGCGAAAAAATTGTAACTTGGACACAGATTTCTTCAAAGTTATGACCTGACAAAAAATTCAAAGGATAAACAAAAATCTAACGATTATGCCGACCTCATAGTGAACCTCGGCAGAGGAGATGTCCGTCTGGTCCCGGAACAGCTCCTCCTCTCTCAACTGGCTCCGGCGTTTGGCGCGCTCCTTTGCGGCGAGCTGGGGGTCCATCTTCGGCTGGAGGTCCCGGAGTTCCTCTCCGTCTCCATCGCCGCCGAACGCGAACTTGTCGCCCTTCTTCAACTTCTTCCCTTTCGGAAATCTCACCCTCCTCTCCCTGCAGCGCGGACAAGAGACAGCAGTACGAGATAAAGAAACCCTAGAGCTTCCCCAGAGAGAGAGAGAGAGAGATTTCGGTGGGTATGAGAGATGGAAGGGAGAGAGGTTACGCCGAAGGCGGATCGGAATCGTCGTCGGGAAGCGGACGTTTGGGGCGAGAACTTTGCACCTTGCCTTCCATCGACTCGGTGGATCGGTGGGTGGTTTGGTCGGACGGAACACCAGATTATACCGCTGGCGCTCGCGACGCTGACGGGATCGTCGTGGTCGAGTTTTGGATCAGGCGCCGTTGAATCTCTCCTAGTGCAATAAACGGGGAAGGAATTTAGGTGTAAAAACTTTGCACCCGATGGACTCGACGTGGGCTCAACGCGACGCTATTAAATAAATTCAAATTAAAATCAAAGCAATTTATTAAATATAATTAATAAATAAATTATATATTGATTGATTTATTAATTAAAATTAATTTATAATTATTAAATAAATTAATTCATGTAACATGCTTATAAACTCAAATATAACCCACGAAATCTATGTAACTTATTCAAGTTAACTGCACCGTTTAATTATTAACTTTTGAAATCATTATTTTGTCATTACCCAAGACTTCATGGATGAAAATAAATCGGTGATAGGATAGATGTATATTTATTTTATAATTAAATTAGTTTATATATGTTATTCAAGGTTATATTGAATAAAATTTGATTTTGAGTTGCATGAAAACAAGTCATGCATTCACATCAACTCGAATATGATATATTATGAAATAAATTAATGGGTCATATCGTATAACCCATATAATACATAGATCATATTTAAATTTAAATTTTTAATATTATTAATAAATAAATCGAGTTTAGATTAATTTATTTGTTGTTATAATCTTAAGTTGACATAATTCATTTCTAACCTATTAGCACAATTTACATCCCTAAGAAGATTGAGTAACTCATTTTATTATTTTATTTTTTGTTTTTAGTACTTGTAGCATCTTTTTTTAAAATATTTTTTAAAATAAAATTATTTAAAAAAAAGAGGAAAATATAAATACCATCTCTTCCATGATATTTATTCTCTAATGGAAAGAGAGAAAATGTGTGTGGCCTCACACAATAACCTATTTTTTGTATGAATAAAACTACAAGTTCAAGTGCTTAATCTAATCCTATGAAATCTAGGTCTAAAAACAAATGGATTTGGATTCTATCCATATTTCCTTTTACAAATATGTATAAATAATAGCTAGATCCAAAAACTCATATCTATATTTATTTTAAATAAATATATGTATATGGATATAGTTATAAGTTAAAGAATTAATCTTTATGATCGAACAGCAGATATATTAAGTTAATATGATCATTATTTTTTGTCTAAAATTTATGAGTACTAATATTGGATAAGATTAAAAAGGATGATTCAAATATGGCCCTAATACTTGTTTATTTATGGCAATATTTTTTTTATAAATGTTTAAATTTGTATTCATACATGGATAGATTCAGATACATAACCGAAATTGAACAAATATTATCTAATCCACTTTAACTTTACAATGATGTTTAAAAAATATAGGACATGAACGTAACATAAATGTATAAAATCTAAAATATAAAAATAATAATTTTGAATTTCAAAAATATTGTATTCTAATTTTTTTCACATTTTTCTTTCCAAAATATCTCTTCATCTCTATTATAATATGTAAAACTAACTTTATTCAAAAAATTTAATTATCCTTTTAGAATTTGTTGCAAGTATTGGCCAGTAAAATATAGTGATAATCCTCTATATTCATAATTGTAGGAACTTTTATGGTTGACTTTATGTCTCATCCAACTTTCAAAATATTTGGTGTTAAATTAACATTTTCATCATCTTTCCCCTAAAATCTTTTTTGTGAAACGTGTCAATCTAATTTTTAATATAATACATGAAGAATTAGGGTGTAAAAAAAAAACTAGATTATAATGATCTTAAAAGATGCTTTTTTTAAGGGTGATTAATATTTTTTTCAAAAAAAGAGGGACTTAGTATTTCAATAATAACAGAGAGCAATAGCAAACAATAATAAAGTCCTAATCCAAACTAGTTGGGACCAGTTGCATCAATTCTTTTCTCCATTCCACTCAGTTTTGAGTTATATTTTTATGCAAATATTTTTTAATTTTTTAATCACTTCTTTTCATATCATTATTCACTAATAAAACATTTTGATTGTCGTACTTATGATAAAGGCCCACCTTTGATAAGTGGTTTTTCAAACCGAGTTTGATATTCTTGTTCAGACCCCATTTTGTTTCAATTTAGCAAGTTATTTACAAAATTTAGAAACTGCTTAGAATCATACATGATGTGAAACCCTTCTTTGATGTGTTCCCAAAAGATGAAAGCCATCTCTTGTTTCAGTAATCGATACTATAGTTGTGCATCGCCCTTTAGATAGAAGTTTGCTAAGGGGACATGGTTAGAAACTAAGGTCTCATGAATTAAGAAAAACTATTTAATCGTGCACAATTAGCTAGTTGGATCTTCTTTACCATTAAAATAGAAAAAATCCAACTTTTACGGGTTTAGGAATATAGGAACTACAACTCAACTCATCAAAGCCACCCAACTATATGGGGTCGGCTACATAAATCTACTTCCTTTACTCTGCTCTATTCCGGATCAAGTCGACATTTAAATTATAAATAGTTATATATTTTTTAATTATTTATTCCATGTTAGTTTAGGTCTACTCTACCTCTATTCTTATCATAAATTATTAAAAGATCACTCTTTCTAACTGAAGCATCTAAAGGTTTACGTTGAAAATTGCATTGCCACCCAAACATCCTCCTTGAACATATATGTAGAGCCTGGTGTGGTACTCCAAAGCTTAAATTCTAGGGTGGAGGTTTATAGGCTCCATATGTTTAAGGCCCAGGTTGTTGGGTCTTGAGGGGGGGCTAGTCTATCATTGGGCTGGATTTGGGCCCAAGGTGTGGGCTGGTCTAATAGAGTTTTTAGGGTTTATTATCCATATAATAAGGCACCGGTTCATATGTAGTGCTGGTTTTATTTTGGTGGCCGTCATGGGACAAGGTTGATATAATCATGTAACGATGATGATTATAGATGAAAAAAAAGAAACTCTTTTCTCCCAAGAACGAGCTATCTCTCTTCTTTCTCTATTATACATTTTTCTCTCTTTCTCACACATAGATGCCCTAGATTTCTAGGATTTTATTGATGTCATCTCTGCCCTAGCCATCTTCTTGGAACCGCCTCTCTCAAAGAAGGACAAGGAGGAAACCCTAGCAGCACCTTCTTCTTAGGCAGCATCTCTTGATTTTCTGGATCAGATTTGAAGTTCACGTGAGGAAGAAGAGAGGCCACGACCCTCTCTTACAATCTTGGGGCACAAGAAACCAAAGAAAATCCTAGTTGATAATCAATCCGGGAAGATTACCAAGATCAAGATCCAAAATTCTGCTGCAGAATTTCAGCAGGGATATCATCTCACTTCCGCATCTCCACACGACTTGGGGCTGATCGAATGCGTGCTATGCTCCAAGGGTAGAAAGAGGATGATCCACTCTTCATTTGGTATCAGAGCCTCGGTGATTTGATGGAGAAAAGATTGGATCTTGGGCGTTTCTTGGTAAGATATCAAACCAGAAATTTCTGCAGCAAGTTTAATTTTCTGTTTTTGTTGTGTGCATTGTTTCTTGGTTGGATATGGCATCTAGTAGCTTTAAATTCGATTTTGAAAAGTATGATGGCAAGAGAAACTTCACCCTATGGCAGCAAAGGGTGAAGGATTTATTGGTACAACAAAGGATTTATAAGGTCTTGGTGAAACAAAGACCGATAAGTAAGTCGTGAGGATTGGAAGGAGTTAAAGGAGATTGCATTTAGCACAATCAGGATGTGCTTGGCTGATCAAGTCTTGCCAGAATTTGCACGCAGACTACGGCAAGGGGGCTCTGGAAAACTTTAGAGAACACTTACATAGGAAAGAGCATGACAAACAAGTTGTGGTTGAAGAAACAGTTGTACAGCTTGAGAATACCTGAGGAAGGAGATCTTGTGGCCCATATTCAGAAATTCAATCAGGTGTGCTCAGAGGTGATGAGCCTTGATGTGAAGATTTATGAAGAAGACAAGACCCTCATCTTGTTGTGTTCGCTACCCAGTTCCTATGATGATCTGATTACAACCTTGGTGTATGGGAAGGAGACCCTGAATTATGAAGAGGTTATGGGGGTGCTGAGATCAAACCAGCAAAGAGAAAAGATCCGCATGGGAAACTCTAACACAGAGGTACTTGCTGTGAATGAGAAGCAAGGAAGACCCTGGGAAAAGGTTAGAGGTAAGTCCAAAGGTAAATCTAAGTCTCGGGGCAAGCAGAAAGCATGGAAGTACAAGTGTCATCAGATTGGTCACCTGAAGAGAAATTGCCCACTTCTGAAGAATGAGAAGGGGAAGGGCATTTTCAAGGGAGGTTCAGCCAGCAATTGTGGTGCAAATTTATCTGAAGACAGTGAAGATGATGTACTGGTAGTTTCAGATGGGACCAAGAAGTGTGATAGTTGTTGGACACTTGACTCAGCCTGTTCTCACCATTATACTTCGCATAGGGAGTGGTTTGCAACTTATGAAGAATCTGATGGAGGGAGTGTATGCCTTAGTGATAATTATCCTTGTAAGGTTGCTGGAGTTGGAAGAATAAGGGTAAGGATGTATGATGGGGTTATAAGGACTTTGATCAATGTCAAACATGTCCCGGAGTTGAAGAAGAATCTAATTTCTTTGGGCTACCTGGAGAAGCATGTGTATGCTTTTGGAAGCCAGCCGGGGAGTGGATGTTTGAGGATAACCAAGGGTGCATTAGTGTGATGAAAGGGAGAAGATTGGAAAATAATCTCTATCAGATAAAAGGCTCAGTGGCCATAGATGGTGCAGAGGTGCTAGCAGCGGCACAGGAGGAACAATTGGTCTATAAACTGTGGCACTATCGAATGGGACACATGAGTGATAAAAGGCTTATAGAACTCAGCAAAAGATGTCTGATTCCAGCACTTAAGAAGGAGGACAATGACATCTGTGAGCCCTGTATTTATGGCAAACAACATAGGGTGAGATTTGCCAGCAGTTCCAAGCAGAGTGAAAGTATTCTGGAACTAGTTCACTCAGATGTATGGGGACCGGCCCCTGTGTCAGCTAGAGGTGGGGCTAATTATTTTTTGACCTTCATTGATGACTACTCAGAAAGGTATGGGTATATCTTATAAGAGAAAAATCAGAGGTATTTGCCCGGTTTAAAGCTTGGAGAGTTGGTGTTGAAAAGGAGACAGGAAAACCAGTGAAGTGTTTGAGATCTGACAATGGAGGGGAGTATACAAGCAATGAATTCAGAAGCTACTGTGAGGAAAATGGGATCCAACGCCATTACACAGTGAGGATGACTCCCTAGTAGAATGGTGTGGCAGAGAGGATGAATCGTACATTGACAGAGAAGGCTAGGAGTTTGAGGCTGCAGGCATCACTGCCCAAGGTCTTTTAAGGTGATGCAATTATATTCTCTGGTTTTCTTGTTAACAGATCCCCTAATAGAAAACTTGATAGAGGCATTCCAGAGGAGATCTTGAGTGGGAAGAAGGTGGAGCTTGGACACCTAAGGATTTTTGGTTGCCCAGCCTATGCACATGTGGAGGCAACTGAAAGGAGCAAGTTGTACCCAAAATCACAAAGGCTGATCTTCATCGGGTATCACAGGGAGTTAAAGGCTATTTGCTATGGAGTTCAGATTCATAGAAGTGTATCATCAGTAGAGACATTATTTTTAATGAGAAGAGCATCTTGAAGAGGTCAGAGATTGCAGATGGACCTGAAAAGGCTGAACAGGACAGCAGTGGACAGCATTGGCTGATAGGTGATGTACCTTCTACTTCTACTTCAAAACGTGCTTTTTTTGAGGTGGAGTTTGGTATGAATGTTCCAATACATATAAAGGATCAGCCAGGAGAGCCATCAATCCAGAAGGAGGTGCAGGTGGAGTCACACACTTCAGCTTTGAGAGATGATCAAAGGGGTGTGACACTACACAAGGCAAAGCATACCATCATCAAACCTGCTCGGTATCGCATTGATGACATGATTTTCTATGATCTAATCACTGCAAATAAAGATCCAGAGACCTTCCAAAAAGCCATGGAAAGTTCAGAAAGAGACTCATGGATGCAGGCCATGATGGAGGAGATGGAGTCTCTGGAAAAGAACAAGATATGGCAGCTAGTGGATCTACCTAGAGGTGCTCGGGCCATTGGTTCAAAATGGGTGTTCACAAAGAAGGAGGCACCTTTAGAGCAAGGTGGAGTCAGATACAAAGTAAGGCTTGTTGCTAAGGGGTTCTCACAGAGAGAGGGAGTGGACTACACAGAGGTATTCTCTCCAGTGGTATGTCATGCTTCAATTCGTGTGTTGTTATCACTTGTTGCACAACATAGTATGGAGTTGCAGCAGATGGATGTGAAGACGGCTTTCTTACATGGGAGTCTAGAGGAGAGGATATACATGAAGCAACCAGAGGGTTTCAATGAATCTGGATTGGAAGAAAAAGTGTGTCTACTAAAGAAATCGCTCTATGGTTTGAAGTAGTCACCCCATCAGTGGTACAAAAGGTTTGACACTTTTATTTTGGGCTTTGGATTTTCTAGATGTGAACATGATACTTGTGTCTATGTGAAAATTGTGGATGAGGATGATGCACTGTATCTCCTTCTGTATGTGGATGATATGCTCATTGCCAGCAGGAGTGTTAAAGCAGTGAATGGATTGAAATATGCATTATCAACAGAATTTGAAATGAAGGATTTGGGGTCAACTAGGAAGATACTTGGGATGGAAATTTACAGAGATATGACCAAGGGAATTCTACATTTGTCATTGGGTGAATATATTCAGAAGGTATTGGAGCGGTTTGGGATGGATAAGGCCAAATCAGTTGGAACACCTTTGGCTAGTCACATGTCTCTTTCTAAGTTACAGAACCCCTAGACAGATAAGGAGAAAGAGTACATAGAGAGAGTTCCATATGCCAGTGTCGTGGGCAGTATTATGTATGCTATGGTGTGTTGCAGACCTGACATAGCATATGTAGTAAGCCAGGTGAGCAGATTCATGGCGAACCCAGGGAAGGAGCACTGGAAGGCACTCAAGTGGATTTTGAGGTACCTTCAAGAAACTCATGGACTTGGTCTAATTTTTGGGCAGCAAGAAAGACCTAAGGAGAAATCTAATATCCCAAGTAAATCATTAGGTCCATTGGAAGGGTTTGTGGATGCAAATTTTGTAGGTGATCTGGATACAAGAAGGTCTACCACAGGGTATGTGTTCAGCATGTATGATGGATTAATTTTTTGGAGATCAATCCTTCAACCTATTACAGCTTTGTCTACAACAGAAGCTGAGTATATAGGGATTACAGAAGCTGCCAAGAAGGCTCTTTGGTTGAAGAGACTCATCATGAAAATGGGGGTGAAGCAGGGTACAATATTGCTATACAGTGATAGTCAGAGTGCCTTGCAGTTGGCTCAGAACCCAATCTATCATGCACGCACAAAGCATATAGATGTGAGATATCACAGAATTAGAGAATTGGTGGCAGAAGGTGAAGTGGAGCTGGTAAAAGTTCATACAAAGAAGAACCAAGCAGATGCACTTACGAAGACTCTTCCACGGGATAGCTTTCTCTCATGTGTGACACTGATGGGTCTGAGGGAATGTGCAGATTTTTCAGCAGCTTTAAAGCTCCAAGATGAAGATTGTAGAGCCTGGTGTGGTACTCCAAAGCTTAAATCCTATGGTGGAGGTTTATAGGCTCGCCCAGGTTATTGGGTCTTGAGGGAAGCTAGTCTATCATTGGGCTAGGTTTGGGCCCAAGGTGTGGGCTGGTCCAAAGGAGTTTTTTAGGGTTTATTATTCATATAATAAGGCACTGGTTCATATGTGGTGCTGGTTTTATTTTGGTGGCCGTCATGGGACGGGGTTGATATAATAATGTAACGGTGATGATTATAGATGAAAAAAAAGAAACTCTTTTCTCCCAAGAACTAGCTATCTCTCTTCTTTCCTCTCTTATACACGTTTTCTCTCTTTCTTATACATAGATGCCCTAGATTTTAGGGTTCTATTGCTGCCATCTCTGTCCTAGCCATCTTCTTGGAACCGCCTCTCTCAAAGGAGGAGGAAAACCTAGCAGCACCTTCTTTTTGGGCAGCGTCTCTTGATTTTCTGGATCAGATCTGAAGGTTCACGTGAGAAAGAATAAGAGAGGCCACGACCCTCTCTTACAATCTTGGGGCGCAAGAAACCAAAGAAAATCCTAGTTGCTAATCAATCCAGGAAGATTACCAAGATCAAGATCCAAAATTCTGCTGCAGAATTTCAGCAGGGATATCATCTCGCTTCCGCATCTCCACATGACTTGGGGCTGATCGAATGCATGCTATGCTTCAAGGGTAGAAAGAGGACGATCCACTCTTCAATATAGGAGTTATAAAATTTTTAACAGCCTTGTTAATCAGCTTACTTACAATTTGATCCATACGAACATTAAATTTATTAAACATTTTTATTATTTGATTGAGAATATCCTTCTAGCTCGTTGACAATGACTCCATCGACTTTTCTATCTGCTCCATGTATTGGTCCATCGCCAAGCGTTGGTACCCCTTTGATATGAGCTAGCCGAATGTTAATGCCTTTCCTCTGCCTATCTTTTGAGTATTGAAACAACAGGGAAAAGACAAGATGGAAGAAAAAGAAATAGACAAGAATGCTGGTTACTTTGAGAAAACCAGAACCTTCAATAAGCCACCATAGTTATAAAAATTAACTTATCCACTTCTCATTGTTCTCTGATCCTTTAAATAGATTGTAGTACAACAGCAAGTTTCAACAAAGTAGCAAAATCATAACAACTGATTGACTAAATTAACTCGATTATATATTAGAAACTAATTATTAAAATTTAAGGAGATCCAAGCAAAACCAACAGAAATAATCTATTAGTTCTAACAACTAGGAAGACTTATTCAAAAATCCTATGACTAAAGAGTTTTGAATGTAACATCTTAGTTGACTTCGACTAATGCCAGAGGCCACTGATGGCACAGTGGGCATTCAAAAAGAGATGGTAATCGGAAGGGAAGGTACTGGACTGGATTTCATATAGACAGTACATGGTGGACTGGACTTTAACGTTTAGCTCATATTGACCAACTATGTAATATTCGGTCCACAATACCAACTTTCTTTAATTTCTAATTCTTTTTACTATATGCAATGAGATATTGACCAGAGGGAGGGGACTGGACTGTACTTTAGAGAGCCAGTACATAGTGGGCTGGACTTCAACATTTAGCTCATTGATGGGGTAATTGATTTTATAAAAAATAAAATTTTTTTGAACGGCCCCAAAGGTCGACAGACTCCAGCGCCAGCCGTCAGCGTCGGCTGCCAGCGTCGGCCTCCAGCGATGGCCTCCAGCGTCGGCCTCCAGCGCCAGCCTCCAGCGCTGGCCAAAGGCCGACAACCTCCAGCGCCAGCCGCCAACGTTGGCCGCCAGTGTCGGCCTCCAGCGACGGCATCCAGCGTCGGCCTCCATCGCCAGCCTCCAGCACTGGCCAAAGGCCGATAGCCTCCAGCGCTAGCCGCCAGCGTCGGCCTTCAGCGTCGGCCTCCAGCGTCGGCCTCCATCGCCAGCCTCCAGCGCTGGCCAAAGGCCGACAGCCTCCAGCGCCAGCCGCCAGCGTCGGCCGCCAGCGTCGGCCTCCAGCGACGGCCTCCAGCGTCGGCCTCCATCGCCAGCCTCCAGCACTGGCCAAAGGCTGACAGCCTTCAGCGCCAGCCACCAGCATCGGCCTCCAGCGACGGCCTCCAGTGTCGGTCTCCAGCGCTGGCCAAAGGCCGACAGACTCCAGCGTCGGCCTCCAGCGACGGCCTCCAAGGCCGGCACATCAAAGGCCGATACCTGCCAAGACCGGCCTCTCCAAGCTAGGCGGTCATGGTTCCTAGCCGGCCCCGACGTCTCCAAGCCAGGCAGCCCCGGCACATTCCGAGCCGGCCACGGCGTGTCCAAGCTAGCCGGCCCCGGCCTCTCCAAGCTAGGCGGCCATGGTTCCTAGCCGGCCATGGCGTCTCCAAGCCAGGCGGCCCCGGTTCCTAGCCGGCCCCGGCCTCTGCAAACCAGGCGGCCCCGGCACATTCCTAGCCGGCCCCGGTGTCTCCAAGCCAGGCGGCCCCGGCACATTCCTAGCCGGCTCCGGCCTCTCCAAGCCAGGCGGCCCCGGCACATTCCTAGCCGGCCCCGACGTCTCCAAGCCAGGCGGCCCCGGCATATTTTCAGCCGGCCACGGCGTGTCCAAGCTAGCCGACCCCGGCCTCTCCAAGCCAGGCGGCCCCGGCCTCTGCAAGCCAGGCGGCCCCGGCACATTCCCAGCCGGCCACGGCGTGTCCAAGCTAGCCGGCCCCAGCCTCTCCAAGCTAGGCAGCCATGGTTCCTAGCCGGCCCCGGCGTCTCCAAGCCAGGCGGCCCCGGTTCCTAGCCGGCCTTGGCCTCTGGAAGCCGGGCGGCCCCGGTACATTCCTAGCCGGCCACGGCGTGTCCAAGCTAGCCGGCCCCAACACCAGCCAGACGGCCCCTACTTCTCCAAGCAGGTCGGCCCCGACACTTCCTCCGCGTCTCCAGTCCCGCCGAGTCGGCCAAGACCATCCCTGGCCGGTCCGACTCGGCCCCAGCGTCCCCTATCCCGCCGAGTCGGCCAAGGCCGTCCCCGGCCGGCCCGACTCGGCCCCGTCGTCTCCAGTCCCACCGAGTCGGCGAAGGCAATCCCTGGCCGGTCCGACTCGGCCCCCGCGTCCCCTGTCCCGCCGAGTCGGCCAAGGCCGTCCCCGGCCAGCCCAACTTGGCCCCATCATCTCCAGTCCCGCCGAGTCGGCCAAGGCCATCCCTGGCCGGCCCGACTCGGCCCCGGCATCCCCCGTCCCGCCGAGTCGGCCAAGGCCATCCCCGGCCGGCCCGACTCGGCCCCGGCGTCCCCCATCCCGCCGAGTCGGCCAAGGTCGTCCCCGGCCGGCCCGACTCGGCCCCGGCGTCTCCGGTCTCGCCGAGTCGGCCAAGGCCATCCCTGGCCGGCCCGACTCGGCCCCGTCGTCTCCAAGTCCGCCGATTCGGCTCTGCCCCGGCACTGCCTTGCCGGCTGGACGGGACCCGGCCATCTCAGGTCGACCCAGCTCGGCCCTGACAAGACGGGACCCCCTGGTTCCCGCCAGATCAGCCCCAGCGGTTCAAAAAACCACCTCTCTAACGCGCGCCACCCGACAACGTCAGACGTGCGCCGCCCAATAGCTCAGCTGCTGATGGGACGTAACCCACCAACCAGCCCAGATTCACGCAACGGCTCAGCAGACCTTCTGACTTCACGAAAACCCACGTGATGGTGCCAGCGTCAACCCCTATAAAAGGGTAAATTACTCGAAAATCAGATAACGCACATTTTACGCATTCGATGCCCTAACTCTCAAAGGAATTATCTGATCCTTCTGAGACCTCTCCCTCCTCAAGAGCTCTCTCGAGCTCCTTCTCTACTGTGACCTCTGTCACTAACTTGGGCGTCGGAGGGTCCCACCGGAGAACCCTCTCCGGTCTTGGGACTTCTTTGCAGGCAACCCGGTGAAGAAGAAGAGCCTCCGTTCCCGACGTCCAGGAGGGGTGATTGAGCGTCATCAGATTGGCGCGCCAGGAAGGGGGGTGTGCATAAGAAAAAGTAGCGAACATCTTCTGAGCTACGTCTTCCATCCCCTCTCTTCTCCTAGAAGCCATGGTGGTGACACGAGCCCAGGACGCCTCCGTCAGCTGCCCGGCGGGGCTCCCCCTGCCAACTAGGCAGCAGGAGGCCAATCCCCCTGCTACCAGCCCTCTGGTTGCCGGCCCGCCACCGGACGCCGCCCTCCAAACGGCGGAGCAGCTGGCAACCTCTCCCAGCAAGTTCAGAACCTCACTGCCATGGTCCACGGACTCCAGCAATAGCAGTCTGTGGCCACCCAGCACCATACTGCTCCCCCCGCCAGCCAGCAGTCGGCGAGGGGAGGCTCCCCCGCCGGGGGACCGGCCGACGTCAAGCTTCCCCCAGGAAGCCTCGCCGCGAGCCCTCCAAGCGGCCACGGTCTTCTGGCCACGGCCCCAGCGAGCTTCCTCCCAAGCCACATCATCACGAGGAACCCAGGCGGAAGTCCCGACTTCCGTCTCCATCTTCTGCTTCCTCTTCTTCTTCTTCCTCCGAGCCATTCCGGAGGGCTCCGACGATCAACTGGCAAACGAAGGAACGCCTGGAGGAGTACAACCGGCGCCTCGATGAGCTCGCCAAGAAGATAAACCATCAGTCGGAGGAAGAGTTTGACACTCGTCCTCCTTACACCCGCCGCATACTGGAGGAACTGGTTCCCTCCAGGTTCCGCTTCCCCCAGGTGGACCCGTACGATGGTACGACCGACCCTCTCGACCACCTCGAGAGCTACAAGGCCATGATGCAGGTCCAGGGCGCCTCAGACGCCCTTCTCTGCAAGGCCTTCCCTGCAACCTTGCGGAAGGCCACCCGTGCGTGGCATTCACGCCTGTCCCCCACAGCATAGACTCCTTCCAGGAGCTGGAGAGGGCATTCCTGGCCCACTTTGATGCCTACCACCGGATTCCGAGGGTGGCGGACAGCCTCTTCTCCATCCGCCAGAAGGAAGGAGAGTCCCTGCGGGACTTTGTGTCCCGATTCAAAACCGCCGCCCTCAAGGTCTACCATCTCGATGATGCGGTGGCCACCCTGGCGCTGAAGCGGGACTCCTTCCATCCCGCTTCACCTTCTCCTTGGACAAGAAGCCCCCGAGCTCTTACTCCGACCTCCTCCTCCGGGCCCAGAAGTACATCCGGGCAGATGAAGCCGACCTCACTCGTCGGGAGTCTTCGAAGGGCTCCAGCCACAAATCTGCTCGCCCTGAGCCGAGCGGACCTCCTCGACATCGCCGATCCGACCCACCTCGCCGGTCCAACAACAAGCGCCGAAGCCCTATCCCTGACGAGGGTAAGCTCACTCCTCTCCTAGCCCCTCGATCCCACATCCTGATGGAGATCGAGGGCGAGCCCTACCTTCAACGTCCTCCCCCCATGAAGAAGGGTGTATCCCGCGACAGAAGCCGCTACTGTCGATTCCACTGGGACTACGGCCACGACACCGATAGCTGTTACAGTTTGAAGCGGGCCATCGAGGAGCTCATCTAACGGGGCTACCTCGGCAAGTACATCCAGAAGATGCCACAGCACTGCCGGCCATCATGGGGCCCCACCAACTCAAGCCACCGTCGACAACACCCCCACGGAGCGGACTGTCAGGATGGTGTCCTGGGGGTCAGCCTCTGCGTCCAAATGGCCGAGGGGGGATGATGCTCCAAATAATGTAATGCCCCGGGGGGAGACGGTGTAATGGAGAATGTAAACAATGAAGGCGTAGTCGTCGCTATGACGATCGCTAAACACCCTGTAAAAAGGATTTTAGTTGATAGTGGCAGCTTAGCTGACATCCTTACTTACGATGCCTTTGTTCAGATGGGTTTATCTGTTGACTCCCTCCAGCCTGTGGCGACCCCGCTAGTCAGATTCACCGGAGATTCTGTGAGGGTCGAGGGCGAAATATCCTTGCCTGTGACGGCCGGAACCCCGCCATGCCAAAGCACCGTGATCATGAAATTCCTAGTCGTAAGGGTCCCTTTGGCATACAACGCCATTCTCGGGCGTCCCGGCCTGAATCTTTTGGACGCGGTTATCTCCACCCGACGTCTACTGGTGCAGTTCCCCACCAGCGAGGGAGTTGGAGAGATGCACGAGGAGATAAGCCCGGTCTTACCTTGCTATCATGCGGCGTCGAGCCCTTTGGAGGCCGGCCCGGCTCCGGAGGCGTCTGACCCTAGAGATTTCGCCAAAGGAGGGGAGCCCGCCGAGTACCTCCTGACTTTCCCTCTCAACGATGACCCAACAAGGATTGTCCGTGTGGGCGGACTCCTTCCCCTGGAAGGCTGGGAGCGCCTCTTAGCTTTCCTGCGGGCTAACTCGGACGTATTTGCCTGGTCAGCGTCTGACATGCCCGGCATCCCTTCGAAAGTCATCACCCACAAGCTTAACATCGACCCGCGCCACCGTCCAATCCGTCAAAAGAAGAGGAGCTTTGCCCCGACCGACAAAGGGCAATTGATGAAGAAGTCAGCAAGCTGATCAGCGCCGGCCACATCCGGGAGGCGCACTACCCAAGCTGGCTGGCCAACGTAGTCATGCTGCGCAAGGCAAACGGGAGCTGGAGGATCTATATAGACTTCACCACCTCAACAAGGCGTGCCCAAAAGATAGCTTTTCCTTGCCAAGAATTGATCAGCTGGTCGATTCCACCTCTGGTCACGAGCTTCTCAGCTTCATGGATGCCTTCTCCGGATACAACCAGATAAGGATGGACCCCGGCGACGAGGAGCACACCTCCTTCGTGACAGAGAAAGGCATTTACTGTTACAAGGTGATGCCTTTCGGCCTCAAGAATGCGGGAGTAACCTATCAACGGCTAATGAACAAGGTGTTCCAGGACCAGCTTGGTCGGAACATGAAGTCTATGTGGACGACATGCTGACGAAGAGCACCCGTGCCGCCGACCACATCTCCGACCTGGAATAAACTTTTAACAACCTGTCGCTTCCAAGTCAAGCTGAACCCTAAGATGTGCGCTTTTGGGGTCACGGCAGGTAAATTCCTGAGCTTTATGGTGACCAGCACGGAATCGAGGTGAATCCGGAGAAGATCAGTGCCATACTTGACATGAGGCCGCCGTCCAACAAGAAGGGAGTGCAACGGCTAACGGGAAGGATAGCGGCTCTGAGTCGTTTCCTCTCCAATCGACCGAGAGGTGCTTGCCTTTCTTCAAGGCCCTGCGGAAGGTGAACGGTTTTGCGTGGACGGACGACTGTCAGGAAGCTTTCGACGGCTTAAAGGCGTTCCTGTCCTCCCCACCGCTCCTCTCCAAGCCGAGAGACGGGAGAGTCTCTTCCTTTACTTAGCCGCCTCCTCAGAAGCCGTCAGCTCAGTCCTGGTGCGCCTTGACGCTGACGGAACCCAAAGGCCAGTCTACTACGTGAGCAAGGTCCTACACGACACCGAGGTCAGGTATTCCAAAACGGAGAAAGTCATTTTGCCTTGATAGTTTCTGCCCGCGCCTTCGCCCATATTTCCAAGCCCATCCTATCGTGGTGCTCACGGACCAACCTCTCCGAGCCCTCCTAGCCCGTCCGGATACTTCGGGTCGACTCGCCAAATGGGCCATCAAGATGGGGGAATTCGACATCTCTTTCCAAGCACGACCGGCCTTGAAGTCCCAAGTCCTGGCCGACTTCCTGATCGAATGCACTTGGGCGGAAGATCTCAAGGAGGTCCCTGGGGAGCAGCCCAGGCCCGAGCCGAGAGGTGATGGAGAGACCTGGATCCTCCACGTGGACGGCGCATCGAATTCTCAAGGGAGTGGCGCCGGCCTCATTCTTGCGGGCCGAAAGGAGAAAGAACCGAGTGCGCCCTGAGATTTCTTTTTGAAGCCACCAACAACCAAGCGGAGTACGAAGCTCTGCTGGCCGGGTTAAGATTAGCCCAGGAGGTTGGAGCAAAGCACCTCAGAGCCTATACGGACTCACAACTCGTCTGGGCAAATCAACGGAGAGTATGAGGCGCACGACCCGTTATGGCGCAATATCTTAAAAAGGTTCAACTCTTGACCTCCTCGCTGCCTTACTTCAGCATCAGTTACATCCCCCGAAGCAAAAACACAAAGGCTGACATCCTCTCTCGACTAGCTACCTCCGCCGACGGCTTGACAAGGGACGCCTACATCGAATATCTAGAAAGGCCCAGTACAGAGGGCGGGGAGGAAGTCCTCCCGCTCACCCCGGAACCTACATGGATGGATGCCTATGTCCGCTATCTTGCCGATGGCACCTTCCCTGACGACCGCAATGAAGCCAGATTGCTCAAGTGGAGGGCCTCCAAGTTCATCCTTCTCGATGGGCGCCTATACAGAAGGTCATTCTCTTACCCGTTGCTTAAGTGCGTAGGCCCCGCCGATGCCGACTACATCCTCAGAGAAATCCACGAGGGCATTTGCGGGAACCATCTAGGGGGCAGATCCTTAGCCCAGAAGGCTCTCCGTCAGGGGTACTTCTGGCTCACTATGAAGGAGGACGTG
>UESW01003883.1:0-249213 GCA_900491605.1 Calamus simplicifolius | reverse complement strand
TCCTTCCGTCCCGCTTCACCTTCTCCTTGGACAAGAAGCCCCCGAGCTCTTACTCCGACCTCCTCCTCCGGGCCCAGAAGTACATCCGGGCAGATGAAGCCGACCTCACTCGCCGGGAGTCTTCGAAGGGCTCCAGCCACAAATCGCTCGCCCTGAGCCGAGCGGACCTCCTCGACATCGCCGATCCGACCCACCTCGCCGGTCCGACAACAGCGCCGAAGCCCTATCCCGACGAGGGTAAGCTCACTCCTCTCCTAGCCCCTCGATCCCACATCCTGATGGAGATCGAGGGCGAGCCCTACCTTCAACGTCCTCCCCCCATGAAGAAGGGTGTATCCCGCGACAGAAGCCGCTACTGTCGATTCCACTGGGACTACGGCCACGACACCGATAGCTGTTACAGTTTGAAGCGGGCCATCGAGGAGCTCATCCAATGGGGCTACCTCGGCAAGTACATCCAGAAGATGCCACAGCCACTGCCGGCCATCATGGGGCCCCACCAACTCAAGCCACCGTCGACAACACCCCACGGAGCGGACTGTCAGGATGGTGTCCTGGGGGTCAGCCTCTGCGTCCAAACGGCCGAGGGGGGATGATGCTCCAAATAATGTAATGCCCCGGGGGGAGACGGTGTAATGGAGAATGTAAACAATGAAGGCGTAGTCGTCGCTATGACGATCGCAAACACCCTGTAAAAAGGATTTTAGTTGATAGTGGCAGCTCAGCTGACATCCTTACTTACGATGCCTTTGTTCAGATGGGTTTATCTGTTGACTCCCTCCAGCCCGTGGCGACCCCGCTAGTCAGATTCACCGGAGATTCTGTGAGGGTCGAGGGCGAAATATCCTTGCCTGTGACGGCCGGAACCCCGCCATGCCAAAGCACCGTGATCATGAAATTCCTAGTCGTAAGGGTCCCTTTGGCATACAACGCCATTCTGGGCGTCCCGGCCTGAATCTTTTGGACGCGGTTATCTCCACCCGACGTCTACTGGTGCAGTTCCCCACCAGCGAGGGAGTTGGAGAGATGCGCGGGAGATAAGCCCGGTCTTACCTTGCTATCATGCGGCGTCGAGCCCTTTGGAGGCCGGCCCGGCCCTGGAGGCGTCTGACCCTAGAGATTCCGCCAAAGGAGGGGAGCCCGCCGAGCACCTCCTGACTTTCCCTCTCAACGATGACCCAACAAGGACCGTCCGTGTGGCGGACTCCTTCCCCTGGAAGGCTGGGAGCCTCTTAGCTTTCCTGCGGGCTAACTCGGACGTATTTGCCTGGTCAGCGTCTGACATGCCCGGCATCCCTTCGAAGTCATCACCCACAAGCTTAACATCGACCCGCGCCACCGTCCAATCCGTCAAAAGAAGAGGAGCTTTGCCCCCGACCGACAAAGGGCAATTGATGAAGAAGTCAGCAAGCTGATCAGCGCCGGCCACATCCGGGAGGCGCACTACCCAAGCTGGCTGGCCAACGTAGTCATGGTGCGCAAGGCAAACGGGAGCTGGAGGATCTATATAGACTTCACCGACCTCAACAAGGCGTGCCCAAAAGATAGCTTTCCTTGCCAAGAATTGACCAGCTGGTCGATTCCACCTCTGGTCACGAGCTTCTCAGCTTCATGGATGCCTTCTCCGGATACAACCAGATAAGGATGGACCCCGGCGACGAGGAGCACACCTCCTTCGTGACAGAGAAAGGCATTTACTGTTACAAGGTGATGCCTTTCGGCCTCAAGAATGCGGGAGTAACCTATCAACGGCTAATGAACAAGGTGTTCCAGGACCAGCTTGGCCGGAACATGAAGTCTATGTGGACGACATGCTGACGAAGAGCACCCGTGCCGCCGACCACATCTCCGACCTGGAATAAACTTTTAACAACCTCGTCGCTTCCAAGTCAAGCTGAACCCTAAGAAGTGCGCTTTTGGGGTCACGGCAGGTAAATTCCTGAGCTTTATGGTGACCAGCACGGAATCGAGGTGAATCCGGAGAAGATCAGTGCCATACTTGACATGAGGCCGCCGTCCAACAAGAAGGGAGTGCAACGGCTAACGGGAAGGATAGCGGCTCTGAGTCGTTTCCTCTCCAGATCGCCGAGAGGTGCTTGCCTTTCTTCAAGGCCCTGCGGAAGGTGAACGGTTTTGCGTGGACGGACGACTGTCAGGAAGCTTTCGACGGCTTAAAGGCGTTCCTGTCCTCCCCACCGCTCCTCTCCAAGCCGAGAGACGGGGAGAGTCTCTTCCTTTACTTAGCCGCCTCCTCAGAAGCCGTCAGCTCAGTCCTGGTGCGCCTTGACGCTGACGGAACCCAAAGGCCAGTCTACTACGTGAGCAAGGTCCTACACGACACCGAGGTCAGGTATTCCAAAACGGAGAAAGTCATTTTTGCCTTGATAGTTTCTGCCCGGCGCCTTCGCCCATATTTCCAAGCCCATCCTATCGTGGTGCTCACGGACCAACCTCTCCGAGCCCTCCTGGCCCGTCCGGATACTTCGGGTCGACTCGCCAAATGGGCCATCAAGATGGGGGAATTCGACATCTCTTTCCAAGCACGACCGGCCTTGAAGTCCCAAGTCCTGGCCGACTTCCTGTCGAATGCACTTGGGCGGAAGATCTCAAGGAGGTCCCTGGGGAGCAGCCCAGGCCCGAGCCGAGAGGTGATGGAGAGACCTGGATCCTCCACGTGGACGGCGCATCGAATTCTCAAGGGAGTGGCGCCGGCCTCATTCTTCTTGCGGGCCGAAGGAGAAAGAACCGAGTGCGCCCTGAGATTTCTTTTTGAAGCCACCAACAACCAAGCGGAGTACGAAGCCTGCTGGCCGGGTTAAGATTAGCCCAGGAGGTTGGAGCAAAGCACCTCAGAGCCTATACGGACTCGCAACTCGTCTTGGGCAAATCAACGGAGAGTATGAGGCGCACGACCCGTTATGGCGCAATATCTTAAAAAGGTTCAACTCTTGACCTCCTCGCTGCCTTACTTCAGCATCAGTTACATCCCCCGAAGCAAAACGCAAAGGCGACATCCTCTCTCGACTGGCTACCTCCGCCGACGGCTTGACAAGGGACGCCTACATCGAATATCTAGAAAGGCCCAGTACAGAGGGCGGGGAGGAAGTCCTCCCGCTCACCCCGGAACCTACATGGATGGATGCCTATGTCCGCTATCTTGCCGATGGCACCTCCCTGACGACCGCAATGAAGCCAGATTGCTCAAGTGGAGGGCCTCCAAGTTCATCCTTCTCGATGGGCGCCTATACAGAAGGTCATTCTCTACCCGTTGCTTAAGTGCGTAGGCCCCGCCGATGCCGACTACATCCTCAGAGAAATCCACGAGGGCATTTGCGGGAACCATCTAGGGGGCAGATCCTTAGCCCAGAAGGCTCTCCGTCAGGGGTACTTCTGGCTCACTATGAAGGAGGACGTGGCCAAGCTAGTTCAAAGGTGTGACGGCTGCCAGCGCCACGCGCACATCCAACGTCAGCCGCCTGCCCCGCTGAGCCCACTCTCGGCTCCATGGCCCTTCGTCTAGTGGGGAATGGACATCCTTGGACCGTTCCCCCCAGCTTCAGGGCAGCGGAGATTCTTGTTGGTCGCCATCGACTACTTCACCAAGTGGGTCGAGGTCGAGGCGCTGGCCAAAATCACAGAGAGCAAAGTTAAGGCTTTCTTCTGGAAGTCGATCATATGCCGCTTTGGCTTGCCTCACACCCTCGTCACAGACAACGGCCGCCAATTCAACAACGAGGCGTTCAAGGCCTTCTGTGAGGAGCTAGGCATTCACCACCGATTCACCTTTGTCGGCCACCCCCAGACCAACGGGGAGGCTGAGGTCATGAACCGCACCATCCTCAGAGGGCTCAGGACTCGCCTAGACGGCTCCAAAGGATGCTGGGTAGAAGAGCTCCCCAGTGTGATATGGGCTTACCACACGGCGCCCAGGGCCCCGACGGGCGAAACTCCTTTCAGCCTCTCCTTCGGATCCGAGGTCGTCATCCCCGTCGAGATCGGATTGCCTAGTCCACGTGTGGAGTCCTTCAGTGAGGAGGGCAACTCCGCACTGATCCGGGCCAACCTAGACTTCATCAATGAGGCGCATGACAGAGCGAGACTACGCATGGCGACCTTTCGCCATCGAGCGGCCAAGTACTACAACGCCCGGTTCGTCCCAAGGTTTTTCGCCGCAGAGACTTGGTGCTACGAAAGGCCGAGGTATCAAAGCCTACCGAGGGGGGCAAGCTATCCCCCAACTGGGAAGGTCCCTACCGTGTCGCCGAGGCGTTCCACCGGCATACAAACTAGAAGAGCTTGACGGGAAGCCCATTCCACGTACCTAGAATGCGGACAACCTCCGCCGATATTATCAATGATGTACTCCCAAAAGTATAAGTAATAAAAAAGGTCCTTTCCAGTGACGCAGTTTGTCCTCCCTTGCGCCAAGTCTCTCAAAAGGAGCTCACTGGCATCGCGGCCCATGGGATACCACTCGGCCCCGGCACGGCGGTGCTCTCGAGTCGATTAAGACCCTAAAGGCTCCGTACCCGGCTAAGTCGCACTTGGGTGGAACATAAACCCCCAGGTTGGTCCAAAAGGAGCTCACTGGCATTGCGGCCCACGGGACTCCACTCGGCCCCGGCACGGCGGTGCCCCCGAGTCGGTTAAGACCCTAAAGGCTCCGTACCTGGCTGAGTCGCCACTTGGGCGGAACACAAACCCCTAGGTTGGTCCAAAAGGAGCTCACTGGCATCGCGGCCCACGGGACACCACTCGGCCCCAGCACGGCGGTGCCCCCGAGTCGGTTAAGTCCCTAAAGGCTCCATACCTGGCTGAGTCGCCACTTGGGCGAAACACAAACCCCCAGATTGATCCAAAAGGAGCTCACTGGCATCGCGGCCCACGGGACACCACTCGGCCCCGGCACGGCGGTGCCCCCGAGTCGGTTAAGTCCCTAAAGGCCCCATACCCGGCTGAGTCGCCACTTGGGCGGAACACAAACCCCCAGGTTGGTTCGAAAGGAGCTCACTGGCATCGCGGCCCACGAGACACTACTCAGCCCCGGCACGGCGGTGCCCCCGAGTCGGTTAAGACCCTAAAGGCTCCGTACCCGGCTGAGTCGCCCCTTGCAGCGGTTCCACACCCCTGAGGCGGTGCAAAAGGAACTTGACGACGCCCAACTCTCAGGTCACCCTTTGGGGTTCACTCCCGGACCCCACGTTGGGAAAGGATTACTAGCCGCCCTCAGCTAGCCAAAGAAGGCACGCAGACGTCCATCCAAGGCAGCGCAAGGTGCCAAGGTAAAAGTTCTACACTCCTTTCGCTTAGCCGATCCGGAGCATGCAAGCTCAAGGAGTGTGGGGGGCATTTGATGGGGCCAGTTGATCCCATGAAAAATAAAATTTTTTTGGACGGCCCAAAGGCCGACAGACTCCAGCACCAGCGTCGGCCTCCAGCAATGGCCTCCAGTGTCGGCCTCCAGCGCTAGCCTTCAGCGCTGGCCAAAGGCCGACAGCCTCTAGCGCCAGCCGCCAGCATTGGCCGCCAGCGTCGGCCTCCAGCGACGGCCTCCAGCGTCGGCCTGCATCGCCAACCTCCAGCGCTGGCCAAAGGCCGACAGCCTCCAGCGCCAGCCGCCAGCGTCGGCCTCCAGCGATGGCCTCCAGCGTCGGCCTCCATCGCCAGCCTCCAGCGCTGGCCAAAGGCCGACAGCCTCCAACGCCAGCTGCCAGCGTCGGCCGCCAGCATCGGCCTCCAGCGACGGCCTCCAGCGTCGGCCTCCATAGCCAGCCTCCAGCGCTGGCCAAAGGCCGACAGCCTCCAGCGCCAGCCGCCAGCGTCGGCCTCCAGCGATGGCCTCCAGCGTCGGTCTCCAGCGCTGGCCAAAGGCCGACAGACTCCATCGTCGGCCGCCAGCGTCGGCCTCCAGCGACGGCCTCCAAGGCCGGCACATCAAAGGCCGACACCTGCTAAGACCGGCCTCTCCAAGCTAGGCAGCCATGGTTCCTAGCTGGCCCCGGCGTCTCCAAGCCAGGCAGCCCCGGCACATTCCGAGCCGGCCACGGCGTGTCCAAGCTAGCCGGCCCCGGCCTCTCCAAGCTAGGCGGCCATGGTTCCTAGCCGGCCTCGGCGTCTCCAAGCCAGGCGGCCCCGGTTCCTAGCCGGCCTCGGCCTCTGCAAACCAGGCAGCCCCGGCACATTCCTAGCCGGCCCGGCCTCTCCAAGCCAAGCGGCCCCGGCACATTCCTAGCCGGCCCCAGCGTCTCCAAGCCAGGCGGCCCCGGCACATTCCTAGCCGGCCCCGGCGTCTCCAAGCCAGGTGGCCCCGGCACATTCCCAGCCGGCCACGGCGTGTCCAAGCTAGCCGGCCCTGGCCTCTCCAAGCCAGGCGGCCCCGACCTCTGCAAGCCAGGTGGCCCCGGCACATTCCCAGATGGCCCCGGCGTCTCCAAGCCAAGCGGCCCCGGTTCCTAGCCGACCCCGGCCTCTGGAAGCTGGGCGGCCCTGGCACATTCCTAGCCGGCCACGGCGTGTCCAAGCTAGCCGGCCCCAGCACCAGTCAAGCGGCCCCTACTTCTCCAAGCAGGTCGGCCCCGACACTTCCTCCACATCTCCAGTCCCGCCGAGTCGGCCAAGGCCATCCCTGGCTGGTCCGACTCGGCCCCGGCGTCCCTTGTCCCGCCGAGTCGGCCAAGGCCGTCCCCAGCCTTCCCGACTCGGCCCCGTCGTCTCCAGTCCCACTGAGTCGGCCAAGGCCATCCCTGGCCGGTCCGACTTGGCCCCCGCGTCTCCTGTCCCGCCGAGTCGGCCAAGGCCGTCCCCGGCCGGCCCGACTCGGCCCCGTCATCTCCAATCCCGCCGAGTCGGCCAAGGCCATCCCTGGCCGGCCCGACTCGGCTCTGGTGTCCCCCGTCCCGCCGAGTCGGCCAAGGCTGTCCCCGGCCGGCCCGACTCGGCCCCGGTGTCTCCGGTCCCCGAGTCGGCCAAGGCCATCCCCGGTCGGCCCGACTCGGCCCCGTCGTCTCCAAGTCCGCCGATTCGGCCCCGCCTCGGCACTGCCTTGCCGGCTGGACGGGACCCGGCCATCTCAGGTCGACCCAGCTCGGCCCTGACAAGATGGGACCTCTCGGTTCCTGCTAGATCAGCCCCAGCGGTTCAAAAAACCACCTCTCTAACACGCGCCACCCGACAACATCAGACGTGCGCCGCCCAACAGCCCAGCTGCTGATGGGACGTAACCCATCAACCAGCCCAGATTCACGCAACGGCTCAGCAGACCTTCTGATTTCACGAAAACCCACGTGATGGTGCCAGCGTCAACCCCTATAAAAGAGTAAATTACTCGAAAACCAGGTAACGCATATTTTACGCACTCGATGCCCTAACTCTCAAAGGAATTATCTGATCCTTCTGAGACCTCTCCCTCCTCAAGAGTTCTCTCGAGCTCCTTCTCTACTGTGACCTCTGTCACTAACTTGGGCGTCGGAGGGTCCCACCGGAGAACCCTCTCCGGTCTTGGAACTTTTTTGCAGGCAATCCGGTGAAAAAGAAGAGCCTCCGTTCCCGACGTCCAGGAGGGGTGATTGAGCGTCATCACTCATATTAAGCAAATATATAATATCCTGTCCATAATACCATTTTTTGTAAATTTCTAATTCTTTTCACTATGTGCAATGAGATATTGATCAACCATATAATATCTAGTCCACAGCACCAAATTAGAGGGAGGGAACTGGACTGTACTTTAGAGAGCCAGTACATAGTGGGCTGGACTTCAACATTTAGCTCATATTAAGCAAATATATAATATCCTGTCCATAATACCATTTTTTTAAATTTCTAATTCTTTTCACTATGTGCAATGAGATATTGATCAACTATATAATATCTAGTCCACAATACCAATTTTCTTTAATTTTAATGTTTTGTACTGTATACAATGATGTGAAAGCTGTCCGGATATATACAGTTTATCTTCTTATTGTATACACTATAGCTATTTCTGACTACATGAAATTATTTTCACATTAGGTACAATTTTCTTTTTACTGAAAATATGAAATTCTTATCCTACAAGTTGTAGCCTTCCCTCTTCTTCGCCATTGGAGAATGAAGAGAAGATCATAACCGCCCAGTGTTGAAAGGTATGAACTAGTTTCAATTTGTAGTCATTTGATCATCCGTAGTTTTGTTCTGAGCACAACCAAGAAAATCAAACAAGCGGTCCATAAAATGGATATTTCTGGTCTATTTTGGACTTTTGATATATTTAAGGGTAAGAAAATTGTACCTCTCATCCTGTAAAATAGTTAATCTCCTACACCTCCCTACAACTTTGATTTCATTTAATGTGAACTCCTGTTGACTCTTTCTCGTCTCGAGTGAAAGGCGTGCCTCGGAGAGCCAGTACAAATGGGAAGACCCCTAAAACAGTAAAAGAATTAAATCACAACGATTTCCTTACCAACCGGACCCAATGTAATCCTATGGTAGAACACTTGAACACCAATTCTACTTAAAATAAGATCTCCCTCGCCATAAATAAAGGTTCTAAAAAGGAATGGCGCCTATCCTTTTTTTTTTTTTTTTGTCTTTCTTTAATCACCTCCCTTGATTATTGTAAAGAGACATAAAAGAAAGCATCATCCATTGTCTATGCTGGTTGGGTTAGCAGTTAGCTTCATCTGCCTACTTATATCGCATATGTCTATTAACCAATGATGTAATTATGTGTCAATTTTAAATTTCTTTCTAGCATCAGTAAGAAATTCGCTCTTTTCATGTTTTGGAGGAGCACAATTAAATAATATACGGTACTCACTGCTCATCAAATAATACATGTTAATGAAGCATATGCTGATGATCCTACTCATCTCAGATTGATGGGTTTTGAAAAGAATAACAATGAAAATGAAACCAAGTAACAGAATCCTACATATGAAGTTGAGAATCCATTCGATTCAATTCAATTACAGCCACAATTATCTGCAGTCTAATTTCCTATCTAGGTTTTTTCATTTGCCAAAATTAAATTTGATAAACAAAACTGGAAGATCTAAACTCCCTTACATGTACATCAAAAGGTATCAAGGCTCCAGAAAAAGTCTTAAAGAGTCCTGCTTTCCAATACATGCAGCTATGCAGCTCACAAGAAATGGCGGGCTGGGGCGATCGCATTTTCTATTTAACACTATTCAACAAAGAATACAAGAAGTCTCTAGTATTTTTAACCACCCATGTACATTCCTATTTTATTGTTGAGGAAACAGACGGTGCATTTCCACTATCCACTGTACACTGCAACCACCTAAAAGATCCACATTTTCACATCTCATCTTACAAACCTCCGAGAACTAATTATTCTATGGAGGGAAAATAATGGAGGTAAAAAGGGGCCCGGAAAATAACTTGCTATGAAGAAAACCTCAACTTTTTCCACCAAGGCTCTCGTAGAATAGGATGTACCCATGATCGGTGTTGCCCGAGTACTCCTGCGCCGACCCAAAGAATGTCTGCACGGTGGACTCATCTATCATCTCCACATTTTCATCATCAAAGAACAACCAATGGTTGTGGCTTTTAACAAGGCTGACATAGTGTCCATGGTTGGGACCGCTACCGACATGGACCACAACAGCAAAGAGAGAGTACTCAGAGTCCGCATCATCAACCGTGTTGGTAAGCTTCAACTCCATGGGAAAAACAACCCGGTATGATAGTTTCTTGTATCGGCCAAGCTGCTCCATATACTTGAAGCGCTTGAGATGGATCACCAGGATATGTGGCGGCTTCTTGATCTTCATTCTCTTTTGGGCTTCCTGCAAACTGCATGGAGAAACAAAAAGGTCAAATTTTAGTAAGGGTGACCATTAATTGATCCAAAGTGAAACAATATGCAAAAGACAAAATATGCTGGCCATGACATGTGGGAGAAAAACTGAGCTGAGCCCAGCATTCCCACAGCCATTGTACCCTCATGATCTTGTTTAACTTAACATCCAATCATAATTCTCAACAATAGTTAACATTTTTGCAAGCATACTTTTAGATGATCATGCAGTTTGAAAAAATGATAACTACTCACGAAGCACATAATTCACAAAGACATGATGTAAACTCTGCAAACAAAAAAGGAAGCAATTTTATTGCATGCTTAATGGCATCAAGCAACAAAACAAAGTAGAAGAATCTTCATGTCATATTCCAATGATTATGTTTTTGCAGTAGTTAACAGTAACTTTAGTTTTAAAATTTATAAATAAAGAAGCATTGTAACAAAGTCAACAGTTCAATTTTAATGGCAGCTAAATGTTAAGTTTTGCAATTCAAAAGGGGCATGAACCAGGAGGGGAGGAAAGGATAAGGATGACAGAAACACCTGCAGCACTTGTCACAGAAGAACTTGTCTTCAGCATTTAAAGTTTCTGTTGAACTGAAGTTTTTGAGGCAGCTTGTTATAGAACTATTTTGCTCAATATCAACGCTTAAGTCAAAAAAAGTTTCGTCCCTTGCAGTGACCGTTTCACACCGTAAGCATCTAGTTTCATTGGTCAGTATACCCTGCAAGAGAATTTAAAATTTAAATTGGCATCACAAAATAACCAGCTTTCTAGCTTCATACATGTCACATTGAACAGAAAGTGCAGAGCAAATTGGACTATCTAGTTCACCTGAAAACTTTTATGGACCCATGTAACAAGAGGCTCTTTATGGACACCATTTGCTATAGGGTGGCATGGCCCATTAGCAATCTTTTCTGATGGTGATGAGGTTTCAGGGGAACCTTTTGCAGCACTAGACTCTCTTTCAAGAACTTCAACAAGCTCGTTTAGCAAGAAATTCAAAAACTCATGCGCATCCTAGAATATAGACAAGAAGAAAGTTCAAATCTCAGATTAGTGAACCAAATCAAATTGCTAAAAGCCAAGTAGCAATAAGAAGCAATGCCACATGCTAGCTTTAGATAATGGAAATGTGGACACCATTAATCCTTAATATCAGGAAAATATTGCAAGTTTTCAATTTATGTCAATGACTACTGGAATCCCAAGGCAGATTATTATCTCCTCCATAATTCAGACAGGGTCGTCAATCACAATCAGTGAAAGAACCAAATCCTCAAACTATCAGGTGGTCAACCCATCCAGAGCCATAGAAAACGCATACAAATATCTTAAAATTCAGCTAGCATATTAGTTCGCCAGCCAGAAAATGAACAAATGTGCAAGGACACAACAATCTGGTGATCCAAAGTCAGAATAAGCCAGCGCAATCTTCACAAGGCATTGGAAATGCCTCACAGAAGCCAGTTGGTAGGAAGCAATAAAACAACCAATTATTTGTCAATGAATAAGCAAGTCCATATCCAACTTGCGGCTCAGACTAGGTATTCAAATCACCATGTAAAAAATATTATTCACCATAGACAACAGTCTAAATTGATGAACACTAGGGAAGTTAATTCCCATAGTTGGAAATCAAAACTAGCTTGCATTAAGACTGCTTCTTTGCCACTGATTCTTGAATCTGATAGTTTGTTGAACATAGTGCCTGCCAACAGATGATGCACCACAAGGTGGAGACTGAAATTACCTGGTGCATATAACTACGGAAATACTCATTCTGTTTCTTCACTCTCTGCACAAAACGCCTTGGAGCAATAACACCAGTCTTTTTCTTTTGGGAACTTATCTGCATAGTTTAGCACCAACACATTAATTTGCAAAAAAGATTGAAAATTTAAATGCCAAAACTTGCAGTTACGTATGAATGCAAGAATACAAATATGGTAGACAAATATGACAGGATATGGATATGACGATATGACAAATTTTCAAAAGAAAAACTACAATTTGTTAGTGTGTAAAAAAGCATCCAAAAAGCATAAAAGATATCACAACAAAATAGTCAATATCCCATCATCAATACTCACATCCTCCAGTTGTCATCATTTAAATCTATAGAACATAGTCCATCCTGCATACAATAACATCAACTTCAACAAAAATTAACCACTAGATCTCAATACAATGGCTCGAAAGTTCAAACATTGGAGCCATTAGATCATAAATTTTGTTCATATCTAACACCAACATAGAAATAATTTTCATGTGTAAATTAACAAATAAAATTAATATATACATTTTGAGTTATGTCAAGCCAAACATGAGCACTTTAGGTCAAGTTTGTGTTCAGCTTGTTTATTTTTTGAGCTCAAAACGGTAGCTCATGTTCATCTTATTTACTAATTGAGCAAGCTAATATCAAACTGAATTTCAAGCCAAAAACAAGCTGCTAGCTAACAGATCCCTTGCTTGACAGCACTATTTGCATCCATGCAACATTGGTACAGTCGTATCATGTGGAAAAATGCATAGACACAACCCTCCAGAAATATGAATAATGGAGTTCAATTTCAGCCGAGATATCAAGATATCAAGATCCCAGTCACATTGGCTGAAGTATCCATAAAGCTGGTTACACACAGATTTCTGAGAAATAAAATCAATTTCCTATCTCATCCCATATGAAGAATAGTATTGGCTAGCATTATTGCCATATTGCATTTATATCTGCCTACAGAGTGGTACGTCAGGATGTATTCTGTATGCTAGCCAAAAGACCAATAAAAACTGACGTCTTGGCCAAGCTCCAGGCTCAGAATGGAAACCATGATTACACAATAGATACCAAATTTTAGTAGACTAGAGAATCAAAGAAACTAAAATCAACTGATTCAAAAGATCAAAGCATCATGTTCTGAGCAGACATTCAGGAATGAATTCTTGAAAATGTACGAACATGCTCTTTACAGCATGTGACAAAGAATGAAAGAAAACAAGCATTTAAATTAAGATATTTAATGTTTACCAAAAAAAAAATATGTTCAATGAAGAAAGAACCTAGAAATGGCTAATCATTTTAAAGGTTGCATAAATTATCTACCTGATCATGTAAAATCAATGCAAAAGTCACAAAGGCTCTTTATATATGTATAGATATCTCGTGCAAACATTACCATGTAACCAGTCAGTCGTATTCAGATGGAAAAACTAAGACCCATCAACGGTCTAAGTTAGTCTCCAAGGTACAGCAGAATGTCCTAAACTTGAATACTGAAATAATGCCTCAGCGTTTCTAATTAAAAATGGCTGAGAGATAACCTTTATAAGTTAAGCAGCAATCATGTGCAAACAAGACTTAAATATGCAGTTCAATGCTAATAAATATGCAGTTCAATGCTAACACGCAATGATCTAGTAAGTATAAAGTTAACTATTAGCATAGGCGCCAACATCTAAAAAGTTTAGAGGCATCTTATCTAATAAAAATGCAGCAAGGTATCCAATATCAACCAACAAAACAAATGAATGAACAAATGAATGCAAAAAAAGAAAAGAAAAGAAAATGTGAACAGAGCCTTATTACAGAAATAAAGCAGCCAATATTCCATTATTCCTCCACAATAACCTAGATAACAGATATGGTGACTCTATGTTAGAAGTCTAAGACAGTTAAAATCAACAAAAAATAAGATATTACAATTAACAAGTAGATCTGTTACCTGAGTGAACAAATCTGCTAAACATGTCAAAAGGTTCTCCTCTGTGTCCCCTAGATTCTTGTTATTTGCATAATATTCCAGTAACTGCTCCCTGAATGGAACGCAAAAATATAATGCCTGCACATGAAATAAGATGATAATGTTAGAGCTCAAATCCAGTCGGAGATGTTAAGATTACAACATAAGCACTAAAAAAAGAACATGCAAAGCCTATCAAACCATGCTTCAAACAATTAAATCACTTCATAAATGAGTATGTTAAGGGCGAACCTGTGCTGACTGAGAAAGTATCCTCATAAGGAGTTGAGGGTGGACAACTACTGAAGTGGAATATAGAGCAATGAAATGAGGATAGCTGGAAATGGCAATTACTGGAATGCTGTAAAATTCTCATGTAATTTAGATGGCAGATGAGATGAGATTAGATATTGCATTTTTACTTTAGCAGTGCATTTGTGATGAATTTGTCACCAAACTTCTTTTAATCATTTACGTTAAAAAAAAAATAAAACATACATCTCTTTTGTGAGATGACCTTTTTATGTACCTTGGAAACAAGAAAAATGCTATCAACAAACCATCAAGAACCAAGTCAACCAAACAAGCATGTCTGCATAAACATTAGCCACATGTATTATACATGCAAGTGCACTTAACTGACATTAGAATGCATTATACTTCATTATGAGACCATGACAAATCCATAGGGCAGCTGAACATGCTAGAAGATCAAGTCATTGCAACCAACATTCTCTATCCACACTTTCATGTCCAGTTTAGTCTTGCTAGCATGAACATGCAATCACATCTATCAATTTGAGATACCACATTATTGATAGATATTAGGTAGATTCCCAGGTAAATTTCTAAAGAACCAAAAGGATTTTGTGGGCAATTCATTTGTTGAGTTGTCCTTGGACCACATCAATGGACAAGGGAGAGAAACCAGGGAATAAAGGATTTTACCTAAGGTGTTGGTGCTGCAATAAGTAATGTTATTAGGCAAGAGAATAAACAAATGTTTCTACTTTATACCAGCATTGTTTGAGGAGATATTTATAGCTGCTTAGTCTTGAAGATGATTCAATGAAATAAAGACAAGAAATGTTTCTGCTTAAATTTTCTCATATGATCAATATTTGAAAAGTAGCTCATCACATCCTAATGGATTCAAACCAAGTTTATCATACGACATTGACAGTATCCGAAAACATGATGACACCAAAAGGTATCAACACGCAAGTTTGTGCTCTTACACAAATGGACAAATGTACAAACTTAATTTAGCACTTGCTCAAGAGCAAATCCTGTCCACGGTGAATTAATCTGCAGATGAGCATAAAACATAGATTGGAAAGATAACCTAATGATAGAGCACAAAATTCATCAAAATTTTCAAGGTGTTAAAAAAGTTAAAAAGCACCATTGCAATGTTGCAACTAGGCCCCACATTACAAGAACACATTGAGCAATATTAATTATAACAAGATGGTTAAATTCATACATAAAAGATAAAACCATATATAAGAAGTATTCTTAATGTAGTTGGAAAGGTGGCTACATTGGCGGCCCTTGACCTTCTCTATAAATATGTGTATTATAACTTTTTGCCTTGCTTGGATAAATTTAGCCAAGGACTTGAAAACCTTGCATATCAAAGACCAAGATGAACCATTTTGCTCAATATACAATTAGCTGCATCCAGTATAAAAATTATTTTTTCTCCTTTCTTAATATACAATGTGCTGCCTCCAATATAATTTTTTTTCCTCCTTTTTATGAGGCAAGGGCAGCAAATACTCCAAGATACTTGCAAAAACAAACTTAGCTCCATATAGTAGTATGTTTGTCCTTTTGTAGGACAGTCCTCAGTGAAATGATACAATTGCACTAGTGTAACCTGGATACCATGGGTTTGAAACACAAAACAGCCTATCTATAATGAAGGTAAGGCTGCAGACATCTAAACCCCACCCCCCGCAACAAAAAAAAAAAAAAAAAACCAATTACCCTGCAGTGATGGGAGCACTGGAACAACTTTCCTTTATGGTAGTATTTTTTTTTTCTTCAGATTCCAGCAGGTAATAGTAATAGTATTATAGGCTCATCAACTAATGCAGATTAACATCCTAGTTGAGGGCCCGCCAATTGTCTAGTCCCACATCCATACAGATTCATGGTTCTTGATCAGCAAAAACAGATGGATAGAGAAAAGCATAAAAAAAGTCACTAACGATCAAAGAAAATTTCCCGAAAAGGGAAGAAAACAAAATCCCAAAATTGAACATTAAATAAACTGTCATGTAAACTGACCAGATAATTCATAATTCTGGCATAAAAGAAAAAAACAAGATGACGTATTTGTCAAGGTCATGAGCCCTGGTATAACCAGGACACATTCATTACAGAAAAGCAACATCACAGATTAGACAAAGCCTCATCAGAAAATATAAAACTTATATCTTGAGTGAGCTGTCAGCATGCAACAGCCACAACAAGAAACCTCCCCATTTTTTCCCCAGCTCCCCCACCTTAATAACCATCATAAATAGACTGCCACCATAAAATGGTGAAACCTCAGTAGTAAGTACACCAAAACCACCAAGCTGAAAAGGCAATTGACACACTACAAGACTGCTCAAATTCAATTCAATATTTAAGATGGATTAAGTGGAGGAGTGCTTTAGGAGTATTGTATGATCAACGTATCCCATTAAAATTGAAAGAAAAATTTTATAAAACATATAAAATTAAGTGTAACAGAAATGCGCATGTTAAAATGGATATATGGTAAAACTTTAAAAGATAGAATTAGAAATAAACATATACGATAAATGATAGAAGTAGCCCCAATTGAAGATAAAATGAGAGAAAACCGATTACGGTGGTTTGGACATATACAACGAAAACCTTTTGATGCTCCAGTTAGAAAGAGTGATCTTTTAACAGTCCATGGTAATGATAGAGGTAGAGATAGACCTAAACTAATATGGATAAAAATAATTAAAAGAGATATAATTATTTATAATTTGAGTGTCGACTTAGTTCTGAATAGAGTAGAGTGGAGGAAGCAGATTCATGTAGCCGACCTCATGTAGTTGAGAAAAGGCTTAGATGAGTTAAGTATATTGATTAAGAATCCTATTCAATGGTGCATGCGGCCTTACCAAAGAAAATGAAGCACGACCTGCAAAAGTAGCTTTCAGACACCTCCTAAGGGAAGATTACTTCACTGCTGAAATGTAATCCTACACTCCTATTCAAATGCCCTATAATGAGCATTTCACTGAATTTCATCAGCTAATTCTATTCCCATCCTTTGTAATTTTCATGTTAGTCTGAAGCCAAAGTACAACTTTGTACATGGAAATAATCTTTACTTAAAATCCTCCTACAAAGAAGGCACAATAGGAAAACACAAGCCTAAACTATGGAACATACAATGTGGGAAAACTGTGAGAAAACCAGTGTCCAGTAAAAGACCAACCCATGTAGGGGAGCAGAAGTGGAATTTCCACTTGCCTCTTAAATACAACTGTACACACAAAAAAAGGAGAATATCAACCAAATTTTTGAGATAAATATTAGGTAGATATTGTATTCTTTCATATTAGAAATTTCTTTCTTTTTCTCTACTTAACAATTGGTGAAAGATTTCTTCTGAACAATTAAACTAGAAAACAATGTCATTGAAGGAAGAAAATACTTCACAAAGGCATCATATCTATGAAGTCAAGCTAAAAAGCTGACCCATCCAAAATCATTTTAAGTGCTACCACATGTAGTCATGTGAAGGCATAGCGGAAACAGCAGCAATTCAAGCACAGAAATTGTTGGGGGACAAACCTATGAAAAATAAAAGATCTTAAAATGGTTATAGTACAAGAGAGAAGAGAGAGAGAGAGAGACATTAATACATCAAACTGATTGTAGATGGGAAAAGATCCTGGCATAAGCATTAAAGCCTTAGCATTCTCAAGCATATAACCGGCATTATCTCTAAAATTGTGTACAACACCCAAGTGTAAGTCATGCATTTGGTTAATGACACAAGGTCCCAATGCATGTACAGTCCCAGACCATTTAATTTGATGTTCCCAAACACTGATGACATGAGATATGGCTAACCATGACAACCAAATTTATTTGGCAGGAATGAAATTTCCAAGGTTTTGTGATGCAAGATATCATCCAGTAAGGGATACTGCTGAGGTTGTCCCCATTGGAGGATCAGCCTCCAGCTCTGCTGATCCCTCTCATTGATCCATGAACCCGGAGATAAAGATTACCCTATTTTTGATGGAAGGATAAAGTTTTCTGTAATGGTAGAATATTCAAGTTTGACTCTGCCAACCATGACATCTATGGAACTGGTAAAGAATAACAGTTGCATTTGAAAAGAACTAGGGTGTTCCTTACATGGACAGCAGCATCACATGCTGGGGGAGAGCTGGCCTAGCATTAGTTCAATATATACAGTACCATGCCAGCACTTGCACTCAATGGAGCTAACGCATGCCAAGCACTAGCACATAGCTAGTAAAGGGCATTGGATGACTATATTACTCAGACCCCTTGATTTCGCCTGAAGTAGCCATTCCCACCCCATGGTATGACACTCCAACATGATTCCGTAAGAAGTTCTTATATATTTGAAGGATCAGACTCTTCACCTTCACCAAACACCCAAACAAAGTCCATGCAATATAGCTGGATGATATGTATTTACCTAATTTAGGAGCACATCTGAGCACAGGAGAAAGGATGTGGATCTCAAAAAAATGGAGGGAAGTGCTGCAGATGCAAATGAGTGAGCATGTTGTTTTAGAGAACTAAAAAAAAAAAAAAAGGTTAAGAGCTAAAGTGGTAGTGAGTATGAGAACATATTCAAGTGCAAGTGTGAGGAAGTGGATCTCTTAAAATGACTTAAAAAGGGACAAAACTTAAGAAGCAAATGTGAGAGGACTATTTTGAAAATTTCAGAGCAGATGTGATAACCCACATAGAAGTTACCTGTTACTAACTACAAGACCATAGAAGTATCTAAGCACCATGTTTAAGAGTAAAAACTAATTTGAGTTGTCTGAGATTGCATGTAAAATCTCTTGTTAAGGATAACTTAGGAGTATTACCATCCTTTTATATTATTTAAGTTGTTTTATGGAACCTCAAAACCCATCACATCATTTTTATATCAGAAGTTATTGACAAGGTTCAAAAGTGCATTTAGTAGCGTATTGAAACCAATATAGAAAATTGGTTAAGTTAATTCTTCCATTTGCAATGCTCCGCCTGATTTTATTTAAAAATTTTGGTTATCCAGTTTGCCTACCCATGTTGCATTCATCAAGCACCTCCCAACTTCTGTAGTCAACGGACCAAAGGTTATGCACCACCAAAGTCAACTATTACAAGAAACACAACGAGTTCTGTAAAGTACTTCCGCTAACATATTGCTTTCACATAATAGAACAGATGTCAGGCAGAGGATATACTACATAAACCTAAGAGATCAAATGCCAGTTTTCTCCATAAGTTATTATAACTTTTACAAAAGCCTTGATCCTTTTTGTGACTTTTCTCAAGCCATCACCTAACTTACTGTTTCTTGACATGCAGATTCCTTAAATATGATCAAGCAACTGTTTCAAACTCAATAAGTCTCTTTAATGCAAGCAGAATAGCCTACAATGATATAGGAAGATGAACGAAATGAACACAGGAATTAATCAAGTGTGGTGCCAGATAAAACTTGGAGAACAATCAATTGTGTTGTTTGTTAAACAAAAAATTGTTAAACAGTAATTAACCAATTACTGAGACAAAACCATATCAAAATACATAGAAACAAGATTAATTCGAAAAACAATCCAATGCCACCTACCATAACATAGGGCAATCCAAATCCTACTTCAAACAACATGGACAAGTTCTAAACTGATTTGGAGGCAATAAAATAAGCTAATGGTAACCTTAGCGACAAATACTCCACTATGTATTCAAACATTCTAAAACACCTTTCCTGTATGAAAGATATAGGCACTCAATAGGATGAAAAAACTCCTCAAAACCACCAGCATGCTTACATATGTTCTAATTTTCATTAAACCTAAACCTAAGGTAACAATTTCACTCTATCCTAATTGAGTGGTTGGAGAGTTAAATAGTCAAATCTGATAAGGAATAATATTCCATTGTTCCTATTAACGGTTATTCAATATGTTCGGCTGGCAACGGGCCTTGTGCAGTCTAGCAGGTATATTAATGGGATACCTTATTTAGTTTCCCTTTAGGTTTCTCTTCCAATTTAAGGTACTGCTGAAACTCACCAAGGGAATAACCTGGCTAATATCTAGCTGAAACAGCATGCTACTTAGAAAGGGAACACAGGTGAGCTATAGCAAAGAAGGCATGAATTTTTACCAAAAAAAAAGGAAGTGACACCATTTCATGGTCTTGAAACCATATTATAACAAGCCCACAAAACTTTATGTAAAAAGCCACAATAATAAATACACATATTGAGATTATAAATAGCCCACAGCTGTACACATGCATATCAAGAAAAGCCGTGTGTACAAATGATCAAAAATTCTAACACCAGCTATGATGTGGCATACCAAGAGGGTGCCAGCCCCTTGCATATTGCAAGGGGTAGACCTCTGCAGGTTTGGAACATGTCCATACAGCTCGATACAACTTGGCTTGATTTTCTTTTTATTTCCTGGCACAGCATGGCACACGTTGGCACAGCACAGTTGGCACATACAATGCCATTGAATCCTTGAAAATGATCAAGTAATCAACAAGGTCAAATAGAAAAAAAATGCGCACGAGTGTGCACACATATGTGGTTTTAAATCCAAGGGAGAAATCTCTTGGGATGCCGGGACGAGTTACCATTCCAAGTATACAAATATAATCATTTCACTATCATCCCAGTATTCCAATTTGGCTTCCATCCTATTCCATGAAAAAATCAGGATGATCTTGTTCCATAGGATTTAAAATATCGTATGTATATATTGAATATAAAATCAAATATTGCACAACTGCCTATATACCCAACTAAATGCTTTTCCTAAAATATACCTTAATAGACTCCTGCTGGTGAAAATCTTTTAACCAAAATGATAAAGCCCGTCCTAAACTCTTGCTTCTGCTTCCACACCTATGTCCTGACACTATAACACCTCTAGACCAATAATTTAATCTGTATTTCTTCTTTTAGCAATCAAGAATATCCTTAATTCAAATAATTGTAATGATATATATTTTGGTTATCTACACCCATCAATTTGATTATCCACACTCATTTATTTTGAGCAAGGATATACAACACTGCCTTCACTTGCAAAAATAAAATCCATTAACGATTTAAGTGGGACTTCAAAATTTTTAATACTGTTAAAATGGACACACTCAAATTTTGTGTTAAAAGACTAAAAAAATGAGAAGAAGACATGAACTAAATTGAAGTTGTGGGCTTAAAAGACTTCCTTTGAAAAACAAATAATCATAAGGTTTTCTCTTAATAATGCACACTATTGGGAGGTCTGCTAGCTATTGCTCAGATATAGATCTATATGGATGCTTGATCATCTAAATCAATTACTCACTGTAGTCCTCAATCCCTCCTATATAGGTGAATTCTTCAAGTCTATTAGTTTTCACCTAAATTAGTAGATGAATCAACTTAAATGAATTTATATTTATTCACTAAACAGTGAAACATTTTACAAATACAACTCACTGGCCACAAGAAATGATTGATTCATCTATGGGACTCACAACAACTCAGTGGCTATAAGAACTTTAACACCAGTCAGATGGTTGGTAAGGGCATTTTCAACCTCAAGGGTTTTTGGTTCTCCTGATAATACTGCCAGTTTTCCAGAAATTATAGTAAGACCAAACATAAATCATTGTTTGCAATAAATTTCCCACTTGATTATCACAGTGGTTCTCCTGATACATCATTCAAGAAACATGCAAATGGCAAATTTAATCATGGTATAGCCCTGGCACCCAAAAATTCGTCCATCAACAATGATCATAGGGAGGTCAAATTCCAAAAAAATCCACCATCTGTAAGTCTCTCAGTACACAGACGCAGAGGAGGGGCAGAAATAGCCCCTGGAACAGCATCCACGTATAATACCAATCTACAACCAGCCTATTGGCTTGCTAAGCAAGGGAAAAATCTATCGTTTCTGATAAGAACCCCGACAAGAAGATGAAATCTACATAAATAACAAAATGTTAAAACTATAACCAGATAGCTTATTCCCTTATCAAAAATTCAAGAAGATAGTTCGGATACACAGACCATGAACAAGAAAGAGGGACGACCTGCAGGACGCTGTTACAGTAGCAAGTATTGCCGAAATTCTCGAGGCCAAAGTACCGCTCGCCTTCGGGGAACTGATCTCCGAGAGCCTTCTCGAGCTTGGAACCCGTGGCTCCCATTACCATCCACTTCTCCCACCACCCCCCGCGACCCCGGCGAGATAGCGCAGCCCGGTCCCCAGCCCCGCCCCCGCCGACGACCTCCCCTTCTCCACCCCTCCTTCCACCGCCACCGCCACCGCCGCCACCGCGCGCTTCCCGTCCTCCGCCGTGGGTGCCCGAGACCGATTCGGCCTCCTAGGGTTTGAAGCCGGCTTCCTGAAGCGTAAGGGGAGACAGTGCTCTAGGGTTTCAGGTTCGGTCCTTCGATCGTCTCGCCAAGGAGGGTGGGGGGAGAGAAGAAGCGAGCGAGCGAGAGAGCGACGGAGCTGCCTTGATGGATGGATCGCCGAGTTCCTTCTCTTCTATCTCGGTGATTGCCTCAGTTGACTCCGCACGTGCGCCGTCCCCCGTGGCCATCATTTCCCCCCTCCCCCGTTTCCCCTCCGCTGGAAACGCGTTGCGGCAGCCCCGAGTCTCGTTTCCCCTAGATGGAATGGACAGATGAGAGTAGCAATGCTTGGACGGAGATGTGGAATTGTAGGTGATTAGTTAGAAGACGATCAGACGGCTGATAGCGATGGTAGAGGTGTGCGGGAGCGCAACTCTTAATTTAAAATTTTGGAAGAAGGTTTTTCTGGAGGGCAAGGTGTGGGGTGGGGCTTTTCTTTCGCTTGATGGATTGAGATTTGAGAGTGAGACCCCACCAACCAGTCTAAAGAGCCGACCACAGGTTCCGTTGGATTGGTGGGATCAAATGTCCCGCAATCATAACGAGGTACGTAGTCGGGTCTGAACTATTTGCGGTCGCATCAAGAAGAACGCCTCGGAAAACTGAAAACCAGCGTAGATGATATCCAAATGCCGTAGAACTGAAATGCCACGCTTTCTGCAATACTCTACCATTCATCACAGCACGGAAAGCATGTCTTGTAGAATAAAATCCTCGGAATGTACGGGCTTACAACGGTTTTAGTTCCTAAAATCTGAGCTAAATTAGCTATTTTGTTATAACAAAGTTAAAAAGATTGGAATCATTATCATGTTATCAATTGTAAACACTTTTGGTTATATATATATATATTTTTGTTTCTTTTTGTGCGTGCGGCACAATTGTTCAGAGATAACATTTATCATTTGCATATATTTCCATGTTAGAGATTATTATAAGACAGTAGACTTTTGAATTTTTAAAACCAAATGATCAATATTTGACTTAATCTTACAAATAATCATAAGAGTTTGCACCATACCTTGACTTGATTATCATTTAGTCATAAATAACGTAATCGACGTTTGCTGAAGCAATCCTTGCATTAGTAAAATTCATCACCGCCCCACTACTTCTTCTGAACATTGGACGGGTTGGACCCTGTTCAAGGGTTGTCTGCCATCCAAGCCACGTAGGCGTATTCAAAGGTGCAAATATTTTATTTTTTAAATTTTTATTCAAAATCTAATTAAATTCTTAAACTTTTCATCATTACTCATGTTACATTTCTAATACTTCATTATATAAAATAAATTAGAATTAATCAAATAATTAAGATGACACCTTTACACAAAACATCTTTTATTTATCCTGCATAATAAGTTGGTATTTATAAGTAAGCATTATTTACAGGGTAAATGACAATGATAACTCATCTTAGGATGATATCAATATTTCATCCATTAACAGGTCTATGTAACGAAAGAGCAGAAATGTAATTTTTTAAAATATAAGGAGCTAAATCATAATAATTCAAAGTTTGAGAATGAAAATGAATTTTAAGCATCAGGATTCAGGACCAATGGTATATTTAGTTCAATCAAACATTTGAAGCCCAAGCTCAAAAAGTTTGTCCAGGACTCTGGTCTTGGTGAGGCTCTACGTTTGATGGATTGGGGCCCACCAGCTGGTCCAACCCACCAAGGTGAACTTTGTTGGGTTGGTGGGATAAAGTATCGCGCAATCATAACTACCTCCAAGGGTGGCCGAGAATTATTCGCGGTCCCATCAAATTCCGGCCGTGGTTGGTTTTTTTTAAATAGAAAGCACTACACAAAGTTGAAAAACAGGGCAAATCTTTTACAATATCATTACATCAACAAGAGCTTTCTGTAACATCTCTGATTTAACCTTCCTTCTCTCTTGAAATTTTAGCCTCAAGTATTATTAAACTCTTCCTATCTATAATATTCTGGCCATGGGATAGGTACGTTGGTGGCCCATGCTTTCTTATTTTATAGTAAATCATGTACTCTAAGAATTTAGATTTGACTTACGCTAAACTAATATGATCGCTGATTTGTAACAAAAAAAAAAAAAAAAACTCTTCTTATCAGGATCTCATGATAGATATGCTCGTGACACTATCAAATGGTCTAGTAAACATAGTTACCTTGAAGTTTTGGTTAAGCAGTTCATCAACATTTTCTACCATCTTAACTCTCTCATTGCATGGGTTGTGCACCCTTCATGCTTAAAGGAACAGGAAAAGAAACGAGTAGAGTCCAAATAAACTCATGAACAAAAAAAAAATTATAGAACTTGATATGGTACATTAGAATTAGAATATATTATATTTAATATCATGAATTTATATAATAATAAAATAAACAAATGTTGTATTTTGTATTTTTTTTTAAGTACAAATGGATATCTTTTTTTAATCTAATAACAACTCATAATGCTTCTCACCATGGTCATCATTTTGTCACAACTATTTATCAACACCACGCATCAAAATCCTTGCATTATATACTTGGAAGATCATCTAATAATCATCTTATCATTGGGATATACAATTTCTTCTGTTAAGAGAGCTAATGACGTCAGGCCATTGGTATTCTTGACCCTAGCACATCTTTCGTGACAAGATCCATTAACTCAAAGGCTACCACCCTCGCTCCCAAAAGAATCTTTCTTCATGTCAATGCACCAGGGAGTTTTCTACTGTGAGACACTACGGTGTTTTCCTTCAATCCTAAAAGATTGAGCATTCTCAACAAGGACTGAGCTTGGGTGTGGTTCCATGCGTCTTTGCCATCCAAGACAGTCTCCACTAACCAACATATACGTGTATTTAAGCATTTCAATAAGACCGTGACTAGCCAAAACCATTGAAAATAATTTTAATAAAAGACCTTTTCTAGTGAGATAATTGGGAGGTTTTAGTATACTGTTGCCGCTGAAATCTATCCTTCGGCTCGGGCGCGATCGGACTGCAGTGCGAGCTCCCTCCGGGGCGGACCTGCAAGACAGTCCTCACGCGAGAGGCGTTGGGGGTGGCCCTCTGCGGAAGACCCTCCGACGCCCAAGTCAGTGGAGACCAGCAATCAACAAATATGGGGAGAAGAATCCCCCAGGAAGAGTTCCTTCAAGCTCTCGTGGGAGCTTTCATGATGGAGTGTGAGAACTGCGAATGAAAAATGGGCGTAGAATAGCCGTACCTGAGAGGCTTGAGGATGGTAGTATTTATAGGCGGTCACCTGACTTCTTGGATGTGCTCTGGATGAGGTCTGAAAGTTGTTGGGATTCGAAACGGATTCGAATCAGGTTGTTACAGGGCCGGTAGGATCCATATCTGGTTAGTTAGAGGATCGACGGCTGGGAGGCGGGGAGAGCTGGCCGATGGCTCGAGACTCAGTGGCTGCGTGGTCCCTAGGCCACTATTGTAGGTCCTAGGCCACGTCTTGACATGATTCCTTGTTTGGAATCTTATTCTGTTACAGTGAATTTGAACTCTCCCGTCAGATTCCGCAGAGGTCTGAAGTAGCTCGGATCGAATGGCCGAGGAATGGTCTGACCTTGATGGCAGTAGCATAAGAATAGCTCAGGCTACCGAGGCATAAGGTTGGCCGAACCTGCCGAAGTACAATATGGTTGGCCGAGTCGGACTTGTGTGAAGCATGGAGTCAAGAACTCTTTGTCTCGGCTTTATGACGCCATCCTTCCTTAGGCAAAAAGTGCCGGGCAACGTTGCAGCCATAAATGCAAGGAGATAAGGCATTAAATGCCTTAAAGCAGGTAAATGCATATGGCCTTTATGAGGCCTTAATTGCGTTGGTGCAAAGGTCATATCGCGGTTGCGGAAACCGAGCTAGAGTGCCGAGGTATGTTGGCCGAAGCATATTTACCGATGCATGTTGGCCGAAGGCCGAAGTATATTTGCCGAGGCATGTTGGCCAAACTACATTTGCCGAGGCATGTTGGCCGAGCTATACTTGCCAAACTATATTTGCCGAGGCATGTTGGCCGAACTATACTTTCTCCTCTCTTTTTATTCCATTAAATCCTGGCCAAGTCATTATGACCGTTTCTGCATCATTGAATGCTCTGGCTTATTGATTTGACGGATATTAATGAGGGGGCCCTTGGGAGAACCATATGCGTGGCCACTTTTTTCCCTCTTGTTCTCTTTCTTCATTATGAAGAGACTCTTGTTGCTAGAATGTCGCGCCAACAGGCCAGCTGGCAAGCAGGGCATTTGGACTGGGCGTGACCCCATCGCCGATGTGAGTGGTCAACAATGCAATGACGATTTTACCCCTCATCACATGCCCCCCACTCCCTAGTCCGAAGTGTAATTTCGGATATAGGGAGTAGAATTCTGGAGCAATCTTATTTAGGGGACGTGTCATTCGATCCTCTATAGAGGAAGTATTTATCTCTGTGTAGGTTAGAGAAAGGCCTGGGCGGCCCTCTTGCTGAAGTAAAATAAGGTGCTTTAGTTGCACCAGAGTGTCCGAGAAATTATCCGGCTGGGATGAAGCTTTAGTGCTGTATCACTCGGATTGGCCGAGGCTGTAGAAATATATCACTCAGTCTTCGGCCGAGGCTTTTGATAATAAGAGATGCACTCCGCTTTGGCCGGGGCTTTTGAAGATCAATAAGAAATTCCCTCCGGCTTTAGCCGAGGGTTTCGACATGTCACTTGGTCTTGGCCGAGGTTTCTGTTAATAGGTGATGCCCTTCGGCTCTGGCCGAGGCTTTTGATAATAAGAGATGCACTCCGGCTCTGGCCGGGGCTTTTGATAATAAGAGATGCACTCATGCTCTAGCCGGGGCTTTTGATAATAAGAGATGTACTCCGGCTCTGGCCAGGGCTTTTTATGACCGTTTCTCATTGTAACTTTCAAGGAGAGTTTAAAAAATTTCGCAGGCCTTAAAAACTGAACTTAATTCAATGAATAAAAATGGGTCTAGAAAGAGTGTACTTTTATGGATGAATTTATTACTCGGTTGTTGCCAAGCCTTCAGAAATATATCACTCGGTCTTTGGCTGATGCTCTGGAAATTTATTACTCGGTTGTTGCCGAGCCTTTAGAAATATATTACTCGGTTGTTGCCAAGCCTTCTCAAGATGCTACTCGGTTGTAACCGAGACTTCCAAATATTAATTGCTGCTTGGTTGTAACCGAGGCTTCAAATAATAAATTACTCAGTGATGCCAAGCCTTCCAAGATGTTACTCGGTTGTAACCGAGGCTTCAAATATTAATTGCTACTCGGTTGTGACCGAGGCTTCAAATAATAAATTACTCGGTGTTGCCGAGCCTTCCAAAGTGCTACTCGGTTGTAACCGAGGCTTCAAATAATAAAATACTCGATATTGCCGAGCCTTCCAAGATGCTACTCGGTTGTAACCGAGGCTTCCAATATTAATTGCTACTCGGTTGTGACCGAGGCTTCAAATAATAATAAATTACTCGGTGTTGCCGAGCCTTCAAGATTATATTTTACTCGGTGCTGCTAAGGTTCGGAGACCGTTACTCGGTTGTAGCCGAGCCTTCAAGATTATATTTTACTTGGCGCTGCCAAGGTTCGAAGATTTATTGCTCGGCCCAGTCAAGAATTTATATGACCTGCTTCTTATTGCAGCTTTCAAGGAGAGTTATAAGAATTTCGCAGGCCTTTAAAAACAGAATTTAATTCGATGAATAAAAATGGGTCTAGAAAAAGCATACTTTTATGGATGAATTTATTACTCGGTTGTTTGCCGAGCCTTCAGAAATATATCACTCGGTCTTTAGCCGATGCTCTGGAGATTTATTACTCGGTTGTTGCCGAGCCTTTCGGTTGTTACAGAGCCTTCCCAAGATGCTACTCGGTTGTAACCGAGGCTTCAAATATTAATTACTACTCGGTTGTGACCGAGGCTTCAAATAATAAATTACTTGGTGTTGCCGAGCCTTCCGAGGTGCTACTCGGTTGTAACCGAGGCTTCAAATATTAATTGCTACTCGGTTGTGACCGAGGCTTCAAATAATAAATTACTCGGTGTTGCTGAGCCTTCCAAGATGTTATTCGGTTGTAACCGAGGCTTCAAATAATAAAATACTCGGTGTTGCCGAGCCTTCCAATGATGCTACTCGGTTGTAACCGAGGCTTCCAATATTAATTGCTACTCGGTTGTGACCGAGGCTTCAAATAATAATAAATTACTCGGTGTTGCTGAGCCTTCCAAGATGCTACTCGGTTGTAACCGAGGCTTCCAATATTAATTGCTACTCGGTTGTGACCGAGGCTTCAAATAATAAATTACTCGGTGTTGCCGAGCCTTCCAAGATGTTACTCGGTTGTAACCGAGGCTTCAAATAATAAAATACTCGGTGTTGCCGAGCCTTCCAAAGATGCTACTCGGTTGTAACCGAGGCTTCCAATATTAATTGCTACTCGGTTATGACCAAGGCTTCAAATAATAATAAATTACTCGGTGTTGCCGAGCCTTCAAGATTATATTTTACTTGGCGCTGCCAAGGTTCGGAGACCGTTACTCGGTTGTAGCCGAGCCTTCAAGATTATATTTTACTTGGCGCTGCCAAGGTTCGAAGATTTATTGCTCGGTTGTATCCGAGCCTTCAAGATTATATTTTACTTGGCGCTGCCAAGGTTCGGAGATTTATTGCTCGGCCCAACCGAGGATTTATACGACTTTTATGGATGAATTTATTACTCGATTGTTGCCGAGCCTTCAGAAATATATCACTCGGTCTTTGGCCGAGGTTTTAGATAAATAGGAGATGCACTCCGGCTCTGGCCGGGGCTTTCGGTAATAAGAGATGCACTCTGGCTTTGGCCGGGGCTTACGCACTTCGGCTCTGGCCGGGGCTTCCAATAGTGAGAGATGCACTCCGGCTCTGGCCGGGGCTTCCGATAATGAGAGATGCACTCCGGCTCTAACCGGGGCTTACGCACTTCGGCTCTGGCCGGGGCTTCTGGTAATAAGAGATGCACTCCGGCTCTGGCTGGGGCTTCCAATAATGAGAGATGCACTCCGGCTCTGGCCGGAGCTTCCGGTAATAAGAGATGCACTCCGGCTCTGGCCGGGGCTTCCAATAATGAGAGATGCACTCCAGCTGTGGCCGGGGCTTCCGGTAATAAGAGATGCACTCCGGCTCTGGCCGGGGCTTCCAATAATGAGAGATGCACTCCGGCTCTGGCCGGAGCTTCCGATAATAAGAGATGCACTCCGGCTCTGGTCGGGGCTTCCAATAATGAGAGATGCACTCCGGCTCTGGCCGGGGCTTCAGAGATCATTGCTCGGCCTAGCCGAGGTTCGGAGATTTATTGCTCGGCCCAGCCGAGGTTCGGAGATTTGTTGCTCGGCCAGCCGAGGTTCGGAGATTTTTTACTTGGCCCTGCCAAGGTTCGGAGAATTTGTTGCTCGGCCCAGCCGAGGTTCGGAGATTTTTACTTGGCCCTGTCAAGGTTCGGAGAATTTGTTGCTCGGCCCTGCCGAGGTTCGGAGATTTCCTATGCAAATAGGCAACTCGGTCGTGCCGAGGATTGGTGAGCAGCACCTGTTTCTTTTCGCAATCTTTGGCAACATAATGTGTGATGATTCACATTGCAAATAACGAAAATACGTGCCGACAGGAAGGTATAATAAGGCATATCAAAATGGACTTATAGAGGACATACCCTATTGATAATACTTACGGAGATTGTCCGAGTTTCACGTCCGGGGGACAGACTTTCCGTTTAGATCTTGCAGCTTGTAGGTTCCCGGTCCAATGGTCTCCGCTACTTGGTACGGGCCTTCCCAGTTTGGTTCCAGTTTTCCTTGCTCCAGCGGCTTGGAGACATATGCTTTCCGGAGAACAGGGTCGCCGGGCGAGAAGGATCTCCCTTTGACTCTGGAGGCATGATAGCATCCGCGGATAGGGGGGTCCTATCTCCACGGGGATGACAGCTTCTACGCCGAAGGCCATCCGGAACGGGGTCTCACCTGTGGGAACTCTCTGTGTGGTGCGGTAGATCCACTGGCCGAGGTTGAAGCTGGACGTTGGACTTCTGTGAAGCTTGGAGTCAAGAACTCCTTGTCTTAGCTTTATGACGCCATCCTTCCTCATGCAAAAGGTGCCTAGGGGGCAACGCGGCAGCCATAAATGCCTTAATGATGGAAGGAGATAAGGCATTAAATGCCTTAAAGCAGGTAGATGCATATGGCCTTTATGAGGCCATAAATGCCTTGGTGCGCATAGCGCGGCTATGGAAGCCGATCTGTTGTGCCAAGGCAGGGAGAAGGCGGAGACGGCGTCGAGTCGTGGCGAGAGAACACCAGAGAGATGAATCGGGCCCGCCGAGATCTGGGGAGATCCTTGTCGCAGCCCCCTTGCGGGACTAGTCTGGCCTCCTTAGGTCGACATGGGAGGTCCGCAACTCCATGCGGACCAGAAGAAGAAGTGGCTGGAGAAAGAGGAGCTGCGGCCTCTTCTGGGAGGCATGGAGCAGGGGTAGCTATAACTGGATGGGGAGCTGTATGGCGCTCCTGAACTAGACGGGTCAGGGCCTGGACCTGCTGGACCAGTGTGGCGCATGGGTCCTGGGTCACTGGGACAGCTGGTGGCGACGGCAGTGCCACGATACTCATCGGATCGGGTCTCTAGGAGGCGACCCGGTCCTGGGCTTCAGAAGTTGCCCTTCTCCGATTAGCCATTGGAGAGGTTCTCTTCCAGATCGAGATCCTTGTCTCCTTTTTTCAAGTTTAACGGGACTTGAGGCCCTTCCTCTAGCGCTAATCTGTTGCCGCTGAAATCTGTCCTCCGGCTCGGGCGCGATCGGGCTGCAGCGCGGGCTCCCTCCGGGGCGGACCTGCAAGACAGTCCTCACGTGAGAGGCGTTGGGGGTGGCCCTCTGCGAAAGACCCTCCGACGCCCAAGTCAGTGGAGACCAGCAATCAACAAATATGGGGAGAAGGATCCCCCAGGAAGAGTTCCTCCAAGCTCTCATAGGAGCTTTCATGGCGGAGTGTGAGAACTGCGAATGAAAAATGGGCGTAGAATAACCGTACCTGAGAGGCTTGAGGGTGGTAGTATTTATAGGCGGTCACCTGACTTCTTGGACGTGCTCTGGATGAGGTCTGAAAGTTGTTGGGATTCGAAACGGATTCGAATCAGGTTGTTACAGGGCCGGTAGGATCCATATCTGGTTAGTTAGAGGATCGACGGCTGGGAGGCGGGGAGAGCTGGCCGATGGCTCGAGACTCAGTGGCTGCGTGGTCCCTAGGCCACTATTGTAGGTCCTAGGCCACATCTTGGCATGATTCCTTGTTTGGAATCTTATTCTGTTACAGTGAATTTGAACTCTCCCGCTAGATTCCGCAGAGGTCTGAAGTAGCTCGGATCGAATGGTCGAGGAATGGTCTGGCCTTGATGGCAGTAGCATAAGAATAACTCAGGCTACCGAGGCATAAGGTTGGCCGAACCTGCCGAAGTACAATGTGGTTGGCCGAGTCGGACTTCTGTGAAGCATGGAGTCAAGAACTCTTTGTCTCGGCTTTATGACGCCATCCTTCCTTACGCAAAAAGTGCCGGGCAACGTTGCAGCCATAAATGCAAGGAGATAAGGTATTAAATGCCTTAAAGCAGGTAAATGCATATGGCCTTTATGAGGCCTTAATTGCGTTGGTGCGAAGGTCATATCGCGGTTACGGAAACCGAGCTAAAGTGCCGAGGTATGTTGGCCGAAGCATATTTACCGATGCATGTTTGCCGAAGTATATTTGCCGAACTATATTTGCCGAGGCATGTTGGCCAAACTACATTTGCCGAGGCATGTTGGCCGAGCTATACTTGCTGAACTATATTTGCCGAGGCATGTTGGCCGAACTATACTTTCTCCTCTCTTTTTATTCCATTAAATACTGGCCAAGTCATTATGACCATTTTTGCATCATTGAATACTCTGGCTTATTGATTTGACGGATATTAATGAGGGGGCCCTTGGGAGAACCCACGCACATGACGTGGCTACTTTTTTCCCTCTTGTTCTCTTTCTTCATTATGAGGAGACTCTTGTTGCTAGAATGTCGCGCCAACAGGCCAGCTGGCAAGCAGGGCATTTGGACTGGGTGTGACCCCATCGCCGATGTAAGTGGTCAACAATACAATGATGATTTTACCCCTCATCATATACCTTTAAAGAACGCCTGCTCTATTTTCCAGCCCCAAGAAATGAATGTGGGGAACCCATATTCTCACTTAAATAAAAAAAAAGGGAGATCTTCTCCCAAAGAAATTATGATAATTTTCGGTCCCTCACTCATATGTGAGCCCCTTTTGTTAGCTTTGGCATAAAGTCGCAGACCGGCGAGCCTTCTTGGCTTTAGCAACTTACAAAATGTGGAGACAAAATCGCAAGCAACGCGTCCATTAAAGAAGCACTTTAATGTTAGCATATATATTGTTGAAGGGTAAAATCATCATTGCATTGATAACCATGCGAAGGAGCTAAGATCAGCCCTGACCCCCACTTGCTACATTATGCCCATAAAGAACAAGCTAACCAGTATGATTCGGCGGATCGAGCTACCCATAGCTCGGCTCTCCCGAGCAATCCATGGCCCAGCCTCCCCGAGCAATCCATTGCTTGACTCACGCCCCTGCAAAACCTGGTGTGGGAGAGCCCAAACTCAGTGTAACAGAATTCCAAACGAAAAATCATATCGAAACGTGGCCTAAGACCTACAATAACGGCCTAGGACCTACGCAGTCATTGGATCTCGGGCCATCAGAAATCTCTCCCAACCACCGATCCTCTAACGGACAAGATACGGATCTTACCAGCCTCACAACAGCCTGATTCGAATCATCTTCGAATCCCAACAACCTTCGAGCCTTCCAGAAGGCGCTCAAGATTCAGGTGATTGCCTATAAATAGGACACTTCCAGATTTTCTCAGGTACGCGACTCCAGGCACAGTTTCAGCATCGCTTTTTCTCTCTCTTTCACTGCTCCTCCTTTTCTCCGCCATTAACGCTCTACTCGAGCTTTCGAGAGGCCATCCCTGGAGGGACTCCTCAGAGAGAGCCTTCGCCTCATTTCTGTTGATCGCTGATCTCCACTGACTTGAGTGTCGGAGGGTCTTCCACGGAGGGCCACCCCCAACGCCTCCCGCGTAAGGACTTCTTTGCAGGTCCGCCCAGGAGGAAGCCCAATCAGGAGACCGATCACGCCCGAGTCGGAGGATAGATTTCAGCAGCAACAGATTTGCGCTAGAGGAAGGGCCTCAAGTCCCATTAAAACTTGAAGAAATGAGACAAGGATCTCGATCTGGAAGAGAACCTCTCCAATGGCTAATCGGAGAAGAGCAACTTCTGAAGCCCAGGACCAGGTCGCCTCCCAGAGACCTGATCCGATGAGTATCGTGGCCCCGCCGCCGCCACCAGCTGAGACTCCGTCGCCACCGGCTGTCCCAGTGACCCAGGACCAGTTTGCCACACTGGTCTAGTAGGTCCAAGCCTTGACCCATCTGGTTCAGGAGTGCCTTGCAGCCCCCCATCCAGTTACAGCTGCCCCTGCTCCACTCCTTCCTGAGGAGGCCGCAGCTCCTTTTTCTCCAGCCACCTCTTCTTCTAGTTCGCATGGAGCCGCGGACCCCCCACACCGACCCAAGGAGGCCAGACCAGTCCTGCAAGGGGGCTGCGACAAGGATCTCCCCAGATCTCGGCGGGCCCGGTCCCTCTCTCTGGAGTTCTCCTGCCATGATTCGATGCCATCTCCGCGCTCTCCTTGTCCGGCCCCTCCTCTTATGCCTGAAGAGGAGATCCGCCGACAGCTCCAGGAGATGCGTCAAGAGCTGGACGCCACCAGGCAGGCCCATCCGCCTCAGCCTAAGGCGGAACAGGGTATCCCCTTTTCCAAAGGGATCATGGAGAAAGTAATTTCCTCCCACGTTAAGTGATGCGTGTCGTAGCGCAACGATTTAAACACCTTAATTTCACTATTAGAATAGCGAGAGTAAGGGATCGATTCCACAGGGACTTTAGCGATTATCTTGAAATAATTTTATAAATTTACTAAATATATAACTAAGTAGATAATTAATAGTGTAAAATAATAAGATATGCTCTATCTTATAAGAGCATGGCCCGTACCCGTAGATCACGGCCCGTCCCTTTTAGGAATAGATCAGTCTAAATTATTTTCACTTAATTATAATTTAATAACAACTAAACATGTATAAAATTTTATTTCAATAATATTCAAAAGTGCATATTAAAATCTAAAGTAAAAGAGTTTTAATTTCTAACATGCAACAAAAAGTAATAAAATAAACTGGGATGAACCAAGCCACGATCGTTTCCTGGTATGCAGAGCAATGGACGAGAGCACCCCTCCAATCCACGGACGAACAGATAACGGCCTTCATGAACAGAGTCTCTACGGAATGGCTGGAAGAAGAGCAGAGCCTTCCACGGACGCCTTGCATGTTCCACGGACGTACAGAGAACTCACGGACGGCTGCTGGAATGGACCTCCCCACGATGCCCCCTCCATGGATGGCTGCTGCTGCTATTTGTAGAATCTTTGACGCTGAAAAGACGCGGAGAAGAAACTATTTCTGTAACAGAAAAAGAGACGCGGAAGCAACGAAGAAAATCCTTGATAAATCGTAATAAAATTCAAATTCCTTTTAGAGGATTTTAATTCACTCAATTTGATAACTTCCAATCTAATATATTCCTTAATTAACGGAGGAAACGGTTAGAAATTGATTTAGAGAAGAATCGGCGGAAATGGCTGAAAAAACAATGAAGTCGGTACTTGGTTTGCCGACTTCGCTTTAAAATCCGTGCTAAAATAGATAAATAAATGAAAAATCAATTCCAGGCTCATCTTAACTCCGATTTGAGTGCCGTTTGCGTCATTAAATCCCTAAAATCGAGCTCTTTAAACTGATAAGGTTTTATCAAAAATATTATATAAAATATTAAAATATTAAATAAAATAGGTACGTTAAATTATTAATTAATAGGTTTAATGATAATTATTTATGCGTTTATCACTCCCCCAACTTGAATCTTACTCGTCCTCGAGCAAATAAAAAATTTAGAAATATGTACCAAGCTAGTCCAAGAATTGATAGTTATCTATAGTTCTTTTTTTTAAAATTTTATTATTATTTTTTTAAATCATAAGGAAGGTACTTCATTGGATTATTAAGTTTTTTTTTTTTAGTGATAAAGTGTAGTCCATAAGAATTTATAGAAGTCTTTCTTCACCAACTTTCCACTTCTCTGATTAAGTCTTCTAACTTAATTTGGGTTGGGTGTAATGTCTTTTGTACTTTGGTTCTTTTTATTTATTTATTTATTTATAAAGTCAGTGCAATGTCCTAACCCCTTGCTTTCTAATTAACCCTTGTAGCGAGCTTTAGGCCAATGGCTCCCAAACCAATTGGTTTTAGGGCATTAGGTGTAAAACACCCCTCGAACTTACTTACTCGAGTTAAAAAGGCTTTAGGTAGGACTGACTCTACTTAGGTTCTTTTACATTCTCACCTTTTTACGCGAACAACATCACTTTCTTAGGTGACGGGGCCCGGTTACTCAATGAAAAATGCTAAGAACCTAATCTATTAACTTTAAGAGAGATTTTTTTTCTTTTTTTTTTCTTTTTTTAAATAACATTTTCACCCATACCCTTATTAAGTAGATTGTACTATTAAGATCAGTGGTCAGAAGGGTCTGAAATTATTCTAAAAATTTTCTGGGCTAAACCCTACCTTTTATTAGGTTTACTTAATAATTTATTCCTCGGTATTTCAAAAAATAATCTAACCATTAATTCATTAATAGACTGCTTGATTAACTTCAAATCGAGACAGAATTTGGTACACATCTGATTATAGTTTTACTCAAGGATTTATTTTCTTTTTCCTTCCCCCCAACTTAATTTCCATTGTCCCTAATGGAAGAAAAAATAATAATAATAATTTCAAGGAAAGATACTACCTGGTAGAGTATTTGAAGGTTGGAAGTTTCATTGTTGCCATCTTCTTTCAATCTGCTTCTGTTGCTCTTCTCTGGTCATACTAAAAGAACATACTAAAAGAAAAGAAAGTTAAAAATAACTAATAAACTGGGTTGCCTCCCAAGAGCGCTAAGTTTAAAGTCTTCAGCCAGACTGTGCTACTTATTATGATAGTGTTGGGTTCACAAGATCAATTGATTCAACAATTTCTCCATCATTAATTTCTTCTATATATGGTTTCAAACGTTGGCCATTTACTTTGAATGTATTTCCTTGCTTGGGGTCTTTAAGCTCTACAGCTCCATGGGAAATACTTGAGTTACTATAAAAGGTCCATTCCATCGTGAACGAAGTTTTCCAGGAAAAGGTGTAATCTTGAATTGTAAAGCCATACTTTTTGATTTGGTTCAAAAGTTTTTCTACTAATAAATTTGTCATGATATGCCTTGGTTCGTTCTTTATAAATTTTTGAGCTCTCATATGCCTCATTTCGTAGTTCTTCTAACTCATTCAATTGAAGTTTTCTATTGACACCTGCATTTTTATATCATAATTAAATTGCTTGATAGCCCAAAATGCACGGTGTTCTAATTCTACAGGTAAATGATAGGCTTTTCCAAATACGAGCCTATAAGGAGACATTCCTATGGGAGTTTTAAATGCAGTACGATAAGCCCATAATGCATCATCCAAACGTTCTGACCAATCTTTCCTATCAGGTCTCACTGTTTTCTCAAGGATATGTTTAATTTCTCTATTTGATATTTCAACTTGGCCACTAGTTTGGGGATGATAAGGTGTAGCTACCTTATGAGTAATTCCATATTTGTTCATTAATCCTTCAAAGTGTCTATTCGTGAAATGTGTACCCCCATCACTAATTATAGCCCTTGGGCATCCAAAACGACTAAGGATATTATGCTGAATAAACTTGATTACAACTTTATGGTCATTGGTTCGAGTTGCCATGGCTTCAATCCATTTTGACACATAATCAACTGCCACTAGAATGTATTCAAATCCAAAAGAGGAAGGAAATGGGCCCATAAAATCAATACCCCATACATCAAAAATTTCTACAACCAAGATAGGGTTTAGGGGCATCATGTCTTTTCGAGATATATTTCCTGTTTGTTGACATTGGAGACAATTACGGCTAAATTATGTGCATCTTTAAAAAGAGTTGGCCAATAAAACCCACTTTGCAGTACCTTTGCTGCAGTTTTCTTTCCACTAAAATGTCCTCCACAGGCAAGAGAATGACAGAAGTTAAGTATACTTTTGAATTCACTTTCGGGAACACATCGCCTAATCACCTGATCTGAACAGTACTTAAATAATTCAGGGTCTTCCCAAAAGTAATATTTGATTTGTGAGAAAAATCTATCTTTTTCTTGTTTTGTCCAGTGGGAAGGTACTTTTCCTGTTGCCAAATAATTCACAATGTGGCAAACCAGGGAAGACTGCTATGGGAAATTGAGAATAGTTGCTCATCAGGGAATTTATCTCTGATTATTTTTTATTGTATTCCACTGAGATCCTAGAGATATGATCTGCTACCATATTTTCAGAACCCTTCTTATCTAAGATTTCTAGATCAAATTCTTGTAGTAGTAGGATCCATCTAATCAGTCTGGGTTTTGTATCCTTTTTTGATATAAGATGCCTCAACGCTGCATGATCTGAATAAACTAAAACTTTAGACCCTAACAGATATGATCTAAACTTTTCTAGGGCAAACACAACTGCTAGTAATTCTTTTTCAGTGGTAGTATAGTTCATTTGTGCATCTGAAAGAGTTTTGCTAGCATAATAAATTACATGGGGTTCTCGATTGAGTTTCTGTCCTAGAACTGCTCCTACAGCATAATCAGAAGCATCACACATGATTTCGAAAGGTATGGTCCAATCTGGGGGCTTGATAATGGGTGCAGTGGTCAAAGCAGTTCGAAGAATGTTATAGGCTGTTAGACAATCTTTATCAAAATTAAAAGAACTATCCTTGGTCAACAAATTACACAATGGTCGAGAAATTTTACTGAAATCTTTGATGAAACGTCTATAAAAACCAGCATGACCAAGGAAAGATCGTACTTGTTTAACTGAGGTTGGGGGTGATAGATTTGAGATCAATTCAACCTTGGCTTTATCAACCTCAATACCTCTCTCTGAAACAATGTGTCCAAGCACAATTCCCTCACGAACCATAAAATGGCTCTTCTCCCAACTTAGGACTAAATTCATTTCCATACATCGTTTCAGTACCTTAGTCAAGTTCTCGAGGCAGCTATCAAATGATGCACCAAAAACTGAAAAATCATCCATAAATACTTCCAAAAATTGACCAATCATATCAGAAAATATGGCCATCATACATCGTTGAAAAGTGGCTGGTGCATTACAGAGACCAAATGGCATACGTCTAAAGGCAAATGTTCCAAAGGGACAAGTGAAGGTGGTCTTTTCTTGATCTGCAGGAAATACTGGGACTTGATTGTATCCTGAATATCCATCTAAGAAACAAAAGAAACTTTGTCCCGCTAGCCGTTCTAGAATTTGATCGATAAAAGGCAAAGGAAAGTGGTCTTTCCTAGTCACGGCATTCAATTTTCGATAGTCTATACACACTCTCCAACTAGTTGATGTGCGAGTAGGAATTGATTCGCCCTTTTCATTTTTAATCACGGTAATACCCGATTTTTTAGGTACTACTTGGATTGGACTGACCCATTGGCTATCTGAAATTGGATAAATAATACCAGCATCAAGCCATTTTACTACTTCTTTCTTAACAACATCCCTCATGTTGGATTTAGCCTTCGTTGCATGTCTCTATGTGGTTTGGCTTCAATTTCACTATGAATGTGGTGCATGCAAACGGAAGGATCAATTCCCTTAATATCAGCTATTGTCCATCCAATGCCTCTTTATGTTCTTTAAGTACATCTACCAATTTATCTTCTTGCTCAGAGGTTAGGGTAGATGCAATGATTACTGGAAGGGTATCATTGGGTCCAAGGAATGAATATTTTAAGTTATCTGGAAGAGGTTTCAATTCTAGTTGGGGTGGTTCTTCCAGGGAAGGTATTAAAGGACTTGGTTTAGTTGGAAGTGGTTCATATTTTATAGTCCATGGAGGGATGGTGTCGATCTTAGGTGGTTCTAATAACATGTTTATCTCTTTGGTATACTCATCAATATCAAAGTCATCTATTCCAAAATGTGTAAGACATGTTTGTAAAGGATCCGAATCAATCAAACTTTGGAATTTTTATCTACTACTTCCTCTATCATATTTACTTCATTTAAATCATACACAGGTGGTCCTTGGGAAGCATTAAAAATATTTAATCTCATCTTCTTGTTTCCAAAAGATACATCCATCACACCTGTTCTACAATTTATACATGCATTAGCAGTAGCTAGAAAAGGTCTTCCAAGGATGATGGGAATTTGGTTAGGATTACCACTAGATTCCATATCCAACACAAGGAAGTCGACAGGAAAATAGAATTCATCCACCTTTACTAACACATCTTCCAATATTCCACGAGGTTCTTTGACTGATCTATCTGCCAATTGTAGTGTTACTGTCGTACTCTCCAAATCCAAATAATTCATATACTGAACTTGGGAGAAGGTTTACACTCGCACCCAAATCTAATAATGCTTTCTTGATTGTGAAGTTTCCTATGACACATGATATAATCGGGGTACCAGGATCTTTTAGTTTGGGTGGGGTTATTTGCTGAACAACTGAGCTAACTTGCTCAGTCAAATGTATCTTTTTTGGTATTTGTATCTTGGCTTTCCGTTTTTGTGTGCATAAATCCTTCAAAAATTTAGCATAAGCTGGAACTTGCTTGATAGCATCGAGAAGAGGTAAGTTTATTTGGACTTGCTTAAATAACTCAAGCATCTCATTCATTTTTATATTCTTCTTATCTGAAGGCAAAGGAGATTCTAAAGCACTAGGGAATGGGGCTTTAGGTATGATTGCTTGATCATTGAATTCCTTTTCTTTTTCATTTCTTCTCTCTTCTGGTTTAGCCACTTCTAATTTCTGGGTTGGTTCAGGTGGGTTTAATGCTTTTCCACTTCTAAGAGTCATGACTGATTTAGCATGTTCTGGGAATTTGTCAGGACTATTGGAACCTTCAGCCATGAATTGTCCTTTTGGGTTGTCGATAGGCTGACTAGGTAACTTACCCTCCTCCCTTCTACTAAATGCTGTGGCTAATTGACCTATCTGAGTTTCTAGTTTTGCAATAGATTGTGTGTGGAGTGAAGGATTTGAGTATTCATTTCTAGCCCTTTCAATGCTTGTAACACTTTGTCTTCAAAAGTAGGCTGATTATTCGGTGGAGGTTGGGGGATGTTTGGATATTGTGAATATGGCATGCTTCTAAAATTAGTTTCTTGGTAATTAGGTCTGATCGATGAATTGGTTACAGGTTGAGGTTTCCAAGAAAAATTTGGATGATTTCTCCAGCCAGGATTGTAAGTATTTGAAAATGGATCATTTCCTGTTCTAGGAGCTAATCGGGTTTGGGCTTGGTGGGCTTGCTCTTGAACAAGTTCAGGAAATTGGTATGCAGCTGGACATTCACCTATAGAATGGGTTGGACTCGAACAAATTATGCAGACCTCATGTAATTGAGTAGATGGGGAAGAGATATTTCCAACTTGTAGAATCCGATCAAGTTTATGGGATAATTCATCTACCTTAGTATAGATATCTGTAGAATGACCTATTTCATATATTCCACCTCTTTTAGGTTCTACGGGAGGGTCTCGACGAGCAACTGACATATGATGTAATGAATTCTCACTCAATGTCTCAAAGAGTTGCCAGCCTCATGTTCATTTTTTAACATAAATGTCCCACCACATGAAGCATCAACCATTGCTTATGCTTTTCTGATAATCCATCATAAAAGCACTGAACTAGTTGCCATTTGGGTATAGCATGATGTGGACATTTTCTAATTAGTTCTTTGAATCTCTCCCATGTCTCATGGAACATTTCTCCATCTGTCTGGGAAAAACTTGTTATGGCTTTTCTAATTTGATTCGTTTTTCCTATAGGAAAATATTTCTTAAGAAATTCTCTCTGAAGATGATCCCAAGTTGAAATTATAACCGTGTCTAATGAATTTAACCAATACTTGGCTTTATCTTTTAGGGAAAAAGGGAATAACTTAAGCCTAAGTGCATCATCGGAGAAATTTTGAATCTTGACAGTTGAGCAAATTTCCAAGAATTCATCTAAGTGTTTGTAGGGATCCTCATTTGTAAGTCCATAGAAAGATGGTAACATTTGGATTACACTTGACTTAATTTCATATTGGGCAGCCTCTACTGGAGGCACTTGAATGCAGGGAGAGTATGTATACCTTGAAGGAGTGAAATACTCTTTCAACTGTCTTGGTTGATTATTTTCGTTATTATGATCCATAATTCTAAGTCTGTTTGCTCTAATAGTTCTTTCTATCTCAGGATCTAAGGGTATAAGGTTGGGTTGCAACGATCGGCGACCAAGCATTCACCCTACCAATGACTCTAAAGCAAACAATTTTTATTTATTTATTTATTTATTATAATAAAAGAAAAAGAAGGAGATTCTAAAAAAAAGTATCCTAAAAGATTCCTAAAACTAAGAGCAATGAATAATTTAATTAGGGTTTAATAATTCTTAGCAATCAAGTTAGCAAAGATTAGACTCTCTATTCTAGGTTTACCCTAGATCTAGACAGCTCTATCTTCCAAGACCGCCTTAGAGCCCTCCAAGTCAAAATTAGCTGATCAACTAGCCAGTTGAGGATAAGGTTAGTGGGGGTCCCCCCGTTGCCTACTAGGTAAGCGAACGGAACCAATTAAGTAACCACTTTTCTTTCCTTTTCTAGACACCAGTTAAGCAGTCAATCTCGACCCGGTCCAACTCTTTTGGGTGCCTTGTCCTATTGAGCTCGAGTTCCTTAGGGGCTGATGTCTAATTAATTTTAGAGTTAAAGGTTTGGGTTAATGCAGAATAAAGGATATGGTTTGTGGGCCAAGAAAGGGTGATGAAATCCCCACCTTATCTTGATTAGGGGTTTGTGCCCTTAAAGTTAATTATGATAATGCTATGCAACAAACAGATGTCCAACTTTTGAAATTATCAAACAAAATTAATCTAATTACTTTTTTTAAAAAAAGATTTTTGTGATTAGGTTTCTAATTTCCTAATAAATTATGAGATGTCAATAGAAGAATTTTGAGTTTTGCAGAAAATAAATCTACCTAAGTCAATCTAAGCATAAAAATAAAATAATTATTTTATTTTTATATTTTATTTTTATATTTATAATTTTTTATGTTAAAAAGGAAATAAGAAATTCTAACAATTAAAGAAATAAAATAAAGAGACAATAACTATTCAAAAAAAATTAAGAGAAAATTAATCAATTTTTTAATTTTTTTTTAATTTTTTTAATTTTTTTTTAAATTTTTTTTTCAAAATAACACACTTAAGTCCCCGGCAACGGCGCCAAAAACCTGATGCATGTCGTAGCGCAACGATTTAAACACCTTAATTTCACTATTAGAATAGCAAGAGTAAGGGATCGATTCCACAGGGACTTTAGCGATTATCTTGAAATAATTTTATAAATTTACTAAATATATAACTAAGTAGATAATTAATAGTGTAAAATAATAAGATATGCTCTATCTTATAAGAGCACGGCCCGTACCCGTAGATCACGGCCCGTTCCTTTTAGGAATAGATCAGTCTAAATTATTTTCACTTAATTATAATTTAATAACAACTAAACATGTATAAAATTTTATTTCAATAATATTCAAAAGTGCATATTAAAATCTAAAGTAAAAGAGTTTTAATTTCTAACATGCAACAAAAAGTAATAAAATAAACTGGGATGAACCAAGCCACGATCGTTTCCTGGTATGCAGAGCAATGGACGAGAGCCCCCCTCCAATCCATGGACGAACAGATAACGGCCTTCATGAACAGAGTCTCTACGAAATGGCTGGAAGAAGAGCAGAGCCTTCCACGGACGCCTTGCACGCTCCACGGACGTACAGAGAACTCACGGACGGCTGCTGGAATGGACCTCCCCACGATGCCCCCTCCATGGATGGCTGCTGCTGCTATTTGTAGAATCTTTGACGCTGAGAAGACGCGGAGAAGAAACTATTTCTGTAACAGAAAAAGAGACGCGGAAGCAACGAAGAAAATCCTTGATAAATCGTAATAAAATTCAAATTCCTTCTAGAGGATTTTAATTCACTCAATTTGATAACTTTCAATCTAATCTATTCCTTAATTAATGGAGGAAACGGTTAGAAATTGATTTAGAGAAGAATCGGCGGAAATGGCTGAAAAAAACGATGAAGTCGGTACTTGGTTTGCCGACTTCGCTTTAAAATCCGTGCTAAAATAGATAAATAAATGAAAAATCAATTCCGGGCTCAGCTTAACTCCGATTTGAGTGCCGTTTGCGTCATTAAATCCCTAAAATCGAGCTATTTAAACTGATAAGGTTTTATCAAAAATATTATATAAAATATTAAAATATTAAATAAAAATAGGTACGTTAAATTATTAATTAATAGGTTTAATGATAATTATTTATGCGTTTATCATTAAGCTGCCCGCCATCGAGCCCTACCACGGCTCATCCGATCCCGACGACCACCTCAGCAATTTTCGGTCGATCATGATGTTCCACGGGGCATCAGATGCAATCTTATACTGTGCCTTTCCCTCCACCCTTAGAGGGTCCGCTCGAACCTGGTTCAACGCTCTGAAGCTAGGTTCCGTTGATTCATTTGACGAGCTGAGTCGTCTTTTTATCAGCCAGTTCGTCAGCAACTATCGTCACCGACGAAGATCCGACTCCCTCTCTGAAGTTAAGCAGAGAGAGGGGGAGTCCTTGAGAAATTACCTTGGCCGCTTCAATAAGGCCAGGCTGGAGGTGGACCACCTTAATCATGAGGTGGCTATGTCCGCCCTAACGGGTGGAGTTTTGAAGGAGAGCGACTTCTACTTGGCGATGGAGGTCAGTTACCCCCCGAACCTTTCCGATATGATGGCCCTGGCAGACAAATACGCCAGAGTCGAAGAATCACGGAGGGATGCCCGCGCCGAGCTGGCAAAGAAAAAGAATCCAAGGGCTCGGACAGGCATCGACCTACCCGTCATCCAAGCCCACCTCGTTGCCAAAGAGCTCCCCCACCGCCACCAAGAAATCGATCCCGGAGCCCGCCTAGGCGGTTTGACCGATACACCCCACTCACTGTTCCTAGGGCACAGATCCTCATGGAGATAGAGCGCCAGCTCCCTCGACCAGCTCCTCTCCGAGGGAATCCAACCCGGAGAGACCCCACCAAGTCCTGCCGCTATCACCGGGAGCATGGCCACGATACCAAGGAATGTTGGCAGTTGAAGAACGAAATTGAGAGGCTAATCAAACGGGGCCGACTGAACCAGTTCAGGAGGGCGCCCGAGCCAGGGCAAGGGGGTGATCGACAGCCTGAACTTCAGCAGCCTCCTCCTCCAAATCCACTCGTGATCGGCCATATCAATGTGATTGAAGAAGCCAGTAGTTCGTCGAACTTCAAGAATGATGAAGAAGGTTTGGCACCGAAGAAAGCACGAACGGGTGAGCTCTCCTTCTCCGACGACGATCTCCGGGGGATACAATTCCCGCATGACGACACGTTAGTTGTATCTCTCAATTTAAATAACTATGATGTAAGTCGAATCCTTGTTGACAGTGGAAGCTCCGTAAATATTCTGTACTTTGATGTGTTCATCAAGATGAAATTGCTCATGAAAAATCTCCGAGCCGTGGACTTTACCTTAATGGGGTTCACCGGCGATATTATCATCCCAGAAGGGGTCGTAACTTTAACGGTTCGGGCAGGAATCTGGCCCCGTGTGGCCACTGTTCACACAGACTTCCTGGTGACCAAGCTTCGGTCGCCCTACAATGCGATATTTGGGAGACCCGGCCTGATGTCCCTCAGAGCTGTCGTCTCCATTCCGCACCAATCTATGAAGTTCCTCACCGGGCGGGGAGTTGGTGTTGTCCAAGGAAGCCAAACTATGGCTCGACAGTGTTTTGTCACCATCCTTCAGTCCAGGATGCCTAAGGTTGATGGGCTGGACGCTCGGAAGGACTTCGCCAAGCAACGAGGAGAACCAGCCGAAGAACTGGAAGAAGTGTCGCTGGACGAAGCCCGGCCCGACCAAACTATAAAGATTGGGTCGCTACTAAAAGGCGAGTCCCGGCAGGAACTGATCGACTTTCTTCGAAGAAACGCCGATGTCTTCGCCTGGTCCGCCTTCGACATGCCAGGAGTCAGCCCTGATGTTCTCGTTCATCGCCTCAACGTGGACGAGATGTACCGACCCATCAGACAGAAGAAAAGAAGCTTCGTCCCTGAGCGACAGAAAGCTATCGAAGAGGAGGTTGATAAGCTTATCAAGGCAAACTTCATTCAGGAGGTGAATTACCCAAGTTGGCTGTCGAATGTTGTCATGGTAAAGAAGTCGAATGGCAAGTGGCAGATCTGCATCGACTTCACCGACCTTAACAAAGCATGCCTGAAGGACAATTTCCCTCTCCTCTGAATTGACCAGTTTGTAGATGCCACCTCGGGTCATCAGATGCTGACATTCGTGGATGCCTATTCGGGCTACAACTAGATCCGGATAGCCCTCGAAGATGAAGAGAAGACCGCCTTCATAACCGACGAGGTACTTACTGTTACCGTGTTATGCCCTTCGGTCTTAAAAATGCAGGTGCCACCTACCAAAGGCTGGTCAACAAAGTTTTCAAAGAGCAAATCGGCCAGAACATGGAGGTATATGTCGATGACATGCTGGTCAAGAGCAAAGAAGCGTCACAGCACGTCGAGGATCTCTCGGAAAGCTTCGCGACACTCCGCAAATATCAGATGAAGCTCAACCCAACTAAGTGCGCCTTCGGCGTTAACTCTGGGAAGTTTCTCGGCTTCATGGTTTCCCAGCGGGGCATCGAAGCCAACCCCTAGAAGATCCAGGCTCTTCAGCAGATGACGCCCCCGACATCTATTAAAGAAGTCCAGTGCCTGACTGGAAGAATAGCAGCCCTTAATCGCTTAGTGGCTCGGTCTGCCGAAAGATGCCTCCCTTTCTTCAAAACTCTTCGGTCGGCTAAGAATTTTCGATGGTCTTCCGAATGTCAAAAATCATTCGAAGATCTCAAAAAGTACCTCGGCTCTTCCCCTCTCCTCAGCAGTCCAGATCCTGGAGAAACATTGTTCCTGTATCTGGCTGTCTCGGAAGGTGCCATTGGCTCGGTGTTGGTCAGAGAAGAAAATAAGACCCAGAAGCCGATTTATTATGTCAGCAAACTGCTTCGAGACGCGGAAACGAGGTACGCCTGGATTGAGAAGATGGTGTTGGCTTTGATAACCTCGGTCCAAAGTTGCAGCCATACTTCCAAGCACATTCTGTGACAGTCCTGACCGACCAACCCATCAAGGCGGTAGTCCATCGTCCGAAGATATCGGGAAGGATGACCAAATGGGCCGTTGAGCTGAGCGAGCACGACATTCGATTTCAACCTCGTCCGGCCATCAAAGCTCAGGTGCTAGCTGATTTCCTCCTCGAATGCACTATCCCGGAGGACGGCTCAACTCCCAACTCCCCCGAACTCCCAAAATCTGACACCCTGTGGCTCCTCCATGTCGACGGGTCATCCAACGCCCATTGCTTTGGTGCTGGCTTAATCCTCACCAGCCCGGAGGGGGTGACTTTCGAATATGGCGTCCGCTTCTCCTTCCCAGCTCCAATAACGAGGCCGAATATGAAGCTTTGCTCGCCGGGCTCCGAATCGCCCGTGACCTTAAAGTGAAGAGGTTGAATGCCTTCATCGACTCTCAGCTGGTAGCTGGCCACGTACGGGCGAGTTTGAGGCCCGAGAGCCGAACATGGTTCGATATCTCCAAGAGGTTCGAAGCCTACTTTCCCATTTCCCTGAATTTGAAGTTATTCAGATTCCAAGATCCGAAAATGCCCGTGCCGACCTATTGTCTCGGCTGGCAACTGCGGAATCGATGGATGCCGAGTGAAAGTTTCATCTGGAGATTTTGGAGAGGCCCAGCATTACAGAAGCTGACCGAGTAATGCAAGTTGAGCCTGAACCATCATGGTTCGACCCCATCCTGAAGTATCTTAAAGAAGGATCGCTCCAGCCGATCGAAGGGAAGCTAGAAAGCTGAAGCTGCGAGCCACCTACTATGTGCTAATTGACGACCAGCTTTACAAGCGGTCCTTCTCTATGCCGCTGCTCAGATGCCTTCACCCATCTGAAGGTGATTATGCCCTTCGGGAGGTACACGAAGGAATTTGCGGCAACCATCTGGGGAGCCGGTCTTTATGCCACAAGGTGCTGCGTCAAGGTTACTATTGGCCTACCATGCAAAAGGATGTTGACAACCTCGTCCGAGCTTGTGACCCATGCCAAAGACACTCCAGTATTCAGAGGTTCCCCTCCGCCAGCCTGATCCCCATTTCCTTCGCTTAGCCCTTTGCCAAGTGGGGAATGGACATTCTCGGCCCGTTTTCACTTGCCACGGGACAGCAAAAAATTTTATTCGTCGCTATCGACTACTTCACCAAATGGGTCGAGGCGGAAGCAGTTGCTCAGATAACTGAGGCTCGAGCCAAGGACTTCGTGTGGAGGTCCATCATCTGCCGCTTCGGCCTCCCACTCACCATCATTACTGACAACGGCAAACAATTCGACAATCCGAAGTTCCATTAGTTCTGCGAGGAGCATGGGATCCATCACCGCCTTACCTCGGTCGGACATCCACAGGCTAACGGAGCAGCCGAAGTAACCAATCGAACCTTGCCCCAAGGGATCAAAGCTCGACTCTCCAAAGCCCAAGGTAGATGGGCGGACGAATTGCACCATGTCCTATGGGCCTACCGCACCACCCTAAGAGTGCCCACGGGCAAGACCCCATTTCGAATAGCCTTCGGCACAGAGGCCGTCATTCCCGTGGAGATAGGACTCCCTTCCCTGCGGGTGAAGAGCTACTCGGAAGGAGCTAGTGACGAACAGCTCTGCACCAACCTCGACCTGATAGAGGAGATCAGAGAAAAAGCTCGGATCAGAATAGCTGCCTACCAGCAAAGAGTGGCCCGTTACCACGCCTCCAGAGTCAAAGGGAAGCCTTTCTTTCCTGGCGACCTCGTTCTCCAGAAAACATCTGTCTCCAAACTGCTAGAGCAAGGAAAGCTAGCTCCGAACTGGGAAGGCCCCTACCAAGTGGTGGAAGTCGTCGGATTCGGTGCCTACAAGCTGCAAGATCTAAGCGGAAGATCCATCCCTCGGACGTGGAATTCGGACAACCTCCGCAAGTATCATCAGTAGGGTACGCCTTCCACGGGCCCGCCTTGTTAATTTTTGTTAGCATATTGCTTCCGTGATTCATGGCATGGTCACCGCAATCATTTCACCAAAAATCATAAAGGAAATAGATGCTGCTTACTAATTCTCGGTACAACCGAGCTACTTATTCGAGCAGGAAATCTCCGAACTTTGGCTGGGCCGAGCAACAAATCTCCGAACCTCGGCTGGGCCGAGCAATAAATCTCCGAACCTCGGCTGGGCCGAGCAACAAATATCCGAACCTCGGCTGGGCTGAGCAAGAAATCTCTGGACCTCGGCTGGGCCGAGCAACAAACCTCCGAACCTCGGCTGGGCCGGGCAACAAATCTCTGAACCTGGCTGGGCCGAGCAATAAATCTCCGAACCTCGGCTGGGCCGAGAAATAATCTCCGAAGCCCCGGCCAAGACCGGAGTGCATAAGCCCCGACCAAGACCGAAGTGCATAAATCTCGGCCAAAGCCAAGGAACTTTTCCCACTATTAAAGCCTCGACTCAAAGCCGAAACGCATGTCTCGTTATCACAAGTCCCGACCGAACCAAATAATCTCTAAAGTTCCATCCGGATTCGAGAGGCTTACAAGCCCCGGCCGGGTCGAACAACGCAAAATCCTCGGCCAAAACCAAGCGATATCTCCGCGCCTTAGCCTACGCCAAGTAAGATACTATCAAAAGACTCGGACGAACCGAGCGACTTCATAAACATTCCAAGACAATGAAAGCGCCCCACGGTGCTTCGGTAGAGGTGAACAACCTCCTTCTACCCAACAATAAAGACATATGAGCTGTCTCTTTCCGAAGAAACACCTATTTCGTTTTACAAACGAGACCATGTTTACCGCGTGAGTCCACAGGACTGCCCAGGTCTCCCTTTGGCTCGAACAGGAACAAACGGTCTCCTTTACTGAGGACCGAACATCGATCTTAGCAAAAAACAAAGCGGCAAGAACGCTGCCAAAGTATACTATGACACAGGAGCAACAACTCTCGACATAAAAAAGAAACAGGTGCTAAAAAGAAAGAACAAAACTTTATTTATTTCATTATCAGTAAAATAAATTACAACCTCCTAAGAGGCATTACAAGTGCGTCATAGCACATGAAATAAAGACGAGCAAATGACTCGGCCTGACTGTTGCGATCAGCTTCAGTTAATAATGATGTCTCGACATCTGGCCCAAGATATCAGAGAAATCAGAAAGGGTGGATGAGCCTTGTCCCAAGCCACCCATCCATGGAGCCCTCCGACGAGTGGGAAGAAAACCCGTGGATGCTGATGCCGGAGGACTCCCCCCAAATCGAGTGTGTACTGATAGCCACTATCCAAGTCAAAAGGCAATGCACTAGCAGACAACACACCATCACCCCCCTCCTCACATGGCAAAAGATTCCCCAGGCAAATGAGCCTAGGAATCCAAATCGGGAGAGGAGGCGAGATTCACGTAAGTCATGGGGGGCACGCATGCACTTCCTACCCTGCGTCCCCCATAGCAAACCGCAAAGGACACACATGAAGCGCGTATGTGCGCTCTCCATGTGATCTCTACGAACCTCCTGTGCGCTCTCCATATGATCTTCGGAACTCCTCTCTTGAAGATGATCTGCTCTCCAGCGGCCCCTTCATCACCCCAACTATTCGGGGGAAACGACTTGCCAAAGGGAAACTCAGTCCCCCTACTCTCAACCTCGGAGACATGGACATCACGAACGCTTACACAACTCACAGAAGGGAAGGTCTTGTGGATGGCCTAACACGGCCCCTTCCTCCCCTCATTTTATAGGAAAATGAACCGGGGTTTGCTATCAAAGCAGAGAGCCTTGAGATTTGAAATGCCCTATCCACACTACCACGTGTCCTCCCAGGGTGAAAAGAACTGTTGGCCCAGATGGCAACCCAAGAGGGGGGGGTGAATTGGGTTCTTAAAAATTTAAGACTTTTTAACTTTAATTGATTAGTTAGCAAGATGTGCAAGTGAGAGGCTAACTAAAAGCAATACACAAGCAAATAAAGAGAGATAGAGATAGAGAAAATTAGGCACGGCAAACACAAGGCAATTTTATAGTGGTTCGGCGCAACCAGCACCTACGTCCACTCCCAAGATTCACTTGGGTCCACACTATAATCTCTCTAGATTACAGCCGAGTTGTTTTCCAAGCTCACAACTCAAACTTGTTGTTTTACCGGGTGCACAACGAACCCAGCTGGTTTTAACTCGGGCTTACCAGCACAAAACCCTACACGTTGTTTTTCTAGGGCTCACAACTAACCCAACACAAGCACTCCGGCTTGCAACGAGGTATACCAACCTCCACTAATTCAATCCACTGATTGAATCAGCAAACAAATAATAATGATAGTGTTTGAACAATAAGTGCTCCCCTTGAGCAATATACAAATTAAGTACAAAATATTAAAAGGTTAGAAAAGCCTGATTGTATTTGCAGATGGTAGATGCTTGGGCTTTCTTCCTTCTTCTCTTCAACTCCTCTAGAAGTGTTGAATCACGCCTCAGCTAGATTCTTGACCGTTGAAGACTTTGGAGTTGAGATGAAGCTTTTTCCTCTTTTGAAAATCCGCCGATTTGACCTTTGAAACGCACTTGGATTTTCTTCTGGCTTTTGTGGAATGATGAGAAGGAGTAGACGAATCTTTCACTTGGATTTCACTCCTTTTGAAACACTCTTCTTTGAGCTAAATGATTTTTCCAATATGCTCTGTTTTTCCCTCTTTTCAAATGATATTCTTTTCTCTCTTTTTGATTTTCTCTGGGTTGTTTTGATTTGAAAAGAACTCCTCTATTTATAGAATCTGCAAAAATATATCCGTTAGAGACAGGGAAAAATAGCCGTTATTCAAAAATCTTACCGTTGGGGCTGATGTGTCATCGTTAAAAATCGCGCCCAGAATTCGCGGAGTCGACTCGAGCTCTGAGGGAGTCGGCTCGAAGTCGATTACCAAAAATAGAAACATTTTAACCATTGAAGGGTCGACTCGCGAAAACAAAGTGTCGGCTCCTGAAAGTCGGGAGTCGACTCGAGGAAAATGGGGAGTCGACTCGAGAAGTGCTCAAAAAACATGGGTTCTGTTGTTTGAGCGGAGTCGGCTCGCACAGACAGGAGTCGGCTCGCAAGAATTCAGGGGTCGACTCTTGAAAACCAAGGGTCGACTCGAGAAACTCAGGCAAATTGGGGAGTCGACTCGGAAACCCTTGAGTCGGCTCGGGACCGATACAAAAATCAGAAAAATGTTCTGATTGACTTTAAAACTTGTCCCAATTAAATTTAAAATATAAATTTGACTTGAATACATTAAATATGACGTTTATCATGGATTCAAGACATGTTTCAAGAATTCATCGATTGAATATAATGTGTAAAAATTCCTTTTGAAATCCTTTTGAGCATACAACTTGAAACTTCTTTTTCTAACGGTTCAAAACTCATTTGATATAACCATTGATAGTTCATTCCTTTCAATTTGAATAAGCTCAAGGTTTTTGATAAATAAACACATTGTTTTCTTTAAGATACTCATGGCTTTTGGAAATCATCAAAATCAATAAAGTTGGGGCAATTATGTTTCAATAATTTCTCAACAATCTCCCCCTTTTTGATGATGACAAAAACATTGAGTATATGCATTATAAAATTGAAAAAATTTGTGATTCCAAAATCAACTTTTGTGTTCATGGAAAGGCTCCCCCTCAATGAGGTAGCTCCCCCTATGAACCTTAATCTTATAAATCATTCAAAATTTTTCAAAATCAAAAACTTAAGCAATTCCTTTATGAAATTCAATTTATCTCTTCCCCTTATATGAAACATATATTTTCTTTTTCTTATTTAATTCTCTCCCCCTTATTTAATTAGGGCAATTCATGATGATGCATATACGATTAAATCATATAAATCTCTCCCCCTTTTTTGTAATCAACAAAAAGGTTGAGATGCATCAGAGCATCAATTGATTAAACTCATTCGAATTCATTCAGCATCTAAGTTATCAATTGAGTATTGAGATATTCAAAATTATATCAAATTAAACATAAGCATTCAAAGATATTCAAGGGTACTCACAATTGAAATAGACAAAAGTGAAGCATCAAACATTCTCATTACTTCAAAATGAAAGTACATGGAAATGTAAACTTGTACATTGCATTGAAAGTAAATTTGATTACATCAAAAAGAGATTACATGAAAACTTAAAAATTTCTTCTAATTCTATTCAAATGATCTACAATTTGCTTCATCCCTTCACATTGAAGTCTTACATAGTCTTTTAATTTTTCATCAACAAAAGTACAAGCAGAAGTGATTTTTTCTTGAAGCTCTGCGTTGCATTGGGAGTATGTCTCCGAGTCACCGCAGATGTCCTTAAGCTCTCCAAAGATATTCTTTAAATTTTCACTTAAGGAACCGGTAGATGAGCTGAGAGTGGACTCAATCAATGCAACTCGATCACTGAGAGAATACAATGCTTCTTTTAAGTTCATATACTTATCATTAAATTCTTCTTTCAATCTCTTTTCTTGATCACTTAACTCAGACTTGAATAAAGATCGAAGTTGATCTAACTGTGTATCAGAAAAACTAGCAGATGAAACTGTGGAAGACTGTGCAGGAGCAATAGTAGGAGCAGGGGTAGGATCTGAAGCAGGAGCAGGAATAGATCTGGAATAGATGAACACTGAGGAGGCTCCGGAGATGAATGTCTCAAAGAAGTCTGGGTGCCTCTGCATCTAAGTCTCTATCCTCAGTAACAGTCTTTCTCTCCCAACTTCCATTTTTCTTAATAAACCCCATGCGATGAATGTAGCCAAAGTATAATAATCTGTATGTCTTAACTCCTTCTTTGGCTCACAATCACTGAACACAATCCCTTGGCTAAGAAATAATTTAGTCAAAACCATGCCATAGGGTAAGCTCGATTTCTTTTTCCCGCTACAGTCTGCAATATACCAAATCATCATCCTAGGTAGATTGATGGGTTTCCCAGATACAACTGCATCCATGACAAAAATATCTCGTTCAGAAACATAGTCAAATCGGCCTGTCTTGGGAAATAGAATCCTGCTGCAAATATTGTGGAGAAGCCTTAATTCCAATGGTAGTTGACTAGCAAAGACTTCCTCAAATCCCTCAAAGTTTCGGTTCAAAAGTCGAGTGAGAGCTGGAGACCTATCTTCAGGGGCAAATGTAGAAGGTCCAGACAAGGGTAACTTCAATAGTCTAGAAAGAATGGAGGATGTAATGTTCAAACCGATGCCTCTAACCTTGCTTACAAGCCATCATCTCCTCTAGACAAGTTCTTGTAAAACTCTTTGACCAAAGCAGGATAGGTTGGGACAATCCAAGAACAAATATACTCAAATCCCATCTCGATTAAGTTGTCTACCAATGATGAATCCTTCATTCTCAAACAATTCGAAATCCACTTTCCTTCCTGTGGTTACAATCCTACTGGCTAGAAGATCTACCTGGGGGTAGGAGCTGGAGCTGGAGCTGGAGGATCACTAGCCGAAGGGTAGAAGAAGAATCCGTTGACGGCTCGCGGACGGGTCGTCGGACGGTCCTTTTTCTCTTCACACCGGCGCCACTCGAGCTTGCTCCTCGGGTTTTGGGTGCCATTGATCTTGAAGGATTGTTTAATCAGAGGTTAATTGAGGTTTGGAGGGTTTTGGGAAAGTTTTGGAGAGGATTTGGAAGATTTTGGAAGAATGAAATGTCCGTCGGGTCGACTCGTGCCCTAAATAAATCGACTGGGACCACGTCGAGTCGACTCGCGCAAAGTGTGGAGTCGGCTCGCGACTAGTCACAGAGCACGGACACGATCTCGAGTCGACTCGCTCAGAGGAGGGGTCGACTCCTGAGTTTCAGCAGAAACTCGAGTCGACTCCGAAACTCTCGAGTCGGCTCCCGGACAAATTCAGAGAAAAATTAGATTGAGATTCAGAGAATCCGAATTAAGTCCCAAATTTGATCTTTGAGTATGATTAAAAATCATGGACTTTGAGAGATCAAATTGATATGAGTTCTAGATAAAATTTCCTTAAGATTTTGAGAATTTGAAAGAATTCTAGATATATTTCCTTAGAGGTTTCAAAATTTATTCAAAAGGATTACAAATTCCTAATTCTCCTCTAAGATAACAAAATCTTTCTTCATTTAAAGGTTTAGTGAATATGTCAGCTAATTGTTCTTCTGTGTTTACATAATCTAAACAAATTTCATCATTAGCTACATGTTCCCTTATAAAATGATATCTAATTTCTATGTGTTTTGTTCTTGAGTGTTGAATTGGATTTTTAGTTAAGTTGATTGCGCTAGTGTTATCACATCTTATGGGTGTTTTATCAAGTGTGATACCATAGTCTTCAAGTTGTCGCTTAATCCATAGGATTTGCGCACAGCAACTTCCAGCTGCTACATATTCAGCTTCAGTAGTTGATAATGCAACTGAATTTTGCTTTTTGCTAAACCATGTGATTAAGTTACTACCTAAGAATTGGCATGCACCACTTGTGCTTTTCTATCTAATTTACATCCAGCATAATCAGAATCTGAATATGCAATTAGGTTTAATGTGGAATCTCTAGAATACCATAAACCTACATTTTTAGTTCCATTTAGATATCTTAAAATTCTTTTAACAGCTATTAAATGTGATTCTTTAGGTTCAGATTGAAATCTAGCACATAAACATACTGAAAACATGATATCTGGTCTACTTGCTGTTAAATAAAGAAGGGATCCGATTATACCTCGATAATACTTTTGATCAACCTTTTTACCTTCTTCATCTTTGTCCAGCTTGCATGAAGGACTCATTGGAGTTCCGAGGGGTTTCATTGTTTCCATACCAAACTTTTTGAGTAGTTCTCTTGTGTATTTGGTTTGGTTGATAAAGATTCCCTCTTTGCTTTGTTTGATCTGGAGTCCAAGGAAGAAGTTGAGTTCTCCCATCATGCTCATCTCGAATTCTCCCTGCATCAACTTTGCAAATTCTTGACAAAGAGAATCGTTAGTAGCACCAAAAATAATGTCATCTACGTATATTTGTACTACAAGTAAATCTTTACCTTTTCTTTTCAAAAACAAAGTTTTATCAACATTTCCTCTTGTAAAATCATTTTCTATTAAGAATTTACTTAACCTATCATACCAAGCTCTAGGTGCTTGTTTCAAACCATATAAAGCTTTGTGCAATTTAAAAACGTGATTTGAAAACTCGTGATCTTCAAAACCTGGTGGTTGTTCTACATAAACTTCTTCATTAATAAATCCATTTAAAAATGCGCTTTTTACATCCATTTGAAATAAGTTAATGTTCATATGACATGCAAATGCAAGTAATAGCCTAATGGCTTCTAATCTAGCTACAGGTGCAAAGGTTTCATCAAAATCAATACCTTCTCTTGATTATATCCTTTAGCAACCAATCTAGCTTTGTTTCTAATTACAATGCCATTTTCATCTAGTTTATTTCTATAAATCCATTTTGATCCTATTACTGAATGGTTTTTAGGTCTTTCAACTAAGGTCCAAACATTATTTCTTGTAAATTGATTTAGTTCTTCTTGCATAGCTAACATCCAATTATTATCTTTTTCAGCTTCTTCTATAGTTTTAGGTTCAATTTGTGATACAAATGCAAGATGATTACTAATATTTCTCATGTATGATCTAGTCCTTATTCCTTGAGATGGATCGCCTATAATCAATTCCTTAGGATGACTATGAGCATATCTCCAGTCTCTTGGAAGATCTACATCATTATGATCAATATTGACATCATCGTCCTTATGTGAATCATCATCTTTAGCCTCTTGTTCATGATCAGAAGATACTTCAATATTAAGTTTTTCAAGATCTTTTTCAATTATGTTTGTATCTTCCTCATCATCAATCTTTTCAGATCCAGTTGCTAAAGATTCATCAAAAACTACATGAATGGATTCTTCAACTACTAAGGTTTTCTTGTTAAAGATTCTATATGCCTTACTAGTTGTTGAATAACCTAGAAAAATTCCTTCATCAGATTTAGCATCAAATTTTCCTAAGTTGTTTTTACCATTATTATGAATGAAACATTTACATCCAAATGCATGAAAGTATTTTATATTTGGTTTTCTTTCATTCCATAATTCATAAGGTGTTTTCTTTAATATTGGTCTTATTAAAGCTCTGTTTAAGATGTAACATGCTGTGTTAATTGCTTCCGCCCAAAAATACTTTGGTAAGTTGCTTTCACATAGCATGGTACGGGCCATGTCTTCTAGAGTCCTATTTTTTCTTTCAACTACACCATTTTGTTGTGGAGTCCTAGGGGCTGAAAAATTATGATTAATTCCATTTTCAGTGCAGAAATTTTCAAATAGGTGATTTTCAAATTCTGTTCCATGATCACTTCTTAGAGATACTATAGTAGTGTTTTTCTCATTTGTGACTTTCTTAAAGAATTTCAGGAAAATCGAGAAAGTCTCATCTTTGTGAGCTAAAAACATTACCCAAGTATATCTAGAATAATCATCTACAATCACTAGACCATATTTCTTTCCTCCTAGACTTGTGGTTCTAGTTGGTCCGAAAAGATCCATGTGAAGTAGCTCTAGTGCCCTAGAAGTTGAAACAATGTTTTTAGATTTAAAAGAACTTCTAGTTTGTTTTCCAAATTGACATGCATCACATATTTTATTATTTTCAAAATCTAATTTAGGTAATCCTTTAACTAAATCCATTTTAATTAGTTTTGAAATAAGGTGTGTTGCATGACCTAATCTACGATGCCACAACCAACTAATTTCATTTATGTTAGCATTGTCAGCAATTAAGCAATGATCACTCAAAGATAATTTTTCCAAGTCAACTAAGTAAACATTGCCATGTCTATAACCAGTAAATACAATGCTATCATCAATAGAATTAGTTACAGTGCATATAGAAGATTTAAATGAAACATTAAAATTTTTATCACATAATTGACTTATGCTAATTAGATTATGCTTCAAACCATTAACATAAAGTACATTATCAATAACTATAGATGGAGTTATGCGAACTTTACCAAGGCCCATAATTTGACCTTTACCGTTGTCGCCAAACGTCACAACTCCACCTTTCTTTTCCTCCAGGGTGATGAATTCATCTTTGTCACCCGTCATATGTCTTGAGCAGCCACTATCAAGGTACCACTTTTTCTTTGATCTTTTGGCTACAAGACATTCCTGCAATATCATCAAACTTTATGCTTAGGTACCCAAGCTTTCTTGGGTCCTTCATGGTTAGCAGCAATAAAAATTGTTCCTTTCGGAACCCATATTTTCTTAGCTTTAATATTTAACTTGTTGTTATTCTTTAACGTTTTGCATTCAAAGGATTTGTGACCTTTTTCATTACATTTAAAACAAGTTATATTACTTTGGTTGGCTTTTAAAAATATTCTTTAGAGATTTCTGTTTCCTTAATGTGTTATATCCTAAACCAGCTTTGTCAAAAACAGCTTTTTGACTATCTAGGATCATGTTAAGTTTAGTTGAACTTAAAGTGAATTTCTCAACAATGTCTTTATATTTTTTAACATCTTTCTTAAGAGAGTCAATTTCTTTAGCTTGCTGTTCTTTATCTAAAGCTAAAGTTTCTATTTGATCTTTTAAATCTTTAGTTGAGTTTTTAGTTTCAGATTTTAATAAATCTTTTTCTTGATTAAGATTATCTCTTTCTTTCCTAAGTTCTTCTTTTTCATTAGTTAAGTTCTTAACTTCTAAAGCTAATTCATTTTTACTTTTAGCTAAACTAATATTGTCATTTTTCAAAAACTTATACTTTTTCTTTAAGGATTTAAAATCAATCATAAGTTCATTGAAAGCCTCAAACATTTCATCAAATGTAAAATCATCATTTGAGTTTTCAGAACTTACCTCATTGTCGTTGTCGTCGTCGTTGGCCATGAACAAATATTGGCAACTTCCTTTTGCTCATCTTCTTCCGACGAGGAAGATTCATCAGACCATGTTGCCATGTAAGCTTTCTTCTTTTTCTTGTAGGCCTTTTTCAGTAAAGGACAGTCATACTTGAAGTGCCCTGGCTTTTTGCACTCATAACATACTAAGGGCTCTTTTTCTTTTTCTTTCTCCTTGTCCTTTTTCTTATCCTTTTCTCCTTCAAATCTTGCTCCAAATTTCTTTTTATGAAGGGCCTTTTTCTCATAAACCTTCTGAATTTTTTGGCCAAGAGAGCAGTTTCCTCATCATCTTCATCATTGCTTTCACTGCTGCTCTCTTCCATTTCTGCAGTCTTGAGGGCAAGAGTTTTTCTTCTTTTTGTTTCCTCCTCAACATGCTGCTTCATTGTTAACTCGTGGGTCATTAAGGATCCTAGAAGCTCCTCTAAAGGTAGTGCATTGAGGTCCTTTGCTTCTTGGATGGCAGTGACTTTTGCTTCCCACGATCTTGGTAGTGACCTAAGAATTTTACGCACAAGATCAGCATTAGAATAAATTCTACCAAGACTTTTCAACCATTCACAATATCAGTAAATCTAGTGAACATGCATGTGATGGTTTCAGTTTGTTCCATGTAAATAATTCATATTTATGAACCAAAATATTTATTTTTGATTCCTTTACTTGGTTTGTTCCTTCATGAGTAATTTCCAACCTATCCCAAATTTCTTTTGCGGAATTACAAGTTGAGATTCGGTTGAATTCATTTGAATCTAAGGAACAATATAAAATATTAATGGCTTTAGCATTTAGTTGTGCCATTCTCCTATCATTATCATTCCAATCCCTTTCGGGTTTAGGAACAATAGTGCCATCAATAAGGTGTGTGGGTGTACTAGGTCCATTAATTATAACACCCCAAAGCTCATAATCAGAAGCTTGAATGAATATCCTCATTCTAGCTTTCCAATAAGAATAGTTTGAGCCATTAAAAAGTGGAGGTCTATTCGTAGAATGACCTTCAGCAAAACTTGACCAATTTGTGTTGCCATATGGATCTTTAGCCCTTGATCGTGAGATCAAATTCTAAATGAGCACTTGCTCTGATACCAATTGTTGGCCCAGATGGCAACCCAAGAGGGGGGGGTGAATTGGGTTCTTAAAAATTTAAGACTTTTTAACTTTAATTGATTAGTTAGCAAGATGTGCAAGTGAGAGGCTAACTAAAAGCAATACACAAGCAAATAAAGAGAGATAGAGATAGAGAAAATTAGGCACGGCAAACACAAGGCAATTTTATAGTGGTTCGGCGCAACCAGCACCTACGTCCACTCCCAAGATTCACTTGGGTCCACACTATAATCTCTCTAGATTACAGCCGAGTTGTTTTCCAAGCTCACAACTCAAACTTGTTGTTTTACCGGGTGCACAACGAACCCAGCTGGTTTTAACTCGGGCTTACCAGCACAAAACCCTACACGTTGTTTTTCTTTGGGCTCACAACTAACCCAACACAAGCACTCCGGCTTGCAACGAGGTATACCAACCTCCACTAATTCAATCCACTGATTGAATCAGCAAACAAATAATAATGATAGTGTTTGAACAATAAGTGCTCCCCTTGAGCAGATATACAAATTAAGTACAAAATATTAAAAGGTTAGAAAAGCCTGATTGTATTTGCAGATGGTAGATGCTTGGGCTTTCTTCCTTCTTCTCTTCAACTCCTCTAGAAGTGTTGAATCACGCCTCAGCTAGATTCTTGACCGTTGAAGACTTTGGAGTTGAGATGAAGCTTTTTCCTCTTTTGAAAATCCCGATTTGACCTTTGAAACGCACTTGGATTTTCTTCTGCTTTTGTGGAATGATGAGAAGGAGTAGACGAATCTTTCACTTGGATTTCACTCCTTTTGAAACACTCTTCTTTGAGCTAAAGATTTTTCCAATATGCTCTGTTTTTCCCTCTTTTCAAATGATATTCTTTTCTCTCTTTTTGATTTTCTCTGGGTTGTTTTGATTTGAAAAGAACTCCTCTATTTATAGAATCTGCAAAAATATATCCGTTAGAGACAGGGAAAAATAGCCGTTATTCAAAAATCTTACCGTTGGGGCTGATGTGTCATCGTTAAAAATCGCGCCCAGAATTCGCGGAGTCGACTCGAGCTCTGAGGGAGTCGGCTCGAAGTCGATTACCAAAAATAGAAACATTTTAACCATTGAAGGGTCGACTCGCGAAAACAAAGTGTCGGCTCCTGAAAGTCGGGAGTCGACTCGAGGAAAATGGGGAGTCGACTCGAGAAGTGCTCAAAAAACATGGGTTCTGTTGTTTGAGCGGAGTCGGCTCGCACAGACAGGAGTCGGCTCGCAAGAATTCAGGGGTCGACTCTTGAAAAGCCAAGGGTCGACTCGAGAAACTCAGGCAAATTGGGGAGTCGACTCGGAAACTCATGAGTCGGCTCGGGACCGATACAAAAATCAGAAAAATGTTCTGATTGACTTTAAAACTTGTCCCAATTAAATTTAAAATATAAATTTGACTTGAATACATTAAATATGACGTTTATCATGGATTCAAGACATGTTTCAAGAATTCATCGATTGAATTATAATGTATTAAAAATTCCTTTTTGAAATCCTTTTGAGCATACAACTTGAAACTTCTTTTTCTAACGGTTCAAAACTCATTTAATATAACCATTGATAGTTCATTCCTTTCAATTTGAATAAGCTCAAGGTTTTTGATAAATAAACACATTGTTTTCTTTAAGGTACTCATGGCTTTTGGAAATCATCAAAATCAATAAAGTTGGGGCAATTATGTTTCAATAATTTCTCAACAAGAACACTCTTCGATGCGCGCCAAAACGCATCGCCCAAGCCATGACGCATGCCAAAAGATCTCCCCCGATTTCGAATCAAAGGCCTTAATTGCAAGGGATCGCCCACTGATCTCTGAGATGCGGGCAGAACTGGAAAATCGCCGGCAAAAATGATGCCCTCCAATGGTGAGCAAGAGCCTGCATTGGAAAAAGTCGACATGATAAATGCACCAAGAAAGCACCGAAGCAACCTTTTGCTGGGTACAAAACCGTATTATCCATTTCGGCAAAGAGAAGGTCAGTCCGCCTTGGAAAGGACAAGGCACTAGCAGAGCAATAAAAAGGCACAGAAGCCAAGGACTCCTTGAAAAAGAAAAGATGCATTGACATCCCCTACTCCGGCCCAACCGCCCGCCATGTAAACTGAGACATGGCCTGGCGCTCCGACTCAAAGTCAAAACCTCTCCCCCATACTCCAGAGTAAACCGAAGTATCTCTTAACTCGGCAAAAGCCGACGTTTCTATTGCTCGGACCAGACTGGGATAACTATTCTTCCCTAACGCTAGCAGGGCACTCCGTGTGCTTCGGCAAAACCGAACGAGGCCTACATTCTAACCGGAATTTGTGGAATCCCCCTTTCACCTTTGCTGAAACAGGACACGCTATAAGCCCCGATCAAGACCGAAGTGCATAAGCCTCGGCTGGAGTCGGAGTGCATTCCTATAAATATAAGCTTCGGTCAAAGCCGGAGTGTGTCTCGTGACAACAGTCTCGATCAAAACCATGATGAGAACACATATATTGAAGGCAGCAGCAAACACAGAAGTTACAAAAATTTCTTCTCATTCATCACCAAAAAGGATTACAAAAGAAAACAAAAAGAAAGATACATTGACCCTCATAGGGGCCTATTATTATCGTCGGACACCACCGAGCTCCCCCCGTAACGCGGAGTTAACTCGGCAACCCGCTGCTCAAGGGACGCCACCTCCCCCTCCAGCTGATTGTTGAGTCGACGGAGGAGCTCGATCTCCCTTATCGAAACATCCAAGTATCGCTCGGCAGCCTAGTGAAGCTGCTCGCGATTTGCAAGTATCGACGCCAAAAGCTCCCCATCAATGGTCACCGTGACGCAGCCCCTATGGGACTCCCCGTGGCCTCTACCGCCACTGCCAGATGCTCCGGCAGACCGCCCGCTGCCTCTAGAAGCCATCTCAGTGGTTAAAAATCTTGGGAGGTTAGCTAAAAAGGCGATTAACGATGGCGTACCCCCCACCAGTATTTATACCACTTCGAGCAAGTATCCCGATCGCCCAAACCATCAGTTCCAACGCCACTACCATAAAATCTCGCCACGCGTCATGGCCTCAGTGGCCGCTCACAGGAAGCAAAGAATCGCTCTCCTTTTACCGAAAAGGACAAATAAATGACAGCAGGAAATTCAACGAATCCCCCTTTTTGGGACCCAACTCCCTCCGAAAGCACGCCCACATCCTCGCCTTGGGCAAGCCGAACTATCTAACTTCGGCCCTAACCTTAGTGGCTCCTGGCCTTTTTAAGCCGAACTATCTAACTTCGGCCCTAACCGAGCTACCCTCAGATCTTGGTCCTGCCCGAGCTATCCTTATACCTCGGCCTCGACCAAAACATTTACTCAAACTTGAACCAAACCGGCCTAAGGGCGCGAACAAATTGCGATCTGCTCGCAGTCGGAAGAAAGCTTGAGATAAAAAGGTCGATCAGAAAGGGCAAACAAACGAAAACAAAAGGTCCATTTACTAAGGCTGGGGATCAGACCCAGCGTCTCCTACAGCAGTATCAGCGGGGGCAACGCTTGGCTCCCCCTTCTCAATAGTGTCCCGCCGAGATTCCTCGACAGCCGCATCGGCGCCCAGAACAACTTCGAGATCAACGTTCGAGATCTCCTCATATTCGTCCTCCTTGGCTCCCGGGGTGCGGGTCTCATAGTATTCAGCTTCCAGATAGAACAAGTTCAGGTCAGGATAAGCTTGAGTGATCTTAGCTCGCGCCTCCTCTTCGCCGAACCGAATGCGTCGGCATAGGCCGCCCTGCGTTCCTCGACAAATTGAGTAGAGCTCTTATACTCCTCCACCGCTGAAGAGGCCCGCGCGTTTGCCTCGGCCAATTGTTTCTCCAATTCAGAAGTCCTTCGGTGCCTCGAAGCCATCTCCTCTCCGAAGGCCTTCAGCCGCTCCTGGAACTCCAGACTCATCTTGTTCACCTACAGACAAAGAGCTGAGTAAGGCAAGGGTCGAATGGCCAAAACGGACAAAACAGGGGACACCCTACCTGCTCGTCCCGCCGAGCCAGTTCATGGCTCAGTACTTGAACCCTATCGAGAGCCTTCGATTTAGCCGATTGATTTTGACGAAGACTCTCTTTGAGTTCATCAACCTGGGACTGTCTGTCCCCAATCTCCTGATGAGCATAGTTGAGATCGTCGGAGAGCCGAGCAGCTCGCTCATCCGACCATTTTAGCCGATCCTTCATGTCGGCGAGCTCTTTATTCAAACGGATAAGCTGGTCATGCTGCCGCCAGCACTTGTGCTCCTCCTCCTCGAGCCTCTTACTCCTAGTTGCTTTTATCTTCGGCGTGGCTGGCCTTCAGCTGGTCCCATCTCTTCTCGAAAAACTGTTGCATGGCCTCGACCTTATCTTCGTGCTCTGCTCTAATCTGGATAATTCCAGACTAGCCTTGTTGGATTGCTCGCGAAAGCCCTGAAGCTCGTTGACCTGCATTGCAAGTTGAGAGGCTCTTTCTCTCTCAGCTGTAAGAGTCTTGCGAGTCTCCTTGAGCTCCCTTTGGGAGATCGCCAAGGCTCGGAAAAGACTAGTTGTCGAATCCACCCTCTCCTTGAGGTAATCGACTTCTTTACGGGCCCGAGCCCAAGCCCCGACGGCCAAATGCAGACGCCATTTCAACGCCCTCATGATCAAAGCATTCTGCAAAAAGAATCACACATATGAAAACACTGTCGAACTAACTAACTAAAAACTCTACTTCGGGGCGATGGCTTACCCGAGACGCATAATCCGAGGCAATCCTTGTGAGGGCAGTGTCATCGATCTTGGTAAGAAGGAAAGCTTCATTCGGCACTCCAGTATACTTGAAGGCCACATTGACAAGGTCCACATGATCGTCCCCTCCGCCCGAGGAACTTTCTCCCTCATGGAACGCAGACCGCACTAAAGCAAAGAACATGGCACTAACCTTCGAATCACGTAGGTGAAAATCTTCACTCAGGGGGCCAACTTGGGAACCCGCAGCCCCCGGGGCCCTCGTTCGACTAACCTCCTCCACCAAAGCCCTGATTTGAGAGGCCTCGGGCATTTCAGCTCCGACAAGGGGAGCCTCAGCCCGGACGTCCCCTTCGCTAAGTGGCTCCCCTTCTTCTTCAGACATTTCTCTGCCCCTGGCAGACTCCTCTTGAGCTTCAATTTCTCTCGGGGCCTCCGGTGCCTCGGCAGAAGGCCTTTCGCCGGAAGACATCCCGCGAAGTTTGGTCACTGGTTTAGCTGGTTCGGTTGCCCTTCATCCTCTGCCGGCTCTCCCGCAGGTAGCCCAGGCTGAACTTCAGCAGCTACAACTGTCTCTCCCACCTCGATTGAAGCGGAGACCGCTCCCGCCTCCACCTGCAATGCCTTCGGACCGCCGGCCTCCAATGAGGGTGACCGAGCAACCCCGACCATGGGGGTCCCCATGTAAACTGACGTCGCTCCCTTGCCATCATCTGGCAAAACGATAATAGGTGGGGAGGAAATTTGGCAGCCTCCTCCGAAACCCCCACGGTATCCTGACCTCTCCCCGCTGACAGACCTTCCTCCGGCACCGAAGGACCGTGCGCTGCCGCTGGAACTTCGATACTTTCATCCCACGGCAACAAGGGACGGTGATCATCGCCATCTCTCTTGATCCTCCCAGGGCGGGAACCGGAAGGGCGAGACCTTTTCTCGGCCCTATGCTTACTGCTGGGGCCGAACCTCCTACGACGCTTGCCCAGTTCCTCTCTCATCTGATCTACGAACGCCGACCTTTCGGCTGCAGGTGCAATGCGACTCGCCCGTTAGCTCGTACAAAAATAAAAGCTAAAATGCCTTAACCTATTAGCTACAAAATAATACTTACCGCGATGATCAACGGGGCTCAATCCAGCTGCGAAAAGAGCGTCCTCTGATAGAAGGGCGCTAGCTGGAAGTACTTGACTGCTGCGCAATACGATCAGATCCCTCTTCTCCTGCTCGGATAACTCTGGATGCGCTTCCGAATCTTTTACATAACGTCCCCACACCCAAGAAAAATCCGAGCCGATATTTCCTTCGACTATGAAGAATCGCGATTTCCACTCTTTTATCGATGACGGATTATCTGAAATCATCTTGAAAGACCTCCGGGGACCAATGTAGGGCCACTCGGAGGCCCTCCCAGAAACCAAGTTGTAGCACACCCTGAACATCGGGAGGGTCGCGGCTACCCCAACGCAGCTGCACAGCGAGATGAATCCGATAAAATTGCGTCAGCTATTGGGAGCCACCATGGTGAAGCATATGTTGTAGAACCTCATCACCTCCCGCACCAGCGGATGAAGAGGAAACCTGAGGCCCGCCCTCAAACTTTCCTCGTAACAGAATGCACCATCCCCTAGTTCAAATGTCACCCTATCGTCGGCCGTCGGGAGCAACAGGGCAACATCCTGAGGAACCTTGTATAGGCGGTGTATCCGTTCCAGATCCGCCAGGGTCACCTCCGAAGCCAAGTCGCTCGGATTCACCATGCTTTCGATCGAAAGAGACGCTGAGCAAGGTCACCAAGAAAATAGGAGAACGAAGTTCTTCGAGGGAAAGCGAAAGAGCGCTGCGAATGGGATTGGCACCGCTTCAACTCCATTTTTCCCAAAAAAAATCGCCTCAAGGAGAAGATAAGACGTCTCAGCCAAGACATCCGGAACCGTCTGCAGGCACCGTGAAGATCGAGATCCCCTACATGGTGCAACCCCAGCCGTTGCACCCAAGAAATGATAGATCCACCTCGTAAAGGCAAGGCGGCCACGCAGCATTAACTAGGGCATCATTGCATGGGTTGTCAAATCCAGATCCCCCTTTGAATCGCGCCACCTAGGTCTATACTCCCTATGCCCGAACCTACGCTTCGAACTAGGAAGTAGGGGGAATATGTTGAGGGGTAAAATCGTCATTGCATTGATAACCGTGCGAAGGGGCTAAGATCAGCCCTGGCCCCCATTTGCTACATTATGCCCATAAAGAACGAGTTAACCAGTATGATTCGACGGATCGAGCTACCCATAGCTCGGCTCCCCCGAGCAATCCATGGCCGGCCTCCCCGAGCAACTTATAGCTCGGCTTCCCCGAGCAATCCATAGCTTGGCCTCCCCGAGCAATCCATAGCTCGACTTACGCCCCTGCAAAACCTGGTGTGGGAGAGCCCAAACTCAATGTAACAGAATTTCAAACAAAAAATCATATCGAAACGTGGCCTAAGACCTACAATAACGGCCTAGGACCTACGCAGTCATTGGATCTCGGGCCATCAGAAATCTCTCCCAACCACCGGTCCTCTAACGGACAAGATATGGATCTTACCGGCCTTACAACAGCCTGATTCGAATCATCTTCGAATCCCAACAACCTTCGAGCCTTCCAGAAGGCGCTTAAGATTCAGGTGATTGCCTATAAATAGGACACTTTCAGATTTTCTCAGGTACGCGACTCCAGGCACAGTTTCAGCATCGCTTTTTCTCTCTCTTTCACTGCTCCTCCTTTTCTCCACCATTAGCGCTCTGCTCGAGCTCCCGAGAGGCCATCCCTAGAGGGACTCCTCAGAGAGAGCCTTCTTCTCATTTCTGTTGATCGTTGATCTTCACTAACTTGAGCGTCGGAGGGTCTTCCGCGGAGGGCCACCCCCAACGCCTCCCGCGTGAGGACTTCTTTGCAGGTCCACCCAGGAGGAAGCCCAATCAGGAGACCGATCACGCCCGAGTCGGAGGACAGATTTCAGCAGCAACATATATATATATATATATATATATATATATATATATATATATATATTATATCAAAAAAAAAAATCAAAATCAACTATAGGTGAACTCATTATGATAAGCCATAGAACAAATTGCTTAACAACACTAGACGCTCTCTAGAAATAAAGGAAATGGAATGACCAGCTTCACCATACAATACAAAATTAAGCTATGCGTAGCGCTGCTGCACTACAGATATGTAGCAAACAATGCATTTAAATTCTTCAAATTTTGAACCCAAATAAATTGGTTGCAAAGAAAAACTACAAGGTCTCTTCAGTAAGTACGTATTCCTATCAGGTATACAATCTACCTACCAGCCAACTTGATCTAAATTAACTCATTACATCAATCAAACAAGTTTAAGAAATTAACATCCATTAGAACAGATGAAATGCTTATCACCAGGACGTAAAAGCCAACATAAATGACAATGCATAACTCTGTAACAATCAAGCAATTTCAAGCATTGATTGAGTAGTTTGACTTAACAAATCTGTGTTTACTCAGCTAAAAAAAAGACAAGTCACTGGCTAAAATATGTTTCATTCAGAGACTCAAAAATCCTACTAACTATAGGAATTATGATTGTAGTTCAGATGGTTGCGAAGGGCATTTTCAACCCAGGAGTTGTTTCCCGGATTGACCCCAAAAAATAAAATTTCCCACTAATGCTATAACACACTTCCACCAAAGCATAAATTATTTTGCACACTAAATTTCCCACTTGATTACTGTAAATGTTGTCAAGATGCATGATCCAAAAAATAAGCAAATCAAATTGGAGCTAGATAAACCTATCTCAAAAGCATGGAACCTTCATGCTAGCATTTAAAAACTGTAACCCATCAACAATGATCATCAAGACACTGAATTCAAGATGCCACCATTTATAACTTTACTATGAATTCAAAATGCCCATCATCTGTAACCTTGCTATGAAGCAGCAGTCACTCATTGAACTGATTTTCAACCAGCCTAGTACCTTTCTATGGAAGTAAAATCTAACATTTCTAACAAGAACACTAAGAAACAGAGACAAAATCTAGATGAATCAATCACTACATACCAAGAAGAAGCAGATTGCTGAAGCCCTTAATTCCATATCAAGAACGAACTGTTTAGAAAAGGAAAATGAAAAATGAACTTTCAGTGGACAGATGAAATACATGAGAGACTAGAATAAAGGAATCTGAAATTTTAGAAGTTAGATCTTTATCTGAAAACAGAATGATCGATGATGTTGCAGTATCGTGAGTGTTGCTGAAGTTCTTGTGGGTGAAGAACCACTCTCACCTTTCGAGAACATTGATCTGCAGCTCCGACTGCAGAACCCAATTGATCATAGCAATTGCTTGTCACAAAATGCATCTGAAGGGATTCAATTTGTTAGTAATTCTTTCATGTTATTAAAAAAATAGTGAAAGCTATAATAAAATTCCATATTCAAGAATCAAGAAGACTTCACAAGATGCATCATAGAAACTAATAGTTTCTACAAAAGAATTTAATTTTGCTATGAATCTTACAAAACAATCAATCATCTCAACTGTACCATGTCTACAAGTGTATTACATTCACCTCATAACATAATAACAAGACTCTGATAAACTTAACATCTCTCTCTCTCTCTCTCTCGCACATATACACACAAACACATCAATCAACTCAACGACTCTAGTGAAAGTCAAGAATGGTTGGAGGAAGGACCACTGCCCTGGACACACCGCACTTGCAACACTTGAAGCTAAGCCTCACTTCCACTTCTTCCAAAACCCTTATCATTTCTTTCCCCTCCTCTCCATCTTTCTTTTTATTTTCCCCTTCATCCTGCCACAATAAATTCACAGAAAAACCCAAAGAATCAGATTAATTTCCAGTTAATCACGAAATTTCCGCTCAAATCCCCTTCTCGCCTCCTTGAAAGAAACAATGTGATTAGAAAAAAGAAAGACAAAATATAGAAACAGGGTAGGAAAAAGAAGAGAAGAAAGAATGGAAAAAGACTGGAAGCGGACCTTCTTCTCCTCGACTTCTTGTTTCGCCTCCGCCGTCGCAGGACACGCGACGGCCGTTGCCAGCACCCCGACCGAGTTAGTCGGAGACGCCGGATCGGGGCGAGAATGAGGGGACAGCGGTACCGGCGGCGCTTCGGCACCGTTCTCGTCTGGGGAAGGGGCTGGGGTGTCGGAAGAAGTCGAGGCCGGAGCGTGCGGCGCTGGCGCCGGAGTTGGGGTGGGGGGGGCGGTAGCCGCGGAGGGCGACGGGGTGGAAACGGAGCGCGCGATTTCGACGGGCGGCGGGGGTCGGGAGGCGGCGGGGGACGAATCCCAGAGGTCCAAGGCGCGCCTCCTCCGCTTGTTGCCGCAGCACGGGCACGGGTCGCTGTACCCTACCATCTTTCTCTCTCCCTCTAGAATTTGAAGAGCTTCTGGTCTTTCTCACAATGGGGGATGAGCGTAATGGAGAGCGAGCGGGTTCCCCGGAGCTCCAAGGCTTTGTAGATACAGAACGCCAGAAGAGGCGGAGTGGGTGGCGATTAAATGACGACCTCTGAGCTAACTGGCGGGAAGTGGATCGGTGGAGGCGTACGAATCTGCAACCTTAACTGAACCGTACGAAGGAAAGGCTTGATGATCTCGACGTAAGAAGATCGTAAGATCAGGCCCGTCCATACAATTCTAAAACAAAAATATTATTAGAAAAAAAAAGTATAATCAACAAAATGATAATTAGCATATATATATATATATATATATGAAATTAAATTCAAAGCTGACTATCTTGATAATTTTGGATACAGATTTTGCTTGCATCTGACGGGAATTGAAACAAAATAAGGACAATTTACACTCTAGAAAAATCTTTTTTTTTTTTTGGTTACAGACGGGCGATCACACCACTTGGCACGAGTCAAACCCGAAACATCAGAGTATAAAATTTGATGTAATATGACAGGACAAGGGATCCCGGAATGCCAAATCCATCGGCCAAGGTTGCGGGCGACAGAAAAAGCAACATAATCAGCCGCAGCATTGACTTCCCGATATATATGCTGAATCTTAAAAGCATTAGTAGACTGCAAAGTGACTAAAATGTCTCTAATCAGGGGATTTAGGTCAGAATAAGAGTCCCCATCCTGCCTAATCCATCTGATAATCACGAGTGAGTCACCCTCTATAATCAGCCGACGATAGCCCAAATGTCGAATAGCATGTGATACCAGCCCATGCAGCCTGTAGCTCAACCATAGGAACCGAAATGTCGATAGAGCTGTGACCGCCAGCTGCTAGTAACTGCTCCTTTGACCCACGGATGATAAACCCAGATCCAGCAATACGATCAGAGACAGAGCTGTCAAAGTTCACTTTGACATAACCCGGAGGTGGGGACACCCAAGAGATGAAAACCGTGGTCCGTTCACTGCCAAAGCAACAGGGGAGTCCCAGTGGCCAGGTCCGTCAGTATGAACACCAAAATAACAGCGAGTGTACTCCTTGACATGAGAGAGAGCACGGCGGATAATCGCCTGGGGTGAGGCCGTCTCCTCAGCAAAAACAATCTTATTCCTTATCAGCCAAATATGATAAGCCACGTAGGCAGATCAAACACCTTGAGAATAAGAACCATACTGAGAAAGCGATCGAATAGCATTTAGAAAGGAGAGCCGGATTGGTCCATCCTCCAGCGACCATGGGGTAAAATGGATCAGCTGCCATATCTGAGATGCACGAGGACATAAGAATAGAACATGGTCAACAGATTCATCCTGCATCCCACATATCGGACAGAGAGGCAATATCGAGAGGCCCCGACCAGCCAGAAGAGAACAGGTAGGTAAGCGATCCCACTTAATCTTCCACAAGAAGAGTTGAATCCTTGGGTGAACAGGCAACCTCCATATACAAGCAACATCTCTAAGGCCTGAAGCCTGAGAATGGAAACGGGCCACCAAATCTCTAGCAGGAGCACAAGGAAGATAGGATTGGCGCCACATGAGATCCGGCCCTTCAGAATTAGGAAGAGGCATGGCCAGAATCCGATGAGCAAGCTCAGCCCCAAATAACCGAAGTACCATAGGAGCATTCCAGCCAGCACTCTCCTGGCTAATCAGAGAAGAAACATGCAATGTGGGATCTACTTCAGAGCTTATAAAAGTCGGCCAGCAAGATAAGGGAAGGTCAGCTATCCAAGAGTCCTGAACGACATCAACTGACATCCCATCCCTGATCATCCAATGAATATCAGTCATGACTGTAGGGGCGGCCCGGCAGATCGCATGCCATAAGCAGGAACATCCACGAGGGATACTGACTTCCGAACCCGAAGTCCAACCATCATATCTACCATGCATGACTGTACTCCAGAAACAGTGAGGGTCCAACATGAATCTGGAAGCATGCCTTGCAATGATAGCCTCACGACGGAGCACCAGGGACTGAATCCCAGCCCACCCTCACTCATCGGCAAACAGACCATGTCCCAGGCCAATAGGTGAATACCATGACCCCCCTGCATAGATGCCCACAAAAAAATCTTGAATACGTCTCTCAATCCGACGAAGGAAGATAGTCGGGATCAGAGCATTGGATAACAGATAGATAGGGAGCGATGTGAGAATAGCACGGATCAAAGTGATACGCCCCATCATAGAAAGGCCCGAAACCTACCACCGGTCCATCTGAGCAGAGATCCGACGATCAAGGTCCCCAAAGTCCTGCTGTGTGGGCCGACGTCCCGTAAGAGGGGTTCCGAGGTAGGTCAGACGATCTGAGATAGTCGAAATCCCTAACAATTGGGAAATAGCGGCATGACAGCGGGGAGAGACCGATGGACTGAAACAGAGAATAGATTTCTGCAAATTGATCTATTGCCCCGATGCCCGGCAATAAGCCTGAATGATAGCAGAACAAGTGGTTGCATTCTGAACAGAAGCTGGGCTAAGCAGGATGCAGTCATCAGCGAAGAGAAGGTGGGTTAGAGGAGGTCCATGAGGCCCAGGCATATAAGGCTGTAATAGAGATGCTCCAACCGCCTGATTAAGAGCACGAGACAGGTCATCGGCGCACAGAACAAACAGAAATGGAGAGAGAGGACATCCCTGTTGGAGTCCAACAATAAAGGGAAAAAACTCAATCGGACTGCCATTAATGATGATAGAAAAGGTGGGCCCTTGGACACAAGCCATAATCCACTCAATGAATTGATCATCAAAACCAAACGCCTGTAGCGTCTGACGTAGAAATATCCAACTCATCCTATCATAAGCTCTCTCCATATCAAGCTGGACGGCCATGAGAGACTGTCGACAAGAGGCACGCTGGAGGTCATGCATAAACTCCTGGGCAATGAGAGCATTATCTGCAATACTGCGGCCATGGATAAAAGCACCCTGCTCCGGAGAGATCAGCCTAGGAATCACCCCCTGCAATCGAGTAACAAGAATACAAGCGCAGACTTTGTAAAGAGTGGTGCATAAACTAATCGGCCTATAATGTTGAGGAAGCAGAGCATTCACTTTTTTAGGAACCAGGACAAGAAATGTCCCTCTACCAGTCAGGAGGAATATGTCTGGTAGAGAAAACATACTGAATAGCCGAGGTAACATCCTGCCCTACAATATCCCAGTAGAAGCGGAAGAAAAAAGACGGAAAACCATCTGTGCCCGGAGCTTTATCAGGACCCAGAGCCCAAACTGCATTACGAATCTCCTCCGCCAAGACCTCCCGAATCAAGCTAGCATTCTCACTATCTGAAACTCTAACATCCATAGTACCAGTATAATGGGAGAGTCAGAGCCAGAGACCTCCGACCAGCGAGACTGAAAGAAATGAAAAACCTGCTCATATATAGCCCCCTCATCCTCCAGAATAGTACCCTCTGCATCACTAATACGCCTGATCCGATTGGCCGCATGCCTGGCAACAGTGGCCTGATGAAAGAACCTGGTGTTACGATCACCTTCCTTTAACCACTGAATTCGGGACCGCTGACACCAATAAATCTCCTGCTGCCAAAGCAACGAATGATGCATAACCAAGTTCCTCCTAAGAGCCTGAAGATCACTCTCCGATAGCTGAGCCTCCTCGTCCTCCTTTGCCTGAAGAGTAGAGATAACAGCTTCCACAGCCTGGACATTCTGCATTAGATTCCCCACCTCTCTTCTCTGCCACCATAATAGTCTGCGCTTGGCAAGCTCTAAATGGCGAGAGAGACGATAAGTAGAATTCCCTCTTACTGGCATATGCCACACCTGACTAATCAAGGACCTGGTTGAAGAATAATGCGTCCAAAACTGCTCGAACCGAAAGGGCCCCTTCCTATAAGACGACAGCTCAGTAGAGATGAGAAGGGGACAATGGTCCGACGCAATCCACGGGAGGTGGGTATTAGTAGCACAGGCAAAGGACTGCATCCAAGATGAAGAAGCCAAAGCCCGATCCAATCGCTTCGCAGACCCGCTCCGGTTGTTACACCAGGTAAACTGCGGCCCCGAAAATCCCAAATCAATAAGACCCGCCGAGGAGATGAATGAGCGAAACTCCATGGAATTCGGAGATTCTACAAATCGGCGTCCCCCCCGCTTCTCAGAAGCATCCAAAATATAATTAAAATCACCAGCAATAAGAGTAGGAAAACCCTGAGCTAATAAAGTGAGAATCTCCGACCAGAGGCTGCGCCGCTGACAAAAATCAGTGCTGGCATAGACTCCCAGAAGCAGCCAAGGCGGAGAAGACCCCTCAGAGATGACCAGAGCTACTTGCTGATGACTATGATGAAAAGCATCAACACGGATGGCAGGGTTCTGCCAAAGAGCCATAATGCCCCAGATAGCCCATTAGCTTCCACAGCATAGGAAGACCAGTCACGGGAGACTCGCCACCGGAAACGCTGAAGACTAAGGCCCAACAACCGAGTCTCCAACAAAATACATATATCAAAATGATGAATCTGCAAAAGCCTACCAAAGGAGGATCGAAATGATGGTTTCAATGCTCCTCGGACATTCCATATAATAATCTTCATAAGATAAGAAGCAAGGATGCCTCAGACCCCATCCTGAGCTCCCGTCATAACCAAATCTGAAAGGTCTCTCAAGTCAAGACACAGCAACTGGAGATCCTGATCCGACATCTGACCGAGGTCCGGATCATTGGAACCTGGTTGCAGAACTGACTCCATGGGAACTTCTTCACTCAACTCCATAGTAGGGGATCCATCTACCCAAGAGACAGAAGGGGAGATATATATAGCAACTTTCAGAGTTGTGAAGGCAACCTCATGAACATCCATGGCTCCTTTCTGATAGCAGGAGGGCAGAGTCATCCTATCAGAAGAACCGATTGTCACCCCAGTGCTTTTAGGTATAGCCGCCTTTCCTTTCCCTTTACGTTTCTCGGATTTAGAGATTGACGTTATTAAATGAGGGCTGCATCCAATTCAGATTGGCGTTTCTGCCAGAGAGAATTTCGGATTGGATGGATTGGCACAAATATTATCCAGGGAAACCCCTTGTTTGTGCACCGCGTGCATTGTGGGATCGCCCGCTCTCGTTGGGCATTTGTGCACTGCGGGATCGCCTGCGGGATCGCTCGCTCTCGTTGGGCGGGGAAATTCTATTTGGCCCGCGTCTTTTATGGAGCCCCCCACACCATATTATGAAAATGGTGTATTTGCCTCTAAAATTTCAGGACAAAATATTTCTCCTTACTAAACAACCCCCCTCCCCTTCTCCCCCCCAAACAGCCCCTTTGAGCCCCCCCCCCCCCCAAAAAAAAAAGCCCCCTGGGCCCTGCGACCGTCCTCCCGCCTCCCTCACTCCGGATCAACATTGGATCGTTGATTGAAGCGATTTCAACCTTAAATCAAGCAATGGACAAGCAATTAATAATTTATGAAGGTGCTACGGTCGCAAAGGTTAGTTTATATCTCCGTCTCATTTTCTTTTTTCCGGTTCGTGCGTTGTTCGGCCCTGTGTGGCCGAACAGGTTAGCTCTGTTCGGTCACACAGGGCCGAACAACTTAAATATGTTTGGCCCACTAGTGCCGAACAGAAGAAATCTTTCTTCTGTTCGGTAGAAGGATTTCTTCTGTTCGGCCTCAGGGTCGAACAGAATGTTTATTCTTTCTTTTTTTGGTTTGATTAATTATGATTAGGGTTTAAAATTATTATTTGATAGTGCAGGACGATGCTTTGACTGAATGCAGCATGATTGGCTCCGATTGTACGATGGATTACACAAATGAATTTGCAACTTACGAGGTAAAATTTAATTGCATTTATTTTTGTATTATTTGACTGAACAATGTTTAAAATTATCTACCAACATAAAACTATTTATTTTATAGATATTCAAAAGTAGAGAAGAAATGTGTAATTGGTGTCGGGAAGTCGGAAAGAGGAATGGATTTATCGTTATTATTAAAAAATCCGATTTGGACAGCAATGTTAAGAAATCAAGAATTATTTTTTCTTGCGAGAGGAGCAGTGCTTGCAAAAGTAAACACATAAAGAAAAAGGGATCAAAGACCACACTAAGAAGTGTGGATGTCCTTTTGCCTTAAGAGGGAACAAATTGGACACAGCAGATGATTGGATGTTAATGGTCATTTGCGGTGTGCACAATCATCCAGCTGCAAAGCATCTCGAGGGGCACTCATATGCGGGACGATTATCTAAGGAGGAGATTACAATGCTAGTGGAGATGTCGAAGAGTTTGGTTCGGCCTAAGGACATTTTATCTACTTTGAAGCAAAGGGATGCCCTCAATGTTACGATAATGAAGACAATCTACAATGCACGGCAGAAGTGCAAGGCTGTAGAGATTGCTGGAAGATCTCAGATGCAACATCTTCTTGGTAAATTATCTGAGTATAAGTACATTGAGTGGCATAGGAATTGTATCAAGTCTGATGCTGTGTGTGACTTGTTTTGGGCACACCCTGGCAGTATAGACTTGTTACGTGCATTTTCTCGTGTGTTGATAATGGATTGCACTTACAAGACGAATAGATATCGTCTTCCTCTCTTAGAGATTGTCGGGGTGACATCAACTGACCTAACATTTTCTATTGCTTTTGTGTATATGGACTCTGAGCGAGAAGATAACTATACATGGGCATTAGAGAGATTGCGCAGTGTCATGGACGATGATGCTCTGCCTGAGGTGATAGTCACAGATAGAGACTTGGCTCTATTGAATGCAATTTAAAGGGTATTTCCTACAGCAACACATTTGCTATATAGATGGCATATTAGTAGGAATGTTTTGGCCCAGTGCAAAAGGTTATTTGAAACAAAGGAGAAATGGGATAAGTTTATAATGACTTGGAATATATGTGTGTTGTCCACCACAGAAGATGAGTTTAATGATTACTGGACAAAACTCCAGAGATAATTTACTACCTACCCAGATGCTTTACGGTATGTGTCAGAAACTTGGCTGAGCAAGTACAAGAAAAGATTTGTTGCAGCATGGATGGACACATGTAGGCACTATGGGAATTTGACAACCAATAGGTATCACAAGGAATTGATAAATTTAAGAAATTTATAATTTAATTACGCAATTGTTATCTCCCTTTTATTAAATTTTATTTACTTTTCCAGGACTGAAAGTGCACATGCAAGGCTGAAAAGATAACTTGGATCAAGCCAAGGGAATTTTGAATCATTTTGGACAAAAACACATAGTTTAATTGAGTTACAGCATAGTGACATTAAAGCCTTATTTGAGAAGAGTTTGACGGTCGTGTAACACAACTTCAAGCCTGCTGAATTCAAAGAACTGCGAGGTTTCATTTCTATAAGTTCATTAAATCAGATCCTCGCTCAAGCGAATCGAGCCAATTCAGTTGGTATTGATGCTTCAGTTTGTGGGTGTGCCAATTGGTGCACACATGGTTTACCATGTGGCCACGAGATTGCACGGTTCAGGATGGAAGGTCGGCCAATTCCCTTGGATTGCATAGATACTCATTGGAGAAAACTTGATATGATGCCGGCTTCAAATGTGCAAAGTATTCAGCCGAGCTTTGAACCATACTTCGATATAATTGCTCAGAAATTCAAACAGTTAGATGGGTCTTCGCGATTGCAGATGTTAAGAAAATTGAGAGAGATTGTTAGCCCAGAAATTACTTCTCTTGAAGAACCTGCCAAAAGGATCACTCGTTCAGTTGGTCACGGCCGTGCTTCATTGAAGGTTGATACAACTTCCGAACCCCATGTTGGTATGTGCCAGACCCGTTCTGATATGTGCCGGATGCATGCCGACACATGCTGGCAACTTTCGGAACCCATGTCGGTCGCGTGCCAGACCCCATGCCGGTATGTGCCGGACGTGTGCCGGCAACTTCCGGACCCCGTGCCGGACGCGTGCCGGCACATGCCGGCACCTTCCGGACCCGTGCCATTTGTTATTACAAAGCGAATGTTTCTGTTGCCATCTAATTCATTCGTTAATGGTTTGCAGGTTTCTCGTCAGCGAACCTGGTCATATAATAAGCCAACAATCTATATTGATCAAATTTCAGATGGGTTGAGGCCGTTCATCCAACATATCAAGGATGTTAAAGCTGACGGCAACTGCGGATTTAGAGCAATAGCTGACTTGCTGGGATTTGGAGGGAAGGATTGGCTCCGTATTATTAAGGATTTATTGAATTAGTTGCAATGTCATTCAGAGCACTATCGTGCTTTATTTGCTGTCGAAGGAAGGTTTGAGGAGATTGAGCATGCATTATCATATTTTGATAATGCTCCACCTTTTGATCGGTGGATGACTATGCCGGATATGGGGCACGTTATAGCGTCCCGCTATAACGTTGTCCTATACCACCTCTCCTTACAACAATGTCTTACATTCCTACCTCTACGATCGGTGCCTTTTCCTCTTTTATCCTGCAAAGATATTGCAGTGGCATTCGTTAATGGCAATATACTATAATAATTATAATTATAATATACTATTAATTATATTATATTATAATAATTATTTTAATTATTTTAATTTTATAGAAAATTTATTTAATTTCGTTTGGCCCAGCTGGCCGAACGGAATCAAATTCGTTCGGCTAACCAGGGCCAACAGAGCTGGGAGGCTTGGCGAGGGAGGGATCTTGGGGGACGAAGGGGTAGATCATGTGGCGGAGCCATCGAACACATATGGACGCCGGGAAGGGAGCGATCTTGGCAAAAAAAAAATATCTTGGGACAGATCGAGGAAAGGAGGGAGGGAGGGAGAGGAAGGGAGGGAAGGAGGGAGGAAGAAGACTTACCTTACTTGCCGGAGAGAGCGATCTGCTGCCGGGGAAGCCGCCGTCAGGGAGCACCGTGAGCAAGAGAGGTGAGCGCGAGTAACAAGGGAAGGGTCAGACGGGGGGGGGGGGAGGGAAGGGGGGGCAAATAGCAATCTTAAGGGGGCTGCTGGGAGGAGGGGTAGTTTAGGAATTTTATAAAAATAGGGGGCTCCTCAACAATATTGGAGGGCTACTGAGTAAAAAAATTAGGGGGGGCTCCTCAGCAATATTCGTAGGCCAAATAGATGCTCCCCGTTGAGCGAGACCCGCCGCACATTTTCCATGTGGGCCCGCACCGCCCGCCGTGGTCAGAGTTGGGCTCAAACAAACGTCGAATCATCTTACGATGGGCCAAAACAACGTCGGCCCAACGTCAAGTTTAGTCCAACTTGAAGATCGAACAAAAAATTCAAAAAAAAGTCTTGGCCCATTAAATGCAGTGCAGATCGTGCGTACTGATCTTAAACGTCGGGAGAAGAGAGCCGCTTAATTCAGGGTCCCACGCTCGATCAAAAGACCTACAAAAAGTCCCAAGACCGGATGGATGCTCCGGTGGGAACCCTCTGATGCTCAAGTCAGCAACCAGGGTCACAGTTGAGGGAGAGCTCGGATGAGCTCTTAGGAGAAAAACTATGAGTCCCCAGAAAGATGGGAATCCCTTTCTGGGTATCAGGGTAGCGAGTGTATGAGTTTGCGTACCTTGTTTCTGAGTGGACTTACCCTTTTATAGGGGGTTGACACCTGCACAACCATGTGGAGTTCTGTAAGGAAGGAATGTCCGAAGGGTTCATGGGGTTGCATGAATTTGGGCTGGTCGGTGGGTTCTGTCCCATCGGAGAGGGAAAAATGGTGGTTGGTGGGCTACGTCCCACCAGTCAGCAGGGCTAACAGGTAGTTAGGTCTTGTCCCATCAGCGGCATAGCCAGTGGGTAGTTGGGCCTGAGGATGCCAGGCGGCGCACGTTAGAAGGACGGCAGTGTGAACCGCCAGGACCGTTCTGGGATTGACTTGGGGCAGCCTTGACCCTCCTGAGGGCACCGAGGCCAAGCAGGACTGGCTCGGCTGACCTGCAGATGCTGGGGCAGGGCCGGCACGGGAAGGTCGGGGCCAACTTGGCCAACTCGAAGACGTCGGGGCCGAGTGGGGCCGACCAGGGAAGGTCGGGGCTGACTTGGCCGACTCGAAGATGACGGGCCGAGCGGGGCCGACCAGGGAAAGTCGGGGCCAACTCGGCCGACTTGGAGATGCCGGGGCCGAGGCCGACCAGGGAAGGTTGGGGCCGACTCGGAGATGCCGGGGCCGAGTGGGGCCGATCAGGGAAGGTCGGGGCTGACTCGGCCAACTCATAGATGCCGGGGCCGAGCAGGGCCGACCAGGGAAGGTCGGGGCCGACTCGGCCGACTCAGAGATGCCGGAACCGAGCAGGGTCGACCAGGGAAGGTTGGGGCCAACTCGGTCGACTCGGAAATGCCGAGGCCGAGCGGGGCCGACCAGGGAAGGTCGGGGCTGACTCGGCCAACTCGGAGATGCCGAGGCCGAGTGGGGCTGACCAGGGAAGGTCGGGGCCAACTCGGCTGACTTGGAGATGCCGGGGCCGAGCGGGGCCAACTCGGCCGACTTGGAGATGCCGGGGCCGACCAGGGAAAGTCGGGGCCGACTCGGTCAACTTGGAGATGCCGAGGCCGAGCGGGGCCGACCAGGGAAGGTCGGCACTGACTCGGCCGACTTAGAGATGCCGGGGCGGGGCCGCCTTAAGATTTTGATTTTGCCATAATTGCCCTTGTGGCTACGTCAGCCATATCAGATGCCCCCCCGCCCTTGAGCGCGAAGGGCCATGCGCCCGCTGTCCTTTGGGCGAGAGGGACGCGAGAATTTAAAAAATGATTGCTCTTTAGTGCACTTTTAATAGCTTGATGAGCTGGCGCATCGTCCCGAGGCAGTGTCGCTTCAAAAATCTTCCACAATCATGCGGTAGGTGGGGGCTGACGCTAGCGTCGAATGCCTCGAAGAGGAAGCCTTATTGGGGGAATGGAAAAAGGTGAAGGCCATCATTGTTTCTCCATTTTCTATGCCCCGCGATTGGTCGGGGATCATGCTCCTTGGGGCGAAACGAGGTGGCACGTCTCGGGCGTAGGCAAGATTTTCGGCGGACAGCTTGTGGCGCAATAGGAGAGCGCCACGTGGTAGGACCTCGATTATCATCGCTCGGAGATGGGGGTATAAAAGCGCCCCAAGGGCCTGAGGAAAACTTTTACATTGCCATTGCTTTCTTCCAGCTTTCCTTCTCCTGAGTTCTTCCGCGACTTGAGCCCTTTTGTCTCCAAATCCCCTCTGATTTCCAAGTTAGTTTCATCTTTTCCTTTTCATCCAAGGACCATCGTGCCATTAGGGAGGGTAAAAGGTCTGTAGTTGAATCTTCCCATTCCGATAGTGAAGACCAAACCTCCCTAGCCCGTCAAGTTCCTCGTCCGATGGGCAGAATCGCCATCCGCGGGACCAACGGTGACCGAGCCTCCGTCCGCCTCAGCCTCCCCTATTAGGGCAGTTCCTATGTCCTCTCACCGTCTGGGACAACCTTCGGCGGTGAGTTCTGATCCGGCAGGCCCGTCCGGAGTGGCCTCAATCGTAACCCCTGAAGACGTAGAGGCCATTAGGGCCAAGTACATGGTCCCCAGCTTCATTCATCTATCCGCGCCGAGGTCCGAAGATAGAGTGACCTCTACCTACCCCGATCGGGTCGCTCTGTATGAGGAATTTTTTTGGTGTGGGCTGCGCCTTCCTCTCCACCCCTTTTTTCTGAACCTTTTAAATAGATATAGGCTAGTGCCGGCGCAGTTGACTCCGAACTCGATTCGGATCATCTGCGCCTTTGTTATCCTTTGCTATTTTCAGGAGGCCCGGCCGGGGTTATCACTGTTATGGGCATTTGATAAACTCCGCCGCCAAGGTGAGGGGGCCTGGTGGGCTTTCACCGCCAGGCTGGGTAGGGCCTTCCCCCTAGGTCTTCCGTCCAAGATTAGGGGATGAAAATCCCTCTTCCTATTTGCCCATGTCAAGGGGGTGAGGACCAATTGGGTGGAGCCGGACACCAGCTCCAATGATAATGCCACTGTGGGGGAGAGAGATAGGGAACTCTTCACCTAGTTGTCCAACTGCCAAATCCATGGCTACAAGGAACTCCTGTCTGAGGAGAACCTGATAGAAGCTGAGTTAGCCCCGGCGGTTGGTGAGCACGATGCCTGATTCCTTCTGTCTTGATCGGAGGATTGCTATATGCTGTCGTTAACACTTCTCGTTTTTGGATGCAGCGATGAAGTTCTCCGCCGGAGAGTTTGAGGCCGCCTTGAAGCAAAAGAGGCCGGCAGCTGGGGAAACATCAAGGCCGGCAAAGAAAGCTCAAAGGAGGGAGCGGGCTGAGCCGACCCAAGCCGCTGAGGTCCCCAAGGCTCCAACGCCTACAGGGGAGTCGGCTAAGGAAGCGTCGGCCGGAGAAGTGGTCCCGAGGCCGTCCAGGACCGAGATAGAGGAGGGAGAGATTCCAACCACCCCTAGAGCCGCCGTGGTGGTTATGGATCTTGAGGAGGAAGCTCCTGCCGCCGCCGACGTACCCGAGGCGGGGCAGGTCACAGTTGCTGTTAGCCCTCCGGCTGCCCTCGAGCCGGAGATGGAGAGGGCTCCCCCCACTGCCGGAGGGAGGGAGCCAGTCGCTGAGAAATCCCATGCTAGGATGGAGGCGACCGGGGAGCAAAGGGATGGGCCAGAGAGCTAATCTCGGCGGTTGGTGTGCCACTCGACCCGTCCTCGGGTCGAAGGTCCACAGGAGGGGCCAACGCGGCCGGTCCCTAGGTTCAACTCAATGGCGGACGCCGCACAAGCCGCCCGTCTTCTGTCAGGTGTCCGGACTGCCGAGTCCGAGGAGGAGATGCAGGGATTGAGCCACTCCGCGCTCCTGGATATGGTGATGGTTGCCGTTGTCCAGGTAATCTTCTGAGCTCTCTCTATTTCCGGACGTGTCTTTGGATGCTCAAATCTCTTAGGGTTAACATGTTTCCCTTGCTGCAGATGGCCAATGGCGTGATCGGCCTTCGTGAGGCGGTAGTCCACTCTTCGGACGTGCTCACAAAGGCCATGGCGCGAGCTGAAAGGTACAGGAAGGAGAGCATGGTGCAATCCCAGAGCCTCGCTCGACTTCACCAGGAGGCCAAGGCCCGGGAGGAGAACCTGGGCGGCCAAATAAGGGAGGCAGAATGCCGGGCCGAGGCCAAGTGTGGCCGGGCTTCCGCGGCCGAGGCCAGATTGGAGCTGGTCTTGGACCGGCTGAAGGCTGCTGCGGCGCAGAATGAGGAGCTAATACACCAGCTCCAACGCGCCGAGAGGGAGGCCAGGGCAGCGCGTGAGGAGGCTCGGGCCGCTGCGGAGAGAGCTGTTGCCGCGGAGAGGGCGGCGGTTAATGCAGGCCACGAGAAGGCCGGGATCGTGGCCTGCACGGATGAGGCCAATGCGCGCGTCGAAGAAGCCGAGGGCCGAGCCAAGGAGGCCAAGGCCAGGGCACAGCGAGCCGAGGCCGAGGCGGGGCAGGCCATCTCCAGCTACAAGTCCTCGCCGGAGTTCGGGAAGGAGGTCCTTGAAGCCAGCCTCGATGCTTACATCAAGGGCTTCGAGATGTGCAAGACTAAGGTGTCTGCGGCTCTTAAAATCGACATTGCCGAGCTCGAGGGAATACTGCCTGGGAAATATGACGAGGAGTCTACGGAGGAGGGGGACGACAAGGGAGAACCGGGCCTAAATGAGCCCTGAAAAGTTGTTGTTCCTTTTCCTTTTTTTGTAACCGGCCTCGGGCTAAATTTTGTACTTCAATTTCATTATCAATGAAGAACTTTTTGTGAAGACACTTTTATCCTTTGTCTTGCTCGTTTCTTTCTTTCCTCTGGACTGAATGTTTTCATCGTGCGACTAGCTATAAAATGGGTCCCATACCTATTGACGAGAGAGGGCCTTTCTTCTGAGATGCCTCTTTACTCTGAGTGTTGCACACGTTGATAACGCTGTGGCCGAACCGTTGTATCAGGTTGGCCAATGTTGAGATGTGTCTTCGAAGTGTAAGCCGACTGCGTAGGAAATTGCCTAGGATGCCTTGAGCTGTCGCAGGCCGTTTGAAAAGGGATTCGTCTGTGCTCGAATATTCTAAGAACTTAGAATGATCCGAGAGCAACTTAGCACCGAGATCGGCTTGAAAATGTCGGGGGCCAAGTGGGGCTTGACCGGGAAGGCCTGAGCCGACTCGGCATGATCTTGGAGATCGTGAGGGTCGGCGAGCTCTTTTAGAACCACCTCGGGGGTTTGTGTGCTGCCCGAGGGACGACTCGACCGGGTACGAAGCTGTTAGGGACTTGAACCGACTCGGGAGCATCTCCAAGCTGGACCGAGTGGTGTCCCGTTAGCCATGATGCTGGTGAGCTCCTTTTGAACCACCTAGGGGGTTTGTGTGCCACCCGAGGGGTGACTCGACCGGGTACAGAGTTGTTAGGGACTTGAACCGACTCGGGGGCATCTTTAAGCCAGACCGAATGGTGTCCCATTAGCCGCAATGCCGGTGATCTCCTTTTGAACCACCTCGGGGGTTTGTGTGCCGCCCGAGGGGTGACTCGATCGGGTATGGAGCTGTTAGGGACTTGAACCGACTCGAGGGCGTCTTCAAGCCGGACCGAGTGGTGTTCCATTAGCCGCGATGCCGGTGAGCTCCTTTTGAACTGCCTCGGAGGTTTGTGTGCTGCCTGAGGGGTGACTCGATCGAGGACGACGCTGTTAGGGACTTGAACCGACTCGGGGGCATCTCCAAGCCAAACCGAGTGGTGTTCCGTTAGTCGCGATGCTGGTAAGCTCCTTTTGAACCGCCTCGGGGGTTTGTGTGCTGTCTAAGGGGTGACTCGACCGGGTACAGAGCTGTTAGGGACTTGAACCGACTCGGGGGCATCTCCAAGCCTGACCGAGTGGTGTTCCGTTAGCCGCGATGCCGATGAGCTCCTTTTGAACCGCCTCGGGGGTTTGTGTGCCGCCCGAGGGATGACTCGACTGGGTACGAAGCTGTTAGGGACTTGAGCCGACTCGGGGGCGTCTCCAAGATGGACTGAGTGGTGTCCCATTAGCCGCGATGCCGGTGAGCTCCTTTTGAACTGCCTCGGGGGTTTGTGTGCAACCCAAGAGGCAACTCGACCGGGTACGGAGCTGTTAGGGACTTGAACCGACTCGGGGGCATCTCCAAGTCGGACCAAGTGGTGTCCCATTAGCCGAGATGCCGGTGAGCTCCTTTTGAACCGCCTCGGAGGTTTGTGTGTTCCCGAGGGGCGACTCGATCGGGTACAGAGCTGTTAGGGACTTGAACTGACTCGAGGGGCGTCTCCAAGCCAGACCGAGTGGTGTCCCGTTAGCCGCGATGCCGGCGAGTTCCTTTTGTGAGATCTGATCCTTGGATGCAAGGGAAAGCAGGCTGTGGCATTGGAAGGGACCTCTTTTATTGCTTGTGTTCTGGGGGATACATCATTGATAATATCGGTGGAGATTATCCGCATTCCAGGTACATGGAATGGGTTGTCCGTCGAGCTCTTCCAGCCTGTATGCCCTCCGATGGAGTGTCTCGGCGATGCGATAAGGACCATCCCAGTTGGGGGACAGTTTGCCCCCTCTGTGGGCTTAGATACCTTAGCCTTTCTTAAAACCAGATCTCCATAGCAAAAAACCTTGGGATGAACTCGGGCGTTGTAGTATTTGGCTGCCCGCTGATGGAAGGTCGCCATACGCAGCCTTGCCCGGTCGTGTGCTTCGTCGATAAAGTCCAGGTTGGCTCGTATCAATGTAGAATTGTCTTCCTCGTTGAAGGACTCCACGCACGGACTGGGCAGTCCGATCTCAACAGGGATGATGGCTTCGGATCCAAAGACGAGACTGAAGGGAGTCTCGCCTGTCGGGGCTCTGGGGGTCGTGTGGTAAGCCCATATCACACTGGGGAGCTCCTCCATCCATCGACCCTTAGATCCATCCAGCCTGGTCCTGAGCCCCTTGAGAATGGTGCGGTTCATGACCTCGGCCTCCCCGTTGGTCTGGGGGTGGCCGACAGAGGTGAATCGATGGCGAATACCCAGCTCGCTACAGAAAACCTTTAATGCTTCATTGTCAAACTGGCGACCATTATCCGTGACGAGGGTGTGAGGTAGGCCGAAGCGGCATACGATCGACTTCTAAAAGAAGGCTTTGACTTTACTTTCGGTGATCTTAGTCAGCGCCTCGACCTCAACCCACTTGGTGAAATAGTCGATAGCTACTAGCAGGAATCTCGCTCTCCCAAAGCTGGGGGAAATGGCCCCAGGATATCCATTCCCCACTGGACGAAGGGCCAGGGGGCTGAGAACGGGTTGAGTAGAGTAGACGGTTGGTGTTGGATGTGTGCGTGGCACTGGCAACCATCACACTTCTGAACTAGTTTAACAGCGTCCTCCCTCATGGTAAGCCAGAAGTATCCCTGCCGAAGGGCCTTCTGGGCCAGGGACCTACCCCCAGGTGATTTCTGCAGATGCCTTCATGGATTTCTCTAAGGATGTAGTCGGCGTCGGCAGGTCCTACACATCTGAGCAAGGGGTAAGAGAATGACCTACTGTATAGACGTCCATCTAGGAGGACGAATTTGGAAGCCCTCCACTTGAGCAGCCTGGCTTATTGCGATCATCAGGGAGGGTGCCGTCAGTGAGATAGCGGACGTAGGCATCCATCCATGTAGGCTCTTGGGTGAGCGGGAGGACTTCCTCGCCATCTTCTATGCTGGGCCTTTCTAAGTACTCAACGTAGGTGTCTCTTGCAATGCCATCGGCAGAGGTAGCTAACGGGAGAGGATGTTAACCTTGGCATTCTCACTCCAGGGAATGTAACTGATACTGAAATAAGCTAACGGGAAGACCAAGAGCCGAACCTTGCCCAGGTATTGAGTCATAGCAGGGTCACGCGCCTCGTACTCTCCATTGATTTGCCTGGAGATGAGTTGCGAGTCAGTGAAAGCTTTGAGATGCCTTACTCCCAACTCCTGGGCTAGCCTTAATCCTACTAGTAAAGCTTCATACTCGGCCTGGTTGTTGGTGGCTTTGAATATAAACCGCAGGGCGCATTCCTTTCTCTCTCACCCGGCCCGGCAAGAATGAGGCCGGCACTGCTTTCTTGAGAGTTTGATGCGCCATCCACATGGAGAATCCAGGTTTCTCCATCGTTGCTCGGCTCGGGCTCGTGCCGCTCCATGGAAACCTCCCTGGTTTCCTCATCTGCCCAAGTGCACTCAACCAGAAAATCGGCTAGAACTTGGGACTTCAAAGCCGATCGTGCTTGGAAGGAGAGGTCGAACTCCCCTAGCTTGATGGCCCACTTGGCGAGTCGGCCTGAGGTGTCCGGATGGGCCAGGATGGCTCAGAGAGGATGGTCCGTCAGCACCACAATAGATAGGCTTAAAAATATGGGCGGAGACGTCGGGCAGAGATGACCAGGGCGAAGATGATCTTTTCTGTCTTGGAGTACCTGACCTCCATGTCGTTGAGCACCTTGCTCACGTAATAGACTGGCCTTTAGGTTCCGTCAGCATCGAGACGCACCAAGACTGAGCCAACGGCCTCTGAAGAAGCAGCTAGGTATAGGAAGAGACTTTCCCTGTCTCTTGGCTTGGACAAGAGCGGAGGAGAAGACAGAAATGCCTTCAGGTCGTCGAAGGCTTTCTGGCAGTCGTCCGTCCACTCGAAGTGTTTACCTTCCGCAGGGCCTTGAAGAAGTTCAAGCACCTCTCGGCCGATTTGGAGAGGAAACGACTTAGAGCCGCCACCCTCCCCGTTAGCCGCTGTACCTCCTTCTTGCTGGATGGTGGCCTCATGTTGAGGATGGCGCTGATATTCTCTGGGTTTGCCTCGATCCCTCGCTGAGTCACTATAAAGCCTAGGAACTTGCTTACCGTGACCCCGAAGGCACATTTCTTGGGGTTCAGCTTGACCTGGAAGCGGCGGAGGTTGCTGAAAGTTTCCTCTAGATCGGAAACATGATCAGAAGCGCAAATGCTCTTGGTCAGCATGTCAACCACATAGACTTCCATGTTCCGACCTAGTTAATCCTGAAACACCCTGTTCATCAATCTTTGGTAGGTCGCCCCCGCATTCTTGAGATCGAAAGGCATCACTTTGTAGCAATAAATCCCCTTTTCTGTCACAAAGGATGTGTGCTCTTCATCATTGGGGTCCATTCTTATCTGATTATATTCGAAGAAGGTGTCCATAAAGCTGAGGAGCTCGTGGCCGGAGATAGAATCCACCAGCTGGTCAATCCTTGGTAGGGGGAAACTATCTTTCGGACACGCCTTGTTGAGGTCGGTGAAGTCGATGCAGATTCTCCAGCTCCCGTTTGCCTTCTGTACTATGACCACATTGGCTAGCCAGCTAGGGTAATGCGCTTCTCGGATGTGGCCGGCACTGAGCAATTTGCTGATCTCCTCATCGATGGCCTTTTTCCGCTCGGGAGCAAAACTCCTCTTCTTCTGGCGGATCGGACGGTGCTTCGGATCGATGTTGAGCTTGTGGGTGATTACTTCTGGAGGGATGCCGGGCATGTCAGACGCTGACCAAGCAAAAATGTCTGAGTTGGCCTGCAAGAAGGTTAGGACACGATCGCGATCCTCCAGAGGGAGGAGCCCGTCGATGCGCACAATCCTTGCCGGATCATCCCCGAGGGGAAAGGGCAGGAGGTGCTCGGCCAGCTCCCCTCTCCTATCGGACTCCCTGGGGTCAGGGGCTTCTGGGTCCGGCTCGGCCTCCAAGGAGCTTGACACCGTGTGATAGCAGGGCAGAACTGAGCTGATCTCGCCTTTCATCTCCCCAACTCCTCCGCTAGTAGGGACTGCACCAGTAGGCATCGGGTTGAGATAACCGCATCCAATAAGTTTAAGCCTGGGCACCTGAGAATGACGTTGTATGCCAAGGGGACATGCACAACCAAGAACTTTATGATCACTGTGCTTTGGCATGGTGGTGTCCCTGCTGTCACAGGCAAGGATATCTCACCCTCAACCCTTATCAAATCTTCGGTGAATCCGACCAAAGGGGTTGCCATAGGCTAAAGAGAGTCTAGAGACAATCCCATCCAAACAAAAGCGTCATAAGTAAGGATGTCAGCTGAGCTGTCACTATCAACCAATATCCTTTTTATAGGATGCTTGGCGATCGTCATGGAGACGGCGATGCCTTCATTGTTTACATTCTCAAAATTCACCGGTCCCCCCTGAGAACTACATTACCCGGCGCTTCTTCCCCTCTCGGTTGCTTAGATGCGGAAGCCGCTCCCCAGGACACCATTCCAACTATCGGCTCCTTCGGGGTGTTGTCGACAGCGGCTTGAGCAAGTGGGGTCCTATGAGTGCCGGCAGTGGTTGTGGCCCCTTCTGGACATATTTGCCGAGGTAGCCCCGCTGGATGAGTTCCTCGATGGCCCACTTTAGGATGTAGCAGCTGTTGGTGTCGTGGCCGTAATCCCGATGGAATCGACAGTAATGGCTCTTGTTGCGGGGAGGACCTTTCTTTATAGGAGGAGGGTGCTGGAGATAAGGCTCGCCCTCGATTTCCATCAGAATGTGGGATCGAGGGGCGAGGAGAGGCATGATCTTGCTCTCGTCGGGGACGGGGCTTCGATGCCTGTTGTCAAGTCGACGAGGTAGGTCAGGCCGCCGATGGCGAGAGGGCCTGCTCGGCTCAGGGCGATCAGGCTTGCGGTTGGAGCTCCTTGATGATTCCCGACGGGTGAGGTCGGCCTCATCCGCGCGGATGTACTTCTGAGCTCGGAGGAGAAGGTCGGAGTAGGAACCCGGGGGCTTCTTGTCCAGAGAAAAGGTAAAGCGGGACAGGAGGAGTCCTCGCTTCAGTGCCAGTGTAGCCACCGCATTGTCTAGATGGTATAGACTTCAAGGGCGGCAGTTTTGAAATGGGACACGAAGTCCCGCAGCGATTCTCCCTCCTTCTGGCGCATAGAGAAGAGGCTGTCCGCGACCCTCGGGATTCGCCGGCAAGCATCAAAATGTGCCAGTAAGGCCTTTTCCAGCTCCCGGAAGGAGTCGATGCTATGGGGGGATAGGCGCGAGTACCATGCGCGAGCAGCCTTCCGTAGAGTAGCAGGGAAAGCTTTGCGGAGAAGGACGTCTGACGCACCCTAGACCTGCATCATGGCCTTGTAGCTCTCGAGGTGGTCGAGAGGATCCGTCGTGCCATCATACGGATCTATCTGGGGGAATCAAAATCTAGAGGGGACAGGTTCCTCTAGTACTCAACGAGTATAAGGAGGACGGGTATCATACTCCTCCTCCGGTTGGTTGTTGATCTTCCTGGCGAGCTCGTCTAGTCGTCGGTTGTACTCGTCCAGTCGCTCCTCCGCCTAGCGGTTGATTGTCGGGACCCTCCGAGATGGCTCGGAGGATGAAGACAAGGAAGATGAAGAAGAAGGAGAATGACGCAGAAGATGGGATTTCCGCTTTGGTTCCTCTTGGTGGGGCAGCTCCGGAGGAAACTTGCTCGGGCCACAATCTGGAGATCGCGGTCGCTTGAGGGACTCACGGCGAGGCTTCCTTGGAGAAGCTCGGCGACGACCGGCCTCTCGTTGAGGAGTACCTCCCCTTGCATATTGTTAACTTGCAGGGGGAGCGGTCTGATGCTGGGTGGCCACGGACTGCTGCTGCTGAAGTTCGTGGACCATGGCGGTGAGGGTCTGAACTTGTCGAGTGAGGGTTGCCCGCTGCTCCGCAGCCGGGGCAACCGCTTCTGGTTGAGGGGGAATGATGGGGGGATCAGCGACAGGTAAGTTGGTCTCCTGCAGCTTAGTCGGGGGAAGATGCCCCCCGGGGTGGCTGACTGAGGCATCCTAAGCTCGTGTCATCACCATTGTTGGGAGAGGGAAAGAAAAGAGAAGTATACAGTAGGGTTTGGGCCTTTTTTGCTTGCTTCCCCCTTCCTGGCATGCCAATCTGATGACGCCTAATCACTGATCTTGAACGTCAGGAGAAGAGAGCCGCTTAATTCAGGGTCACACGCTCGATCGGAAGACCTGCAAAAAGTCCCAAGACCAGAGGGATGCTCCGGTGGGGACCCTCCGACGCTCAAGTCAGCAACCAAGGTCACAGCTGAGGGAGAGCTCGGATGAGCTCGTAGGAGAAAACTATGAGTTCCCAGAAAGATGGGAATCCCTTTCTGGGTATCAGGGTAGCGAGTGTATGAGTTTGCGTACCTTGTTTCTGAGTGGACTTACCCTTTTATAGGGGGTTGACACCTGCACAACCACATGGAGTTTCGTAAGGAAGGAATGTCCGCGGGGTTCGTGGAGTTGCATGAATTTGGGCTGGTCAGTGGGTTCTGTCCCATCGGAGAGGGAAAAACGGCGGTTGGTGGGCTACGTCCCATCAGTCAGTAGGGCTAACAGGTAGTTAGGTCTTGTCCCATCAGCGGCGTGGCCAGTGGGTAGTTGGGCTTGGGGATGCCAGGCGACGCGCGTTAGAAGGATGGCGGTGTGAACCGCCAAGACCATTCTGGGATCGACTTGGGACAGCCTTGACCCTCATGAGGACGCCGAGGCCGAGCAGGACTGGCTCGGCTGACCTGCAGATGCTGGGGCGGGGCCGGCCCGGGAAGGTCATGGCCGACTCGGCCGACTCGAAGATGCCGGGGCTGACCAGGGAAGGTCGGGGCCGACTCGGCCGACTCGGAAATGCCGGGGCCGACCAGGGAAGGTCGGGGCCAACTCGGCCGACTCGGAGATGCCGGGGCCAACTCGGCCGACTCAGAGATGTCGGGGCCAAGCAGGGCCGACCAGGGAAGGTCGGGGCCGACTCGGCCGACTCGGAGATGCCGAGGCCGAGCGGGGCCGACCAGGGAAGGTCGGGGCCGACTCGGCCGACTGGGAGATGCCGGGGGCTCAGCCGACTTGGAGATGCCGGGGCCGAGCGAGGCTGACCAGGGAAGGTCGGGGCCGACTTGGAGATGCCGAGGCCGAGCGGGGCCGACCAGGAAGGTCGGGGCCGACTCGGCCGATTTGGAGATATCGGGGCCGAGCGGGGCGGACCAGGGAAGGTCGGGACCGACTCGACTGACTTGGAGATGCCGGGGCGGGGCCGCCTTAATATTTTAATTTTGCCATAATTGCCCTCGTGGCTACGTCAGCCACATCACGTACCATTCCTGATAATTAGCATGGCACTCTTTGCATTTTTACCTTTAGTACGGAGCAAGCTTCGTGTGCCAATCGCGGGTGCTGTGCAACGGGCGTGCCAATTGCTAAGCGTGGTGCAGCTGCACCCAATTGCTAAGCGTGGTGCAGCTCCACCCGGTGTGGCAAAACATTTTCAAACCCATATGCTAATCATCAGGCATAGTACAGCTTCTATTGCATCGATGCAGTGCAACAAGACTTTTTCAAAAATCAACCCAAGAAAAGCCTTCCTGCACCGCATCTCAGTTCGTAGAGTAACCCGACCCAATCTGCGCCCAAGAAAAACTGATCAGATTAAATGTTAGGCGAGGTATTTAAGTTAGGGCTTCGATCGGTCCTTGACCCAACCTGATCTGACTGCGTTGCACCCGTGACCCTTCCATCATGCGTTTCCACTCCTCCCTCTTGGTACGAGTGAATTTAACGACCGAATGAAACCAATCTCTTGCCAGCAACGGAAAAGTTACTATGTGGCCCACGGTCCCAAGTTCATGTGGAAGTAGAAGTAATTCTCTTTTGTCCAAAACAAACCTCATCGGATGCAGGGGGTCATTCCTCTTGTAAGGTTTGTGCTTGCTTATTGGTTTCTCGGATGCAGAGGATCATTCCTCGCTTGATATCTCCTAAACAAGGGGCTTTCATCTATGGTCGCAACATCTCGGATAACACCCTTATTGCTCAGGAGTTTATGTATGACCTTCAGCGTACACCTGCTAGACAGAGACTTATGGCAGTCAAGCTGGACATGGAGAGAGCCTAAGATCGGATCGGTTGGATATTTCTTCGTCAAACGCTTCGAGAGTTTGGATTTGCTGATCAATTTATTGATTGGATTATGGCGTGTATCCAGTAGCCCACTTTTTCTCTCCTTATTAATGGCAATCCGACTGGAATTTTTCCGTCTGCTATGGGTCTACGCCATGGGTGCCTTCTCTTCCCATTTTTGTTTATCCTTTGTGCTGACGATCTATCTCGTGCTCTTGCTCAAGCAGTTGGGGTCTCTTGGTTGCAGCCTTATATGCCTGGACCCAATGGACCTCCTCTCTCTCACCTTATGTTTGCATATGACTGTATTTTGCTCAGCCCTGCAACTGTTCAGAATGCCTCTGTCTGCTCCGCTATCCTTCAGTCTTATTGTCAGGCCTCTGGGCAGCTGATCAATTTGCAGAAATCTATATTGTGCTTTAGCTCGTCGACCTCTCTTCATTGTCGTGCTGCCATCTCCCAGATATTTGAGATTTCGACGATTTCTGACCGCCTCTCCTACCTTGGGATCCCCATTACGGGACGCCATCCCCGTCAGCAGGATTTTGGTAACTTGGATCGCCAGATTACTGATAGATTGGATCGGTGATAGGTTTTCAGCCTTTCTATGATGGGGCGTGTTACTTTACTTCGATCCATTCTTACATCTCTTCCCCTTTACTTATTGTCTAATGCCCTGATTCCGACCATCTGTCTTCGCCGGATTGAGCAATGTTTCTACGATTTTCTGTGGGCGTCGTCTCAGGGAGGTCATGGTACTCACTTGCTGTCTTGGGATATGGTGTGCTTGCCTATTCGTGAAGGTGGTCTGGGGATTCAGTCTTTGGTAGTTCGCAGAGAGTCTCTTTTGGCTAGGCATGCTTCCAGATTTTTGTTGGATCCACACTGCTTATGGAGTACTGTCATGCGTGGCAGATACGGTGATTGGACTCCCGACTCGGTCTTACACCCTCCTCATCGTTGTTCCTTCTTATGGAGAGCGATTTGCCAATTTGCTCCTACTATCATGACTGATATCCATTGGATGATTGGGGATGGGAGATCGATTGATGTCACTCAGGACACTTGGATAGCGGATCTTCCTCTATCTCGATGGCCGACTTTTCTTAGCTCTGATATTGGGCCCTCCTGTCTCTGCTTTGACTTGTCAGGATTCTTCAGCTTGGCATGTCCCTACTGTGTCCCGGCTTTTTGGGCCTAAGCTAGCTCATAGGATCCTTGCCATTCCTCTGGTTCCCACTGCTGGGTTTGATACCCGATTATGGCGTCGATCCTACCTTTCTTGTGCCCATACTAGAGACATTGTTGACCGCATTTGTCAACGGCCCCTGGGTTTGGATGATATGGCATGGATATGGAGGTTGCCTATCCATCCCAGGATTCAGCTCTTCTTGTGGAAGATGATGTGGGACCGCCTCCCTACTTGCTCTCTGCTGGCTGGCCGTGGTCTCTCTATCAGACCGCACTGTCCGATATGTAGTTCTCAGGATGAGACGGGTGAGCACGCCATTATTACATATTCTCGGGCAGCCCGAATTTGGCAGCAGCTCTCTTATACTCCATGGATGCCGGAGGAGGATCCCACCTGATTGTCTTTATTGCGCGCCATCCAGCTGGATGTTCAGCATGGCACCCATTCTCATGGTGTTTTCTCGGCTTATTTGGCTTATCATATCTGGATAACCAGGAACCAGTTTATTTTTTATGAGAAGAAGGCTTCGCCTCAGACTGTCATCCGCACTGCTGGCTCCCTTGCCACGGAGTATCTCCGCATCGACTCAGGCATTCACTCTGACATACTCGTCCTCTGGGATTCCCTGCTGCTTTGGTAGCGCACCGTTCTACGGTCTTTATTTCTTGGAAGCCCTCACCCCCGGGTTATGTCAAAGTGAATTTTGATGGTTCTGTTTCGGGTCGTACCGCTGGATCTGGTTTTATTATCAGAGGGCCGAAGGGCCAGTTGCTCGTGGCTGGTGGTCATGGTTCCCTTGATATCTCGGTTCCTATGGCTGAGTTACAAGCTGCATGGGCTGCATCACTTACGCGGTCCGTACCTTGCGCTCTTGCCGGATGGTTATTGAGGGAGATTCTCTTACGATTATCCATTGGATCAAACGGGATACTGATTATTGTTCTTCACAAAATCACCTGATCAGGAATATATGGGCTGCTCTCCAATCTACCTGTGCTTCGATAATCTGTCATGTTATAGGGAAGCCAATACTGTAGCCGATTGGATCGCCTCGCTGTAGTCCGTCATTCAGGCCAGTGAAAATGGCATAATAATGATCCATATCCTATCATTTTGCAATAAATTATGAACTTCGATATCTTGGGTTTGACTCAAACTAAAGTGGTGTGATCGTCTATTTGTAAAAAAAACAAACAAACAAACCTCATCGCTAAGGAAGCAAGGCACTACTGAAACAGCTTTTCTGACAGGAAACACGCAACAAATATTATAAGGCCACGTAGACGACTCCTGAGCTGAGTCCCGTCAAAACAGACAAGGGGAAGACTTGAGACGACAAAGAACCTGCTGCCTAGACTCGCCCAAACATAAATTTAGAAACGACTCCAGGACAAATAGTACAAAATGCGTTGAAAGGTAAAGGCAGGAGGACCTCATTCTGGCATATGGCCTAATTCCGCATGGTTACCCCCACCAAAACAGACAAATTTAACAGGGGGAATATTTTCAATGATATAGAAAACATACCTTAACAAACAAAACAGTACTGTCTGGTCCCTTAATAATAAGAACCATATTATAGTGACTTCTGAGTCTCAAATTGAGGCACATCAACACTTCCATATACCCATCTCCAATTCAACAGTCTGGGAAAATATTTGAAAATGTAACCACATTGCTAACGTTTACATAATTCAGCTTCTGCACTAACACCACTTTGACTGTGACCAACAGGTTACCCCTCACATTTACCAACCAGACAATCCCGAAAATCTAGAACACATATGGTTATGTAACTCTCCTCTACTGCCAGCCACCATACTGCTGCTGGTGCTGCTGGTTGCGATTCCCACCCATCATGTTCGGGCCTCGGCCTGCACCTGAAGCACCATATGGACCCCCTTGAGGGTAATTCGTAGCACCAACTCCATAACCACCACCAGTACCGCCTCTAGGACCACCAGCACCAGGCATGCCACTTCCGCCGTATGGAGGTGGTCCACGTCCTTGCTGGGGATATGGACCGGTAACATAACCACCACCCTGACCACCACGATTGGGGTTGTATCCACCACTTGGATTTCCACCCTGTGGATATCTGCTAGGCCCTCCAGAAGGTCCGCGTGGCTTGCCATAGTGATGGCTTGGGCCAGCAGCCATGGGAGGAGGTGCATTGTGAATGGGCTGGCCAGGGCCAGGTCTGATCTGAGGATGCGGTTGCCCGGCTTGCTGGATGGGTGGGAGTCGGGCATGAGGCTGTGGATGCTGTATTTTCTGTCGCTTTGCTGTTTCCTCTTGCTGTCGTTGCTGTTGACGCTTCTTCTTCGTCTGAAATTCGTGTGAGGACTCATACTTTGGTAAGCTGTATCACCAAGAAATAGATGCAAGACAATGAACTGAAGGTGAGTAATTTAGTTCAGATGAGCCAACAAGAAAGGGAAAAGGTCACATTTAAGTTCTGAAGTTGGATAGGAAAAGACGCACCTTTTAGGATCACAGGGTAGGGGGTCATTCCAAAAGTACTCTGCATCTAGGGCATCTTTTGCAGAAATCCTCTGAGATATTGGAACAGAGGGAACAAAAAAGAAAAAGAAAAGAAAAGAAGAGGTCAGACTTGCGCCATATATCAAAGTGAGAAGATGCATAGACACAGCATCAGCTCAAAAAGAAAGAAAAAAGAAAATAACAGGTGTCTAACAAACAGAAAACAAACTCTTTTAAGCAGAGAACGAATTATAACTTTTCATGATCTCAATTGATGCTGCATGGAACTTACAGAAAATCTCAAAGAACCATAACCATTAGAAATATTCCCCTCCAAAACTCATTGTGATCAGAGTCACGCGCCTAAATGCAGCATTCATAGCAACTGAAAACTAGCTAAAGTTTCCAAGAAACCAAAAGTTGAATTTTCTTCCTTTAATATGTCTAATTTCCTTTAAACAACTTTGCTTTCTATAGGCAATGGCCTGAGCAAATGTGCAACAAATCTAAATCATCTTCAGAATTTGCAAATAATGAAAAATTTTAAGCTGCTTCCATGTGGCTAAAAATATTTAAGAACTAAAGCATGCATCACAAATGTACATCAATTATAATACTCATTACCGTTTGATTAAAAAAAGCCAATAATGTTTTTATTTTTTTTGAAAAAAAAGAATGACACATGCTAATGATGGGATAGAGGAAGTGAAGCGGCTGAGCAAACATTTATTAACAGTAATTATCTCATTTGCAGAAAAGGAAAAAAAAGGCAACATGGTTTTGCACAAGTCCAACAGCAAAGAATTCTCACACTATCAGAATAATACTCCCTCCCTCCCTCCATCTTTTGATGAAAGTCAATCATCGTATATGAACTTTATGATGACCAAGGAATGTTTGTGATGTGGCTGATCAGGCTAAATGACCCGCAAGACGTCGGGATCATGAGCCCTATGTCACGTGGTCTGGCGGTAATCCAATCCCTTGGCGTTGGGCTCACCACGGCCCATTTCGATCTCTGCGTCGGCCGCGGCCCGTCTAGGCCTTGGTGCCAGTTTCAACGTCGGCCACGGCCCACTCCGGCCTCGGCGTCGAACTCGGCCCGTCTCGATCTCCGCATCGGCCGCGGCCCGTCTCGGCCTTGGCGTCGGCCTCGGCGTCGACTTTGGCAACGGTCTCGGCGTCGGCCAAGGTGTCGACCTCGGCGTCGGCCTCGGTGTTGACCTCGACGACGGTTATCCACGTCCAAGTTACGTGGCCCACTTCCCTCGAGAATGGTGGATTACTCCACTCCGAATGTGCTCGGCGACGTGTGCAATGAACGTGCCTCCCCTTGGCGCCACTAACGTCGGATGTGGCCCCCCACGTTCAGTCCCATTACCCGTCCTTTGTGGCACGTTGAAGACCGAAAATCAACAACCGTCCAAAAAGGGACTCGACCACTACGAATGAAGGGTAAGAGGGATCTCCAAACAGGTATAAAAAGCCTCCGGCCCTTAAGGTAGGGGGCTCAAGCTCTATCCAATCATTAAAAAATATAATCCTTGTTCCCCAAATCACTAACTTGGGCGTCGGAGGGTCCCCGCCGGAGCCCCCGGTCCGGGACTTTTCTTGCAGGTTCCTGAGTGGAGGAAAGGGTGTCGTCATTTCCTTGAAGGCCCGCGAAGATTTCTCCTCATCTGACGCTCATTAAAAGTGATCTGGCGGCAATAAATTGGCGCGCCAGGTAGGGGCGGGCAGCAAGGCGTGTAGAGACCATTCCTCCTAACCCGAAGAAGAAATGGTGGTAACTCGTGCTCAAGAAGCTTCCACCAACCTGGCTGGGGAGCAGCAGGTGAGGGCCGAGCAGCTAGAGGCCCTCTCGCCGGTTCATCCTTCACCACCATGCCAAGGTGATAGGGTCACCGCCCTCGCTCAGGAGGTGCGGTCCCTTACTGCGGTGATTCGGGAACTCCAACAACAATCGGCGGCCGCTCAACCTCTACCGCCGCCCCAATCCTTGGAAGAAGTTGTGGCACAGCCCAGCCAACAGTCCACCCGCGGAAGACATTCCTGACAGAAGACTCACCGCCGTCGGGATGCCCCCGCGGGAGGAAGATCCTCTAACAGTCCCTCTCCCCGACGATCCCGGGACAAGGCCCAAGGGATGGGTATCGCCCGTCGACACCACCCGTCTCCCGTCCCCTTTCTACCTCATCAGGGGACGAGTCCACAGGCGAGAGGATTCATCTCCACGCAGAGAGGCGACTGGAAGAGCGCTATCGGCGCTTGGAGGAGCTCGGCCGACGACTGACCAATCAATCGAAGGCGAAGTATGACAATCGCCCCCCTCTAACTAGGCGGATCATGGAAGAACCTATCCCGTCCCGATTTCGCCTTCCTCAGCTAGATCCCTACGATGGTACTACCGATCCCCTAGACCACCTAGAAAGTTATAAGGTGCACATGCAGGTCCAGGGGGCATCGGATGCTCTTTTATGCATCGCTTTCCCAGCCACCCTACGAAAGGTTGCGAGGGCTTGGTATTTCCGTCTACCTCCTCACAGTATCAGTTCATCCAGACAGTTGGAGAAAGCTTTTCTCGCCCACTTTGACGCGAGCCGATGGATCCCTCAAGTGGCCAGCCTCTTTGCCATCCGACAGAAGAGTGGAGAGACTCTTCGGGACTTCGTTGCCCGCTTCAAAGAGGCAGCGATGGAAGTTTATCACCTTGACGACTCGGTGGCCACCTTGGCCTTGAAGCGCGGGCTCCGCCCTTCCCGCTTCGCGTATTCATTAGACAAGAAGCCCCCAAGCTCATACGTAGAGTTGTTGAGTCGAGCTCAAAAATATATTCGCGCTGATGAGGCCGACTTCTCTCGACGGAAAACTGATGAAGGCTCCAGTAAAAAGCAAGTTCGATCAGAGTCTGGCGGGTCTCATACAAAAAAGCTCGAGCCGCCTTGTCGGGCGAATAGTCGGCTACGGACTTTCGCCCCTGTAGGTGAGCGTTACACCCCTCTATTAGCCCCGATTTTCCACATTCTTATGGAAATCGAGGGTGAACCCTATCTCAAGCGCCCCGCGCCCCTAAAGCCTGGAGTTCCTCGCAACAAAAATCTGTATTGCCGTTTCCATCGAGATCACGGCCACGACAGGGAAGATTGCCGACAGCTGAAGAAGGCCATAGAGGAGCTCATCCAGCAAGGCCACCTCGATCAGTTTGTCCGGAGAGGAAATCCAGCAGCACCAGGCCCTTCGGCGCCACCCGCTCAATAAGCCAATATTGACAACACCCCGACTGAGAAGACTGTGGCAATGATCTCCTGGGGAGCGGGTGGCATTTCAAAAAGAGCGGGGGGGGGGGGGGTTGAGAGAGATAGTCTTGTAATCCCTTTCTTCGAAAAGGATTTAGAGAGAGTAGATAACCCAAATGATGAAAGCATCGTCGTATCCATGACGATTGCTAAACATCCTGTAAAAAGAATATTAGTTGATAGTGGAAGCTCGGCTGATATTCTGACGTATGAGGCATTTGTTTGTATGAACTTGCTTTTGGATTCCCTTCGGCCAGTGATGACGCCTCTCGTGGGCTTCATCGGAGATGCGGTGAAAGTTGAGGGAGAAATTACTCTCCTCGTTACGGCTGGGACTTCACCCCGCCAGAGCATGATCTTCATGAAATTTCTGGTGGTGAGAGTTCCTCTAGCATACAACGCTATTCTCGGCATGCCAGGTTTAAATCTGTTGGATGCCATTATCTCGACGAAGAGGTTACTTGTGCGGTTTCCCACTTGTCATGGGATTGGAGAGATGCGGGGGGAAAGGAACCCGATGCCCCTCTGCTATCACACGACCCCTAGCCCTCAGTCGGCAGAACCCTCGCCGACTCCTGAATTGACAGACCCGAGAGAGGCCGAGAAGAGGGGGAACCGGCGGGACATCTATTAACTTTCCCCTTAGGAGAGGACCCAACGAGAACCATCCAAATCGGGGCCTCTCTCCCCGAGGAGGAGAGGAGCCGGCTCCTTAGTTTCCTCCGAGCCAACTCCGATATTTTCGCATGGTCGCCGACCGACATGCCAGGTATACCAGCCGAAGTAATCACTCACAAACTTAACATTAAATCCAACTGTAGGGCGGTCCGACAAAAGAAGAGAAGCTTTGCCCCCGAGCGCCAGAAAGTCGTAGGAGGTCTGCAAACCGATCGCCGCCGGCCATATTCGGAAGGTCCATTACCCCGACTGGTTGGCTAATATGGTGATGGTACGAAAAGCCAATGGAAGCTGGAGGATGTGTCGATTTCACTGACCTCAACAAAGCCTGCCCCAATGACAGCTTTCCGCTCCCCAGGATCGACCAGTTAGTGGACGCCACCTCCGGTCACGAAACTCTCAGTTTCATGGATGCCTTCTCGGGGTACAACCAGATCAGAATGGAGCCCTCAGATGAAGAGGTCACCTCCTTCATGACCGAGAAGGGAATCTACTGCTATAAAATCATGCCTTTCGGATTGAAAAATGCCGGGGCTACCTATCAAAAGTTGATGAATAAAGTCTTTGAAAGTCAGATTGGGCGCAACATGAAAGTATATGTAGACGACATGCTGACCAAAAGCGTCCGAGCTAGCGACCATATATTTGACCTAATGGAGACCTTCAACAATCTTCATCGATTCCAGATGAGGTTGAATCCTCGGAAGTGTGTCTTCGGAGTCGTAGCAGGCAAGTTCCTGGGATTCATGGTGACGCAACGAGGGATAGAGGCGAACCCGGACAAGATCCAAGCTATCCTAGATATGAGGCCGCCTGTGAATAAAAAGGAAATTCAGTGCCTGACCGGAAGGCTGGCAGCTCTGAGTCATTTTCTATCTAGATCGGCTGAGCGGTGCCTTCCCTTCTTCAAGGCCTTGCGAAAAGTCGACACCTTCAAAGGGCCTTTAAGGAACTGAAGAACTTCTTATCGACTTCGCCGCTACTGTCGAAACCTGTGGAGGGAGAGAACCTCTTTTTGTACCTGGCCGCTTCTTAGGAGGCCGTCAGTTCTGTCCTCGTCCGGATAGACACCGAGGGATCGCAGAGGCCGGTGTATTACACTAGTAAAGTGCTTCATGACACCGAGACCAGGTACACCAAAAAAAAAAATTATTTTTGCGCTAATAGTGTCGGCTCAACGTCTCAGGCCTTATTTTCAAGCCCACTCAATTGTGGTGCTGACAGACCAACCCTTGAGGATGATCTTATCTCGCCCTGATACTTCCGGTTGGCTGGCAAAGTGGGCGCTCAAGTTGGAAGAATTTGACTTGACCTTCAAACCAAGGTCGGCTATGAAGTCCCAAGTCTTGGCGGATTTCCTGGTTGAATGCACCTGGACTGATGAGCAGACCAGGGAAGCTCCGACGAAGCCCCTGGAGGCGCCAACCACGAATACGAGGAGGGATTGGATCCTTCATGTGGACGGGGCCTCAAACTCCCAAGGGAGCGACACCGGGATCATTCTCGCCGGCCCCGACAGTGTAACGATTGAGTATGCCCTCCATTTTTTCTTTCCTGCCACGAACAATCAAGCCGAGTACGAAGCCTTGTTGGCCGGGATGAGGCTTGCCAGAGAACTTAAAGTGGAGCATCTCAGAGCGTATACCGACTCCCAACTCGTCTCGGGGCAAATCACTGGGGAGTATGAGGCTCGGGACCTTATCATGTCCCGATACCTGGGCAAGGTCCAGTCAGAGTCCCTCCTCTTTGCTCGTTTCTATGTCAGCTATATTCCCCGGGAAGAGAATGCACAAGCTGATGCGTTGTCAAGCTTGGCCACCTCGGCCAATGAGACCTTGGGGAGGACTTACGTGGAGCATTTGCTAGTCCCGAGCATCGAGGCGACAGAGGAGGCTCTGCCGATTGAGCAAGGGCCTTCTTGGATGGACGCCTATATCCAATATCTCACCGATGGTGTCCTCTCCGATGACCCTTCCAAGGCCAAACTCCTCAAGTGGCGGGCTTTCAAATTTCTGATAATGGATGGACGCCTATACTGGAGGTCCTTCTCGTATCCCCTTCTCAAGTGTGTTGGTCCTGCTGAGGCCGACTACATTCTCCGCGAGATTCATGAAGGCGCATGCGGAAATCATCTGGGGGGCAGAGCGCTAGCGTATAAAGCCTTTCGTTAAGGCTATTATTGGCTCACCATGCGAGAAGATGCGGCCGAATTGGTGCGAAAATGTGACAATTGCCAATGGCACGCCAACGTCCAGCGGCGGCCCACCTCTCACTTGAGTCCCATTTCTGCTCCGTGGCCCTTCGCCCAATGGGGAATGGACATTTTGGGACCGTTTCCCCTGCCTTCGGTCAATGAAGGTTTTTGCTAGTCGCTATCGACCACTTCACCAAATGGGTAGAGGCCGAAGCTCTAGCCAAAATAACCGAAACAAGAGTGAGAACCTTCTTTTGGAAGTCCATAATTTGTCGTTTTGGACTTCACAACACTCTCATCACAGACAACGGTCGACAGTTCGATAATGCCTCCTTTAGAGAATTTTGTAGCGAGTTAGGAATCAATCAGAGATTCACCTCCGTCGGACACCCACAGACCAATGGGACGGCCGAAGTAACTAATCGTACTATTCTTCAGGGGCTTCGGACACGGCTCGATGACTTTAAAGGGAGATGGATGGAAGAACTTCCCCATGTCCTGCAGGCCTACCATACAACTCCAAGAACTCCCACCGGCGAAACCCCATTCAGTCTTGTTTTCGGATCCGAGGCCGTCATTCCAGTGAAAATCAGGGTCCCCAGTCCTCGAGTGGAAGCCTACAATGAGGAGGACAACTCAACCCAACTGAGGGCCACTTTGGATCTCATTGAGGAGACGCGCGATCAAGCGCGGATCAGGATGGCCGCTTATCGATAGAAAGCGGCAAGGTATTACAACGCCCGCGTTAGACCCCGGATGTTCCATCCCGGGGACTTGGTCCTCCGGAAAGCCGAGGTCTCGAGGCCAACGGAGGGAGGAAAATTATCACCTAATTGGGAGGGGGCCTATCGGGTCATGGAGGCCCTTCATCGATGAGCTTATCGACTCGAAGAGCTCAACGGGAGGTCGCTTCCTCGAACTTGGAATTCCGACAACCTTCGCCAGTACTACCAGTGACGTGCTCAACTGAATGTTTGTAGGTTTGGATACCCCACTCTTCGATTTTATTGAAACAAAGATGCACTTCTTATGCATCACTTCGCATTGCCTCTGTCCTACGATAATGTGGCCGAAGCCCGACCCCCGCATCGGCACCAAAGCTCGACTCCCGCGTCGGCGCCAAATACTAACTCCCGCGTCGGCACCAAATCCCAACTCTTGCATCGGCGCAGAATCCAAGTTCCGGTGTTATACCCTAAGCCTGGTCACAGCACCCTCAGGTCACCCTTCGGGGTTGAAAAGATCCTGAGCCTAGTCATAGCACCCTCAGGTCACCCTTCGGGGTTGAAAAGACCCTGAGCCTGGTCACAGCACCCTCAGGTCACCCTTCGGGGTTGAAAAGCTGGCTGTGACACCCTCGGGTCACCATTTCGGGGTTAAGAGGCTCACTGGCACGGTATCGGGTCACTCCCGCAGTACCACTTTAAATGCCCGTCGGCGGAATGACACACGAAACATGCCGGCAAGGCAACATTATAAGGCCTCTCAACAAAATAAAGCCGAAGGATCGGGATCACAAGAATGTTTGGCTTGTGAGCAACCTGACATCGGCAATCAGGGATCAGCGCATACCGATCCCAAAACGTCCCTAACTAAGCTATAAGTGACCTCGTTTTGACTGGGTTGGTGTGATTCTACGCAACTCCTACATACACCAATAGATTACAGCGGGCTAGCGGCTTGGGAAGCTAAATCTCGATAACGTTGAAAAAAGGAAAGGATCAGTAATTCGACACACATGTCAAAAGATGCTTTCTTTTCATTGATCAACTAAGCTTTTACAAAATGCCGACCATAGTCGGACTTGAGTACATTGTTAAAAAAAAAGAGCCAAGACCGCAGGCGAGACTTCAGTTCTTTGCTGGAGCGGCATCGGCTGGGGGGCGGTATTGTCGGCCGGAGCGGAACCCTGGTTGGCCTCTTCGTCCTCAAGGTCTTCTTCTTCGGGTTCTAAGTCTTTAAGGCCTTCAACACCAAAGACCCTCACTGCCTTGTCTCGGCAGCAATAAAAACCTTGAAGGTAGGCGCCGGCCCTCGCTTCGGCCACCTCCTCGATGAAGACCTCGGAATTTCGGTAGCTCTCCAAGGCTTTCTCCGCCACTTCGGCCACCTTCTTCTCAGCAGCCCGAGCCACCGCTTCAGCCTCGGCTGACTTCTTGTCGGCGGCTTTCACTGCCTCCGTGGCCTCGGCAATTTTGATGTCAGCCAAGCGGGCCACTTCCTCGGCGATTTCAATCTTCTTCTCGGAAGATCTCAACTCGGACTTCACCGCTTCGAGTTGGGCCTTGATGTCGGCCAATTCCACCTCAGCGGCCGTCAACTTCCCCTCAGCCGTGAGAGCACGCTCGAGGACCTTGCGCATCTGTTGTTGTGCTGTATTGACTCGGCCCGCGCTGAGACTAAACTATTTCGAGCCTCTCCGCCTCTCCAGCCTGAGTCAGCTTGAGGGCATCTTCAGCTTTCGTAGCCCGGTCCCAGTACTCGAAAGCTTCCCGTCGGCAGCGATCAAGCCGACGCTCCCCACTGGCAACAAGGGCTTGGGTATGACTGAAGATATTTACCATCTGCACATCCAGGCTGATGTCACTTACCCGAAGTAAACATATGGAAAATGAACAGGATTAGGATGTAAACGGTTGCTTACCCGGAGCAGGGCCGTCTGCAATCTTTGAAGAGGATTCGAGAGTTGGTCCGCATGATCTCCTCTCGAATAGCAGGAGTGGATGCCGCTGATAGTAGCTTCTCGGCGAGGTGAGGGTGATTCATAAGAGATGGTCGCGAGGAAACCGGTCCCATCCTATCTCCTGTGGGCTCGGACGCGGCGCTGCGGGCCTCGTAGCCCACAACGGCCTTCTGCCTCTTATCAACCGATGCCCCTTTACTGGCTTGAGGCGCTTCCCTCGGGATCGGCCTAGTAGTCAGCGAATCAGGGTGCTCGGTTGACTGGATGGGATGGGCCCTCAACTCCTCGGACGGCGTACCCATGGTCAGATCGATGGGCTCCGACGGTAGCAGTGGTGTGGGTGATCGCCGCGGCGGCAGTGGAGTAGGAGATCGTCGTGGAGGCAGCGGCGGTGATAGTATAGGGGATCGACGGGGAGGTGGCGATGGAGTAGGAAGCTTGGAGACGTTCCGGGGCGCAGGTGGCGATCGGGACCGAGGCATCTTCCTCGATCCCTCGGCTTCGTCACTCTGCCCTTTCCTCCTCTTAACAGCGGCCTTGTGGAAAGCCTCGGCCGGGATTGTGATCTTCATAGCTGCACAAGAACCGATGTCTTTTAAAAAAAAACAAAAGGAGAAGAAAGAGAAAGGGGAGCGAAAGAAAAATGCTATCTTCAAAGAGGCCCTCACCGTCATCGGGAGCGATGCCGGCGTGTCGGAGGTTGTCCTCCGACAATAGCTCTCGATATGATGGGAGTTCAGTCGCCAGGAGAAGATTGAAGGCTTCTTGATCTCTCGGTACTACCGAGATGTTCTTGTTAGCCTCGGTATTGGGCATGCCCCATTCCCTTCTTACCCCATCCACCTCGGCAAAGAAGAATCGGGATTTCCACCCCTTTATGGACGAAGGGAGACCTAGCCTAAGGGCTCTACCCAGATTGAAGGCTTCTTGATCTCTCGGTACTACCGAGATGTTCTTGTTAGCCTCGGTATTGGGCATGCCCCATTCCCTTCTTACCCCATCCACCTCGGCGAAGAAGAATCGGGATTTCCACCCCTTTATGGACGAAGGGAGACCTAGCCTAAGGGCTACCTGGCCGGGGGGCAAATAACCACCAGCCAGATTGAACCCGAATCGTGTAGAGACTGCGGAAAAGGGAGACGTTACTCGGGAGGCCTTGAAGGCGGGTCAACACTAAGAAGGCACAAATGGCCCTGATTGAGTTGGGAACTAGTTGAGCCACCAAATTATACCTATCGAGGAGATTGATGATGAAAGGGTGAAGAGGAAGACGAAGACCGGCTTTCAAAAACTCCTCATAAAGGGCGACCCCCCGAGGGGGAGAGGTCACCCTGTCATTGGGTCCTGGTGCGATCAGTCGCACCTCTTCAGGTATCCTATAGGCCGCCCTAAAGGTCGCAAGGTCGACAGAAGTAACCGTGGAGACGGTCCCTTCGGGGGAACCTCTGCTTGCCCTAGATGACGAAGCTACCCTAGGAGGTGGAGTTACAGCTACAGGCGGACTACTAACAGCCGATTCCCTGGCCGTAGCCCTACGGGTTAGAGGGACCTGGTTTGTGGAGGACCGAGAGGACGAATTAGAAGAAGGCGACTGAGAAGGCATGGGGACTAACCTGGGCAGATGAAGAAGAAATTGGAGAGGCTCTCAGGCTGAAAGAAGAAGAAACTCTGTGCAGTAGGTGAAATTGAAGTTAGAGCACGTCCTTGCTTATATATTTCTTATCAACATTTTCAAAATCGTCCCACCCGATGCGCCGGCCACGCGGACGCTATTCATTGAGGACTGCGGCGACGCTCCGGACGCGCAGTAGATGAGACCTCAAACCAATGAGAGCGTATTGATGCCAGGGATTTGATGACTCAATGATGGTCGCCGATATTTCGGAGATCTCGGACTGCTTCCTAGCCTCGAGGCGAATCTGACGGTTAGGATGCGGAGATGATGACGCCCCACAATCATATCGTCTTAAAGGGGCTGTCTTATCAAGGACATGTGTGCGGACACCTTTCAACGCGATATGGGGATCAGCCGCTAACGATTCGATGCCCCTTTCACTTAAACGGTGACACCAGCTCAGGGGCGGAGGGGCATCTGATGTAGCTGATCAGGCTAAATGACCCGCAAGACATCGGGATCACGAGCCCTATGTCACGTGGTCTGGCGATAATCCAATCCCTTGGCGTTAGGCTCACCACGGCCCATCTCAATCTCCGCATCAGCCGCGGCCCGTCTAAGCCTTGGTGCCAGTTTCGGCGTCGGCCACGGCCCACTTCGGCCTTGGCATCAGACTCGGCCCGTCTCGATCTCCGCATCGGCCGCGGCTCATCTCGGCCTTGGCGTCGGCCTCAGCATCGACTTTGGCAACGGTCTCGGCGTCGGCCTCGGCGCCGGCTTCGATGTCGACCTCGACGTCGGCCTCGGTATCAGCCTCGGCGACGGTCATCCACGTCCAAGTTACGTGGCCCACTTCCCTTGAGAATGGCAGATTACTCCACCCCGAACATGCTCGGCGACATGTGCAATGAACGTGCCTCCCCTGGTGCCACTAACGTCGGGTGTGGCCCCCCACGTTCAGTCCCATTACCCGTCCTTTGTGGCATGTTGAAGACGGAAAATCAATAACCGTCCAAAAAGGAACTCGACCACTACGAATGAAGGGTAAGAGGGATCCCCAAACAGGTATAAAAAGCCTCCGACCCTTAAGGTAGGGGGCTTAAGCTCTATCCAGTCATTAAAAAATATAATCCTTGTTCCCCAAATCACTAACTTGGGCATCGGAGGGTCCCCGCTGGAGCCCTGGTCCGGGACTTTTCTTGCAGGTTCCTGAGTAGAGGAAAGGGTCCCGCCATTCCCTTTAAGACCCGCGAAGATTTCTCCTCATCTGACGCTCATTAAAAGTGATCTGGCGGCAACAGTTAGGCTTATCCCTTGAGGCAAATAGCTCTCAGATGACAACAATGTTATGATTATATTCTTATTTTGTTTCGTAAGAGTGCAATCCTTGCACAGCTCATCCCTGTAACATAAGAAAGGACCATGATTATTTTCACAAGTTCTCCTAAAAGGAAAACTCTTGCGCACTGTAGTGTGCACGTATCTCTTTTAGTCTGCTAGACCAACCATAAAATCCCGCTTCAGCTTTATTCTATATTGACCAACTGTAAGCTAATCAAATAATGTGTCCATATTAATAATGCTTTATGGCACAAAATATTAGGTAGTTTGAAAAATACATACATACATATATATACATACATATATATGTATGTATACATACATACATACATACATATATATGTATGTATACATACATACATACATACATATATATATATATGTATGTATACATACATACATACATATATATATATATATATATATAATGAATGTGGCAGAAATGAGAGTTTTAAGATGAATGTATGGTAAAGATAGAATAAGAAATAAAATCATTTATAAAAAGGTAAAGGTAGCTCCAATCGAGAATAAATTAAGGAAAGGATGACTTAAATGGTTTGGACATATGCAATGTAGACCTAGAAATGTATATGTGCGGAGGAATGACGTGATATATGTAAAGAAAAAAAGTGATAGAAGTACATTGAAAATCATATGGCAAAAATGATAAAGAAAGACTTAGAATTTTTGCATCTTACAAAAAAATGACTCAAAACAGAGTTAAATGGAGAAAAAAGATTCATGTAGCCAGCCCAACTAGTTTGGGATTAAGGCTTTGTTATTGTTATTATTGTTGTTTAAAAGATCTGCCATTTAAATTAGTGTTAACTGAACTAGTGCCCTCTTTTTTTAATGAATAAATAAAAAAAAAGGTAAAATTGCATTTTCTAATTAGGTAACCGTAAAAGCTTGTCATTTTCCAGCCTAATACAAATTATTATGCACCACCACTTATGGATATGTGTCAAGGAATTTAGAGAACCTGTCTCATGGATTTCTCAAGCAAAAGCTCAAGCCTCACTCAGCATAGCCCATATTACTAATATGTAGCCTATACTTCAAGAAGATTACTGAATACTGATGGATTGTTACCTCTTCATGTAGTATTTATGTTGACGTCAATCATAATTCTAAGAATCATCTAAATTCTTCAGATGAAGGACATTCTGCTGCCATTTAAGTCAAACTACAACACTACTTTAATGTACCCATGGATTTCAATAACTGATGCATTTGCATCAAGTTTCTCCTCAGATACATTAATAGGAACAAGAAGAGGATAATTTTGATCCATTTCTACCAGATTAAAACAATAAAATACAAGCACATATAACACCAGTATGAAAACTTAAAAGTTGGTAATGAAGCCACACAAATAAAATCATGCATAAAAGTTATGATATATAAACTAACACTTGTAAGAAGTCAATGATGATGTTGTAAAAATAATCCAACATGCATTCATTAGCCCTCTGTCATTAAATTTTCTAACTGCATTTTAGGCAGTAAATTGATGAATTACCTGGGATGGATCCAGTGTCAACATTCTCTCTAGCAACTCCAGAGCATGCCGGTCAAAACTGTCAAACCACACATCACATTTTAACATGGACATGAACAAAACAATATCCAAAATTGCAAAAGTTCTTACCTTCTCATTAATACATTGCTTATCAAAAAACATCTCATGCCAGATCTAACTACACAGACGAAAAGAGAGCAAAGGATACCAAGTCACTCACTGCTTGAAAACCTCCCTGAGACGTCTCTTCATTGGCCGTGAAGGTTTAAAATTGTTATACCATGGAATTTTAGAAACACCAGGCCAGTTGACCTCATCCGGAGTTCCGCAGAGTTCAAATATCTTAGTTAGTTGCTCTGGCTGCAGAAAACAGTCAGTAACATAATGTTATATTTCAACTTTGAAAGCCTTAAATAAGGAAAATATAAAACTTAAGCAAATTAAACAACTACACTTGTATTTACCATAAAGAATATAGTTCACATCAAACAAATTGGTACAGCATTTGCTTAGCTGATTATGAACAAAGAGTCCAATGATAAATCCATATCTTACTTCAAACTAAAACTAATCCCATTTAACATAACCTCTAAAATTAATACAAAATCCTAAAGTCAGCAAAAAAGAGAAAGGTGAACTATATCAGAAAAGAAAAAGGGTAAACTGCATACTGAATTGTACCAGTCCTAGACATAACATTCAATATTGATAGGGAACCAATATAGGAGATAAATACAATACCATACTGACACATGATATAAGTGGTGTCCCAACTTAGCACCTTTACCATTTGTTAGTACAGTGTTGTACAATACCTGATACTGAGACATAAAACTTTGATTCTAAGTATTAAACAATCGACTGCATGTGATAATCAACTTATTTCCACCATGATAAGTTTAGATAAGTAAAATCTTAGAAATGGCTCAATATTATGATTCTTTACCAAAAATAATTGTAGAAAACAGACTCACTAATTGATGTGTAAAACTAACCAACAACAAGACTTCCTAAATATGAAACCTATGATGTCTTAGATTTTCTTTACCAACTGAAAACTGCAGTCCTCATTTGAGTATTTGTATCCAAGAAGACAATTCTAATAATTCCTTTATAGACAACTGCATGTATAAAGAAACCATTAAAAAAATAAACTGCAGACTAAAGATGTTAAGCAACAAAATCAAGGGTTCTCAATGTTATGTTCAATATGCATAACGTGGTTTTCACTAATTTCATGATCATAAGAATAAAGATCATCACTAATATGCCCTTTTATTTACAAGTGCATGCATGAGATCTGGTGGCGAGCATGCTTCTTCTTGAACTTCGTAGAAGAAACATTAGGCCCCCTTTTCTCCATATACTGGTAACCATTTAGAATAAGGTATCACGTTATCTTATTCTTATTGCATATTGCTATATGTTACTGTTAATATTATTGTAATAGTAATTGATATTGTTACTTATCAAGGATTCGATGCATAAAGATGCAAAGATCTGATTTGTCATTTGCATCAATAACACCTGCCTGTTGCTTTAATCATTTTCCTTTATGAAAGAAACATCAATCAGTAATAATAGCCCCTAGTGCAGCTGGAACTACCTAAAAATTAAACAACAATTTAGCTTTTTTGTGCTGCTTTGATGTGATATGACCACTGAATAGCCTCACTTTCTTCCTTTATACCCCTATAAGATGAAGAAAATCCTCAGAACAATAGCAATCACCTGAAGATTCCTTTTGTCCATGATAAATTGATGCGCACAAAATGTGCATTCAAATCCCCTGAATTATTGTAGAATTCACATGCAAGTACTCACCTAATATCTCAGCTGTAAACAATTAAACAGAATTATAAATAGTTGTGAATGACTATCAATTTTTGAATCAAGTCCCTCCTCATAAACTCCATGCATTTTCCTTATTTCCAAAAGCAAAATCAAAGTAAAAGCCTAATTAGCCTTGACAGCTATACCGCTCATCTAATACCCTACTTTTGTGTGGTGTTTTTAACATTTATTTAACCGTAACTCAAAAATCCTCTCACCCTCCCTTCTTGGTTAGTTTATTCAAACCTAAATGAAAATTATAAAGACCTTTCTCAGTAAACCCCATCATTTTCTCCAAATTAATATTCATGTCCTTCGGTCATTAATCATGTTAAAAAGCCCTGCCACTGATCCTCCACCATTAGCTTTACTTGTCTTGGATTTGCTCCATATATTCTAGTAAATGGCATCTCAGTCACTCATTATAATGTGTTTATCTATTGATAATAGCATGGTAAACATTTTTTTCCTCTACTTACTATTCAAGTGTGTCAACTAAAATTTCTGAAAGTCATATATACTATCATAAGACTTCCTCCATATATCATAGGCTTAGTTTTATTAAGAATGCCATCTACTTTAAAAAGATTCAGAGTGAAAATAAGTGCTCCAAGTCCTACCAAAACTTGTAAATATTGAGAATCTTTAGAGCCTCCCATGGTCATACAAGCACTCAGAACATAATCATGACGCTTGTCTATACAAACACCCCTAAGTCCTGAATGAACATAAGGACCAGACTGGCCTAATATGAACCAGAAGTAATAAGACCCCTAAAAACAAAAGAATATGTAAAGATTCAATCAGAAGCACAATACCTCATTCTTTCCCGGTAAGATTGGTTTCCCATGCAGAAGTTCTGCAAAGATACAACCAACAGACCACATGTCAACAGCCGGACCATACTTTGTAGTTCCAAGCAGCAACTCTGGAGGCCTGTCACCAAAAACACAATGAAACTTATCCATTCAGATACAGAGAGTGGTGTATTTTGTTGAACCAGAAGAAACATAAAGTTATATGCATATGGAAATCAGCATTTCTTCAAATGTTTATGAAGAACGGAAGAATTTACCTATACCACAAAGTGATCACACGATTTGTTAGGTTTCCATTGTGATCACTAGAGAATGATCGCGCAAGGCCAAAATCAGCAAGTTTTAGATTTCCCTCATTATCAATTAGAAGATTAGAACCTGCACCAGTCACAATAATAACATCAAATCAGCAGCAAAGTCAAGGTTTCTTACACACACACACCATATTGCACTTGCAATACTTTGTACAACAACAAAGCCTTAATTCAAAAACATGCAATACTTTGTACTACCTTTAATATCACGATGGAGCACTTGATTGACGTGACAATAATGAAGACCTGTTAGCAGCTGCCTCATGTAGCACTGATTGAAGATGACCAAACAGCAGAAGTAGACAATCAGTAGTCAGTAAAATGAAGAAAAACACATCATTGTAGAGGGCTTCTTGATACCTTAATTTGGGGTACTGTGAACCTCATCCCAGGACGATCTGCAAGGCCAGTCAAATCATGATCCATGTACTCAAAAACCATATAGATGTTTCCTTTATACTTGTTGCCATCTGCAACATCAACAATTTGAAGAACATCAGGATTCCCTACCAGTAAAGATGGATAGGCAGAAAAATAGAAAATAACACTGAATTTGTCAATGGAGAAAAAAATATATAACTAGATAGCTAAGGTACTGAACAAAACACACCTGGCTTTCCTTGTTCATCCTTTTCAGGACCTGGTAATTTGAACCAAAAAAGTTAGAATGATAAGACAAACTTGCCATACACAAAGAGGAGTTCGCATGTGACCATGGATAGAACCTGGAGAGGTCACAATCTCTTTCAATTGGATAACATTTTCATGATGCAGCTTCTTCAGAATTTTGATTTCACGTATGGCTGTTATAGGAAACTGCAAGGCCAACAAAATGTTAGCCTAGCTAGAGGACAAACATTTCAACTCTTCAATTTGAAGAATTTCCCCAAGCACATTGATAGAACAAAAAGGCATACCCCTTCTCTTTCATTGTCCATTCTAATTTTCTTCAGGGCCACTATTTCCCCTGTTCTTACTTCTCTCGCCATGTAAACCTGCCTGTAACCATCATAAGAGAAAAAGAAATCATAATCTTTTAGGACCAAACCAAAAAATAATAAGTCAAGGATGTTAACATATGCAAATTAATAAAGTGTATACAATAATACAGACGGTACAAAAACCTCCAGATGCCTTTCATAAGACAATAAAGAGCAACTTAAAGAATTTCCATCAAAACCTCAAGCACGAATACAAACAAGAAGACATTAACATGTGGATATGTATTTCATACTGATGAAGACGTCCAGAAAACAAATACACCACCAATATATTCATAATGAAGTGCGATGCCTTACACACCAAGTGGCACCGAATTCCATGCTATTTCTAAGTAACAAAAAGGCAAAAATAGAAGCCCCAATTCTTGGTTTCATCGAAATTTTGTGCCATTTAAAAAAAAAAAGTAAATCCATCCTAATTCTCCAACAGAGACTTACAAAATCTTATGCTTAACAACAAGCAAACCAATAGTAAATGAGAGAACTTTGACAGTTCTTGCACTCACCCGTATGTGCCTTCACCAATCTGTTCCAATTTCTCGAAGCAGTCGACGCTCCGAGACCCCCACGAGGGGGGCTCTTCAAGATTCAGCTGGCCGGGAGCGGCAACAGCCATTCCCCACCTCTACTGCAATTCCTCAAAGGATTTAGAAGAGATAAGCCCTAGCAAGAAAAAAAATTGCAGCCAGATCAATGGACAATTTGACCAATTCCTCCAACAAGAATTAATTCTAAAGAATCATCGCGAAGAAATAGGTCTTAGGGTTTTGGCACAAAAGGAAGAGGGGAGGGGGGAAGGGAGAGAATTGGAGAAATCTCTTCAGAGAAGAAAAGAGAGTAGAATCAGAGCGTTCTACCTTCAACCGAGAAGAAGACCTACCTTGGGATCAGCTTCGAAGAGGAACGGAGACCGCCGCCGACGCCGGACGAGGGCTACGAAGACGGAGGGTGGGTATTTATAGGTGTGGGTGTCGTGTCAGAATCGTAGCCAATTGATTTTGACTGAGATCTGGCGCTCTATGAAGAGGAAATATGTATAAATGTATAGTATAAAATGTATATATATATATATATATATATATATATATATATATATATATATATATATATATATATATATATATATATATATATATATATGTATATGTATATGTATATATACATATATATACATATATATGTATATGTATACATATATGTATACATATATATATATACATATATATGTATATATATACATATATGTATACATATATATATATATATGTATGTATATGTATATATATGTATATATACATATATATACATATATATATATATAGATATATATGTATATATATATATATACATATATATACATATACATATATATATATATATTATATATATATATATCTATATATATATATATATATATATATATGATACTCATCAAAAAAAAATATTTAAGATAACTTTACGAGACATTCGAGCAAAAAATTTACGACACCTTGATTTTAAGCTTAAAACACCATAGTTATAAAGTTAAGACACCCGTTTAGAAAGTAACCTAGCTTTAAACTTACGACATCCTAGGTTTAAACTTAAAACATCCTAGTTTTAAACTTAAGACACCCATTCAGAAAAAGGTATTTGTACACAAATTTTTAAAAATAGCTATTTGACAGTATTAATACTCATTCAATTTTTTTTGGAATTTATGTACAGACACCTTTTCTAAATGAGTATCTTAAGTTTAAAACTAGAGTGTCGTAAGTTTAAAACTAGAATGTCGTAAGTTTTTTTTGCTTTCTAAAGGGGTGTCTTAATATTAAAACTAGAGTGTTCTTTTTTTCTTAATAGGTGTCTTATTTTGACGTGACATTCATTAATACCAGCTTTTTTGAAATTTGTGTACAGACCAGTGAACGTCGTAATTTTAGATTAAAACTAGGGTATCGTAAGTATTTTTTTGCTTTCTTAATGGGTGTCTTAGTTTTATAACTACGTAAGTTTAAACTAGGGTGTCGTGAGGTTTTTTTTTAATGGGTGTCTTAATTTTGACGTGATGTGCATTAATACCTGATATGGCTCATCCATCGTCGTTAGAATAAAAGGTAACAGCAGCTAACGGAGATCACCATCTCTCGACCCCGAGACCTCCTCCGGTCTTGGGTGCACTAGCATTATCTTACCCCCGAGACCACCTCCGGTCTTGGGGTGGGATCACCATATCTCGACCCCGAGACCCCCCTCCGGTCTCGGGGTGCACCGGCATTATCTTACCCCCGAGACCCCCTCCGGTCTCGGGGTGGGATCACCTTGTCTCAACCCCAAGACCACCCTCCGGTCTCGGGGTGCACTAGCATTATCTCACCCCCGAGACCCCATTATCTCACCCCCGAGACCCCCTCCGGTCTCGGGGTGAGATCACCATATCTCGACCCCGAGACCCCCCCTCGGTCTCGGGGTGGGATCACCATGTCTCGACCCCGAGACCCCCCTCCGGTCTCGGGGTACACTAGCATTATCTCACCCGCAAGACCCCCTTCGGTCTCGGGGTGGGATCACCATATCTCGACCCCGAGACCCCCCTCCGGTCTCGGGGTGCACTAGCATTATCTCACCCACGAGACTCCCTCCGGTCTCGGGGTGGGATCACCATATCTCGACCCCGAGACCCCCCTCCTGTCTCGGGGTGCACTAGCATTATCTTACCCCCGAGACCCCCTCTGGTCTCGGGGTGGGATCACCATGTCTCGACCTCGAGACCCCCCTCCGGTCTCGGGGTGCACTAGCATTATCTCACCCCCGAGACCCCCCTCCGGTCTCGGGGTGCACCGGCATTATCTCACCCCCGAGACCCCATTCGGTCTCGGGGTGGGATCACCATATCTTGACCCCGGAACCCCCTTCGGTCTCGGGGTACACCAGCACCATCTCACCCCCGAGACCTCCTCCGGTCTCGGGGTGGGATCGCCATGTCTCGACCCCGAGACCCCCCTCCGGTCCCGAGGTGCGCGGGCATCATCAGCGATTGGCATGCGGACCAACTTTCGAACCAAATGACAGCTCTGGGCCACCTGGCGCGCCCATGTGATTTTCTGTGCGCCCGTGATTGCTTGCAGCCATGCCTCATAACAGCGTATGGTGCACTGCATGTTCCTGTGCGTGATTGCGCCCCGTTACGGAGGGTCATGCCTCATAACGGCATATGGTGCACTGCATGTTCCTGTGCATGACTGTGCTCCATTACGGCGTACGATTCACTACCACTTGCCATTGTACGTGGTCATGTCAAGCAACAGCGCGCACCAAATACAATCGCGACTGCGAGACACATGTAATGCCATGTTGGCAGGTAGCGCGGGACGCCTCCGGCATGTACAGTGATGGTACGACAGCAATCTTCCGGAGCAGTAAGACGGGATATTCGGACAGGTATAAAAATACGCGCCCGCACTGTAAGTAAGGATCCGAACTTTGGTTTTCTAGCTTTCTTCCTCCTAGCAAAACCCTAACTGTCTCAGCTCCCTTCCGCTGAGCGGTTCTTGTCTGATCCCAAGTAACTGACTTGAGCGTCAGAGGGTCCCCACCGGAACATCCGGTCTCCGGGGACTTGTCTTGCAGGAGTTCGGAGAGAAGGACGTCCGTCTTTTCCGACGTTTGAAGAAAGTGACTTGGCGCTATCAGATTGGCGCGCTAGGAAGGGGGAAGGAAAGAGAAAGACATCGAACCAGTAATCTACATTTTCTCTCTTCAAGCTCTTGAAGCCATGGTGACGACCCGAACGAAGGGAGTTTCTGCCGGTTGCGCTGGGGGCAGCGCCACGGGGCCGGTCCACCCACGGAGGCCCCCCCGGCTCTCGCAGCCAGCATTCCGAAGCCGCTGCGCCCCCGGAAGGCTGGGCCTTCCGCTCCTCAGGTCAATGTCTCCGCGCCTCCTCTGCAACAGTTCCAAGAAGATCGATTCACCGCCCTGGCCACGCAAGTCCAGTCCTTGGCGGCGGCGGTTCAGGGCCTGCAGCACCAGCAGGCGGCCGCGCAGCAACCGGAGCCGAATCCATCTGTCCCTGGGGTGGTGCAACCCAGCCAGCATTCCTTCCGGAGGAGATCGCCGGTGCCTGGGGATCGCCACCATCAATCTCCGCCCAAGCCTCACCACCGCGAAGCCTCTAAGAGACACCGGTCTCCTTCCCTCCACGCTAGTGTCTCTCCTAAGCGGCGGCACGGGAAGGAGGCGGAGCACCCCCGCCGGCATCGCCGTCTCTGTTCTCCATCTTCCGAATCCTCGGGGAAGGGCTCTTTTGATGGTCAGATGCCTCGTCGAGCCGAGCGTCGACTCGATGAGTATAATCAAAGGCTAGAGGAGCTTAGCCGTCGAATCACCCACCTACCAGAAACGAACTACTACAGCCGGCCTCCCATGTCTCGCCGCATCATGGAGGAGCCCATCTCCACCAGGTTCCGCCTTCCCCAGCTAGATCCGTATGATGGGACCACAGACCCCTTGGACCACTTGGAAAGCTACAAAGTTCTCATGCAAGTCCAGGGGGCTACTGACTCACTCATGTGCATTGCCTTCCCGGCCACCCTGAAGAAGGCCGCCCGAGCTTGGTACTCCCGTCTGCCACCACGAAGCATCGATTCCTTCCGCCAGTTGGAGAGGGCTTTCTTGGCCCATTTTGACGCATGCCGAAAGATTCCAAGGGTGGCAGACAGCCTCTTTGCCATCCAGCAGAAGAGCGATGAGTCCCTGTGGGACTACGTCGCTCGGTTTAAAGAAGCAGCTCTGGAGGTCTACAACCTTGAAGACTCGGTGGCCACCTTGGCCTTGAAGCGAGGGCTCCGCCCGTCTCGCTTCGTGTACTCCCTCGACAAGAAGCTGCCGGGTTCCTATGCCGAGCTTCTGATCCGGGCCCAGAAGTATATCCGGGCTGATGAGGCCGACTTTTCCCGGCGCGAGGCTGGTGGGAATGTCCCTAAGAAGCCGGCCCGATCGGAACCTACCGAAGCTCGCCCCAGGAGACCTGAGCCTCCTCGCCGGCCAGACAACTACCCCGAGCCCCTGCACCAAGAGATGGACCCTACACCCACTACTTGCCCCGATATCTCAGATTTTGCTCGAGATTGAAGGGGAGTCCTATCTGCAGTGCCCTCCTCCAATGAACAGAAGATCCCTTGCAACAAGAACCTCTACTGTCGCTACCACCGGGATCACTGTCACGATACTGACGAGTGTCGCCAGCTAAAGAAGGCTATTGAAGACCTTATCCAGTGGGGTCACCTGGAAAAGTTCATCCAAAGGAACAACCCAGGAGCTCCTGGCCCGTCAGCGCCCCCGCCGCCGGTGATCGACAATGCCCCAACGGAGAAGACGGTGGCAATGATTTCCTGGGGGGAAGGAGGCCCATCGAAGAGGCCGATAGGGGAGGGGGAGTCGGAGTCTGTAATTCTTTTCTTTGAAAAGGACTTAGATGGGTAGTGAACAAAAATGATGATAGCGTCGTCGTGTCCATGACGATCGCTAAACATCCTGTAAAAAGAATTTTAGTTGATAGTGGGAGTTCTGTGGATGTTTTGAACTACGATGCTTTTTGTTGAGAAATTATTGAAACATAATTGCCCCAACTTTATTGATTTTGATGATTTCCAAAAGCCATAAGTACCTTAAAGAATACAATATGTATATTTATCAAAAACCTTGAGCTTATTCAAATTGAAAGGAATGAACTATCAATGGTCATATTAAAAGAGTTTTGAATCTATTAGAAAAAGGAATTTCAAGTTCTATGCTTAAAAGAATTCTAAAAGGAATTTTACACTTTATATTTCAATCGATGAATTCTTGGAACATATCTTGAATCCATGTTAAATGTCATATTCAATGTATTCAAGTCAAATTTATATTTTAAATTTAATTGGGACAAGTTTTAAAGTCAATCAGAACATTTTTCTGATTTTTGTATCGGTCCCGAGCCGACTCAAGGGTTTCCGAGTCGACTCCCCAAATTGTCTGAGTTTCTCGAGTCGACCCTTGGTTTTCAAGAGTCGACCCCTGAATTCTTGCGAGCCGACTCCTGTCTGTGCGAGCCGACTCCGCTCAAACAACAGAACCCATGTTTTTTTAGCACTTCTCGAGTCGACTCCCCTTCCTCGAGTCGACTCCCGACTTTCAGGAGCCGACACTTATGTTTTCGCGAGTCGACCCCTCAATGGTTAAAATGTTTCTATTTTTGGTAATCGACCTCGAGCCGACTCCCTCAGAGCTCGAGTCGACTCCACGAAAACTGGGCGCGATTTTTAACGATGACACATCAGCCCCAACGGTTAGATTTTTGAATAACGGCTATTTTTCCTTGTCTCTAACGGATATATTTTTGCAGATTCTATAAATAGAGGAGTTCTTTTCAAATCAAAAACAAGAGAGAAATTCAAAAGAGAGAAAAGAAAATCATTTGAAAAGAGGGAAAAACAGAGCATATTGGAAAAATCATTTTGCTCAAAGAAGAGTGATTCAAAAGGAGTGAAATCCAAGTGAAAGATTCGTCTACTCCTTCTCATCAATCCACAAGAGCCAAAAGAAAATCCAAGCATTTCAAGGTCAAATCAGAGGATTTTCAAAAGAAAAAAAGCTTCATCTCAACTCCAAAGACTTCAACGGTCAAGAATCTTGCTGAGGCGTGATTCAACGTTTCAAGAGGAGTTGAAGAGAAGAAGGGAGAAAGCCCAAGCATCCACCATCTGCAAATTATCAGGCTTTTCTAACCTTTTATATTTGTACTTCATTTGTATATTGCTCAAGGGGAGCACTTTATTGTTCAAACTCTATATTTTTTGTTTGCTGATTCAATCAGTGGATTGAATTAGTGGAGGTTGGTATACCTCGTTACAAGCCGGAGTGCTTGTGTTGGGTTAGTTGTGAGCCCTAGAAAAACAACGTGTAGGGTTTTGTGCTGGTAAGCCCGTTAAAACCAGCTGGGTTCGTTGTGCACCCGGTAAAACAACAAGTTTGAGTTGTGAGCTTGGAAAACAACTCGGCTGTAATCTAGAGAGATTATAGTGTGGACCCAAGTGAATCTTGGGAGTGGACGTAGGTGTTGGTTGCACCGAACCACTATAAAATTATCTTGTGTTTGCCGTGCTTATTTTCTCTATCTCTATCTCTCTTTATTTGCTTGTTCATTGCTTATTAGTTAATCTCACTTGCACATCTTGCTAACTAATCAATTAAAGTTAAAAAGTCTTAAATTTTTAAGAACCCAATTCACCCCCCCCCTCTTGGGTTGCCATCTGGGCCAACAATTGGTATCAGAGCTAGTGCTCATTTAGAATTTGATCTCACGATCAAGAGCTAAAGATCCATATGGCAACACAAATTGGTTCAAGTTTTGCTGAAGGTCATTCTACGAATAGACCTCCACTTTTTAATGGCTCAAACTATTCTTATTGGAAAGCTAGAATGAGGATATTCATTCAAGCTTCTGATTATGAGCTTTGGGGTGTTATAATTAATGGACCTAGTACACCCACACACCTTATTGATGGCACTATTGTTCCTAAACCCGAAAGGGATTGGAATGATAATGATAGGAGAATGGCACAACTAAATGCTAAGCCATTAATATTTTATATTGTTCCTTAGATTCAAATGAATTCAACCGAATCTCAACTTGTAATTCCGCAAAAGAAATTTGGGATAGGTTGGAAATTACTCATGAAGGAACAAACCAAGTAAAAGAATCAAAGATAAATATTTTGGTTCATAAATATGAATTATTCACTATGGAACAAACTGAAACCATCACATGCATGTTCACTAGATTTACTGATATTGTGAATGGTTTGAAAAGTCTTGGTAGAATTTATACTAATGCTGATCTTGTTCGCAAAATTCTTAGGTCACTACCAAGATCGTGGGAAGCAAAAGTCACTGCAATCCAAGAAGCAAAGGACCTCAATGCACTACCTTAGAGGAGCTTCTAGGATCCTTAATGACCCACGAGTTAACAATGAAGCAGCATGTTGAGGAGGAAACAAAAAGAAGAAAACTTTTGCCCTCAAGACTGCAGAAATGGAAGAGAGCAGCAGTGAAAGAATGATGAAGATGATGAGGAAACTGCTCTCTTGGCCAAAAAATTCAGAAGGTTTATGAGAAAAAGGCCTTCCACAAAAAAATTTGGAGCAAGATTTGAAGGAGAAAAGGATAAGAAAAAGGACAAGGAGAAAGAAAAAGAAAAAGAGCCCTTAGTATGTTATGAGTGCAAAAAGCCAGGGCACTTTAATATGACTGTCCTTTGCTGAAAAAGGCCTACAAGAAAAAGAAGAAAGCATATATGGCAACATGGTCTGAAGAATCTTCCTCGTCGGAAGAAGAAGAGCAAAAGGAAGTTGCCAATATTTGCTTCATGGCCAACGACGACGACAACGACAATGAGGTAAGTTCTGAAAACTCAAATGATGATTTTACATTTGATGAAATGTTTGAGGCTTTAATGAACTTATGATTGATTTTAAATCCTTAAAAAAAAGTATAAGTTTTTGAAAAATGACAATATTAGTTTAGCTAAAAGTAAAAATGAATTAGCTTTAGAAGTTAAGAACTTAACTAATGAAAAAGAAGAACTTAGGAAAGAAAGAGATAATCTTAATCAAGAAATAGATTTGTTAAAATCTGAAACTAAAAACTCAACTAAAGAATTAAAAGATCAAATAGAAACTTTAGCTTTAGATAAAGAACAGCAAACTAAAGAAATTGACTCTCTTAAGAAAGATGTTAAAAAATATAAAGACATTGTTGAGAAATTCACATTAAGTTCAACTAAACTAACATGATCCTAGATAGTCAAAAAGCTGTTTTTGACAAAGCTGGTTTAGGATATAACACTTTAAGAAAACAGAAATCTCTAAAGAATATTTTTATAAAAGCCAACCAAAGTAATATAACTTTTTAAATGTAATGAAAAAGGTCACAAATCCTTTGAATGCAAAACGTTAAACAACAACAAGTTAAATATTAAAGCTAAGAAAATATGGGTTCCGAAAGGAACAATTTTTATTGCTGCTAACCATGAAGGACCCAAGAAAGCTTGGGTACCTAACATAAAGTTTGATGATATTGCAGGAATGTCTTGTAGCCAAAAGATCAAAGAAAAAGTGGTACCTTGATAGTGGCTGCTCAAGACATATGACGGGTGACAAAGATGAATTCATCACCCTAGAAGAAAAGAAAGGTGGAGTTGTGACGTTTGGCGATAACGGTAAAGGTCAAATTATGGGCCTTGGTAAAGTTCGCATAACTCCATCTATAGTTATTGATAATGTACTTTATGTTAATGGTTTGAAGCATAATCTAATTAGCATAAGCCAATTATGTGATAAAAACTTTAATGTTTCATTTAAATCTTCTATATGCACTGTAACTAATTCTATTGATGATAGCATTGTTTTACTGGTTATAGACATGGCAATGTTTACTTAGTTGACTTAGAAAAACTATCTTTGAGTGATCATTGCTTAATTGCTGACAATGCTAACATAAATGAAATTAGTTGGTTGTGGCATCGTAGATTAGGTCATGCAAGCACACACCTTATTTCAAAACTAATTAAAATGGATTTAGTTAAAGGATTACCTAAATTAGATTTTGAAAATAATAAAATATGTGATGCATGTCAATTTGGAAAACAAACTAGAAGTTCTTTTAAATCTAAAAACATTGTTTCAACTTCTAGGGCACTAGAGCTACTTCACATGGACCTTTTGGACCAACTAGAACCACAAGTCTAGGAGGAAAGAAATATGGTCTAGTGATTGTAGATGATTATTCTAGATATACTTGGGTAATGTTTTTAGCTCACAAAGATGAGACTTTCTCGATGTTCCTGAAATTTTTCAAGAAAGTCACAAATGAGAAAAACACTACTATAGTATCTCTAAGAAGTGATCATGGAACAGAATTTGAAAATCACTTATTTGAAAATTTCTGCACTGAAAATGGAATTAATCATAATTTTTCAGCCCCTAGGACTCCACAACAAAACGGTGTAGTTGAAAGAAAAAATAGGACTCTAGAAGACATGGCCCGTACCATGCTATGTGAAAGCAACTTACCAAAGTATTTTTGGGCGGAAGCAATTAACACAGCATGTTACATCTTAAACAGAGCTTTAATAAGACCAATATTAAAGAAAACACCTTATGAATTATGGAATGAAAGAAAACCCAATATAAAATACTTTCATGCATTTGGATGTAAATGTTTCATTCATAATAATGGTAAAAACAACTTAGGAAAATTTGATGCTAAATCTGATGAAGGAATTTTTCTAGGTTATTCAACAACTAGTAAGGCATATAGAATCTTTAACAAGAAAACCTTAGTAGTTGAAGAATCCATTCATGTAGTTTTTGATGAATCTTTAGCAACTGGATCTGAAAAGATTGATGATGAGGAAGATACAAACATAATTGAAAAAGATCTTGAAAAACTTAATATTGAAGTATCTTCTGATCATGAACAAGAGGCTAAAGATGATGATTCACATAAGGACGATGATGTCAATATTGATCATAATGATGTAGATCTTCCAAGAGACTGGAGATATGCTCATAGTCATCCTAAGGAATTGATTATAGGCGATCCATCTCAAGGAATAAGGACTAGATCATACATGAGAAATATTAGTAATCATCTTGCATTTGTATCACAAATTGAACCTAAAACTATAGAAGAAGCTGAAAAAGATAATAATTGGATGTTAGCAATGCAAGAAGAACTAAATCAATTTACTAGAAATAATGTTTGGACTTAGTTGAAAGACCTAAAAATCATTCAGTATAGGATCAAAATGGGTTTTTAGAAATAAACTAGATGAAAATGGCATAGTAATTAGAAACAAAGCTAGATTGGTTGCTAAAGGATATAATCAAGAAGAAGGTATTGATTTTGATGAAACCTTTGCACCTGTAGCTAGATTAGAAGCCATTAGGCTATTACTTGCATTTGCATGTCATATGAACATTAACTTATTTCAAATGGATGTAAAAAGCGCATTTTTAAATGGATTAATGAAGAAGTCTATGTAGAACAACCACCAGGTTTTGAAGATCACGAGTTTTCAAATCACGTTTTTAAATTGCACAAAGCTTTATATGGTTTGAAACAAGCACCTAGAGCTTGGTATGATAGGTTAAGTAAATTCTTAATAGAAAATGATTTTACAAGAGGAAATGTTGATAAAACCTTGTTTTTGAAAAGAAAAGGTAAAGATTTACTTGTAGTACAAATATACGTAGATGACATTATTTTTGGTGCTACTAACGAATCTCTTTGTCAAGAATTTGCAAAGTTAATGCAGGGAGAATTCGAGATGAGCATGATGGGAGAACTCAACTTCTTCCTTGGACTCCAGATCAAACAAAGCAAAGAGGGAATCTTTATCAACCAAACCAAATACACAAGAGAACTACTCAAAAAGTTTGGTATGGAAACAATGAAACCCCTCGGAACACCAATGAGTCCTTCATGCAAGCTGGACAAAGATGAAGAAGGTAAAAGGTTGATCAAAAGTATTATCGAGGTATAATCGGATCCCTTCTTTATTTAACAGCAAGTAGACCAGATATAATGTTTTCAGTATGTTTATGTGCTAGATTTCAATCTGAACCTAAAGAATCACATTTAATAGCTGTTAAAAGAATTTTAAGATATCTAAATGGAACTAAAAATGTAGGTTTATGGTATTCTAGAGACTCCACATTAAACCTAATTGCATATTCAGATTCTGATTATGCTGGATGTAAATTGGATAGAAAAAGCACAAGTGGTGCATGCCAATTCTTAGGAAGTAACTTAATCACATGGTTTAGCAAAAAGCAAAATTCAGTTGCATTATCAACTACTGAAGCTGAATATGTAGCAGCTGGAAGTTGCTGTGCGCAAATCCTATGGATTAAGCGACAACTTGAAGACTATGGTATCACACTTAATAAAACACCCATAAGATGTGATAACACTAGCGCAATCAACTTAACTAAAAATCCAATTCAACACTCAAGAACAAAACACATAGAAATTAGATATCATTTTATAAGGGAACATGTAGCTAATGATGAAATTTGTTTAGATTATGTAAACACTGAAGAACAATTAGCTGACATATTCACTAAACCGTTAAATGAAGAAAGATTTTGTTATCTTAGAGGAGAGCTAGGAATTTGTAATCCTTTTGAATAAATTTTGAAACCTCTAAGGAAATATATCTAGAATTCTTTCAAATTCTCAAAATCTTAAGGAAATTTTATCTAGAACTCATATCAATTTGATTTCTCAAAGTCCATGATTTTTAATCATACTCAAAGATCAAATTTGGGACTTAATTCGGATTCTCTGAATCTCAGTCTAATTTTTCTCTGAATTTGTCCGGGAGCCGACTCGAGAGTTTCGGAGTCGACTCGAGTTTCTGCTGAAACTCAGGAGTCGACCCCTCCTCTGAGCGAGTCGACTCGAGATCGTATCCGTGCTCTGTGACTAGTCGCGAGCCGACTCCACACTTTGCGCGAATCGACTCGACGTGGTCCCAGTCGATTTATTTAGGTCACGAGTCGACCCGACGGACATTTCATTCTTCCAAAATCTTCCAAATCCTCTCCAAAACTTTCCCAAAACCCGAGGAGCAAGCTCGAGTGGCGCCGGTGTGAAGAGAAAAAGGACCGTCCGACGACCCGTCCGCGAGCCGTCTACGGATTCTTCTTCTACACCTTCGGCTAGTGATCCTCCAGCTCCAGCTCCAGCTCCTACTCCCCAGGTAGATCTTCTAGCCAGTAGGATTGTAACCACAGGAAGGAAAGTGGATTTCGAATTGTTTGAGAATGAAGGACTCATCATTGGTAGACAACTAATCGAGATGGGATTTGAGTATATTTGTTCATTGGACTGTCCAACCTATCCTGCTTTGGTCAAAGAGTTTTACAAGAACTTGTCTAGAGGAGATGATGGCTTAGTAAGCAAGGTTAGAGGCATCGGTTAGAACATTACATCCTCCATTCTTTCTAGACTATTGAAGTTACCCTTATCTGGACCATCTACATTTGCCCCTGAAGATAGGTCTCCAGCTCTCACTCGACTTTTGAACCGAAACTTTGAGGGATTTGAGGAAGTCTTTGCTAGTCAACTACCATTGGAATTAAGGCTTCTCCACAATATTTGCAGCAGGATTCTATTTCCCAAGACAGGCCGATTTGACTATGTTTCTGAACGAGATATTTTTGTCATGGATGCAGTTGTATCTGGGAAACCCATCAATCTACCTAGGATGATAATTTGGTATATTGCAGACTGTAGCGGGAAAAAGAAATCGAGCTTACCCTATGGCATGGTTTTGACTAAATTATTTCTTAGACAAGGGATTATGTTCAGTGATTGTGAGCCAAAGAAGGAGTTAAGACATACAGATTATTATACTTTGGCTACAATTCATCGCATAAGAAAAATGGAAGAGAAGACTGTTACTGAGGACAGAGACATAGATGCAGAGGCACCCAGATCTTCTTTGAGACCTTCATCACCGGAGCCTCCTCAGTATTCATCTATTCCAGAGTCTATTCCAGCTCCTGCTTCGAATTCTACCCCTGCTCCTTCTGTTGCTCCTGCTCAGCCTTCTATTGTTTCATCTGGTAGTTTTTCTGATACACAGTTAGATCAACTTCGATCTTTATTCAAGTCTGAGTTAAGTGATCAAGAAAAGAGATTGAAAGAAGAATTTAATGATAAGTATATGAACTTAAAAGAAGCATTGTATTCTTTCAGTGATCGTGTTGCATTGATTGAGTCCACTCTCAGTTCATCTACCGGTTCCTTAAGTGAAAATTTAAAGAATATCTTTGGAGAGCTTAAGGACATCTGCGGTGACTCGGAGACATACTCCCAATGCAACGCAGAGCTTCAAGAAAAAATCACTTCTGCTTGTACTTTTGTTGATGAAAAACTCAAAGACTATGTAAGACTTCAATGTGAAGGGATGAAGCAAATTATAGATCATTTGAATAGAATCACTAGAAGAAATTTTTAAGTTGTCATGTAATCTCTTTTTGATGTAATCAAGTTTACTTTCTTTGCTTTAAGTAAGTTTAAAATTCCATGTACTTTCATTTTGAAGTAATGAGAATGGTTGATGTTTTACTTTTGTCTATTTCAATTGTAAGTATCCTTGAATTTCTTTGAATGTTAATCCTCAATTGATAAGTTAAATGGAAAAAGATAAAGAATATTATTGATATTGAACTTCCTAACCTTTTTGTTGATTACAAAAAAGGGGGAGAGTTTTTATTCAATCGTATATGCTTTGCCTTCAATTCAATCTAAGTTTAATGTTGAAAGAGGGAGAGCATAAGGGGAAGAGTATTGTATTTCATAAAGAAAATGCATTAAGTCTCTAATTTTGAAAATCTTGATGATTTATAAAATTAAGGTTCTTAGGGGGAGCTACCTCATTGATGGGGAGCTTTTTCATGAACACAAAAGCTGATTTTGGTATCATAAATCTTTCAATGGTATAATGCATATACTCAATGTTTTTGTCATCATCAAAAAGGGGGAGATTGTTGAGAAATTATTGAAACATAATTGCCCCAACTTTATTGATTTTGATGATTTCCAAAAGCCATAAGTACCTTAAAGAATACAATATGTATATTTATCAAAAACCTTGAGCTTATTCAAATTGAAAGGAATGAACTATCAATGGTCATATTAAAAGAGTTTTGAATCTATTAGAAAAAGGAATTTCAAGTTCTATGCTTAAAAGAATTCTAAAAGGAATTTTACACTTTATATTTCAATCGATGAATTCTTGGAACATATCTTGAATCCATGTTAAATGTCATATTCAATGTATTCAAGTCAAATTTATATTTTAAATTTAATTGGGACAAGTTTTAAAGTCAATCAGAACATTTTTCTGATTTTTGTATCGGTCCCGAGCCGACTCAAGGGTTTCCGAGTCGACTCCCCAAATTGTCTGAGTTTCTCGAGTCGACCCTTGGTTTTCAAGAGTCGACCCCTGAATTCTTGCGAGCCGACTCCTGTCTGTGCGAGCCGACTCCGCTCAAACAACAGAACCCATGTTTTTTGAGCACTTCTCGAGTCGACTCCCCGTATTCCTCGAGTCGACTCCCGACTTTCAGGAGCCGACACTTATGTTTTCGTGAGTCGACCCCTCAATGGTTAAAATGTTTCTATTTTTGGTAATCGACCTCGAGCCGACTCCCTCAGAGATCGAGTCGACTCCACGAAAACTGGGCGCGATTTTTAACGATGACACATCAGCCCCAACGGTTAGATTTTTGAATAACGGCTATTTTTCCTTGTCTCTAACGGATATATTTTTGCAGATTCTATAAATAGAGGAGTTCTTTTCAAATCAAAACAACCGAGAGAAATTCAAAAAGAGAGAAAAGAAAATCATTTGAAAAGAGGGAAAAACAGAGCATATTGGAAAAATCATTTAGCTCAAAGAAGAGTGTTTCAAAAGGAGTGAAATCCAAGTGAAAGATTCGTCTACTCCTTCTCATCAATCCACAAGAGCCAAAAGAAAATCCACAAGCATTTCAACGGTCAAATCAGAGGATTTTCAAAAGAAAAAAAGGTTCATCTCAACTCCAAAAGACTTCAACGGTCAAGAATCTTGCTGAGGCGTGATTCAACGTTTCAAGAGGAGTCAAAGAGAAGAAGGGAGAAAGCCCAAGCATCCACCATCTGCAAATTATCAGGCTTTTCTAACCTTTTGATAGTTTGTACTTCATTTGTATATTTGCTCAAGGGGAGCACTTTATTGTTCAAACTCTATAATTCCTTTTGTTTGCTGATTCAATCAGTGGATTGAATTAGTGGAGGTTGGTATACCTCGTTACAAGCCGGAGTGCTTGTGTTGGGTTAGTTGTGAGCCCTAGAAAAACAACGTGTAGGGTTTTGTGCTGGTAAGCCCGAGTTAAAACCAGCTGGGTTCGTTGTGCACCCGGTAAAACAACAAGTTTGAGTTGTGAGCTTGGAAAACAACTCGGCTGTAATCTAGAGAGATTATAGTGTGGACCCAAGTGAATCTTGGGAGTGGACGTAGGTGCTGGTTGCGCCGAACCACTATAAAATTATCTTGTGTTTGCCGTGCATTATTTTCTCTATCTCTATCTCTCTTTATTAACTGCTTGTTCATTGCTTATTAGTTAATCTCACTTGCACATCTTGCTAACTAATCAATTAAAGTTAAAAAGTCTTAAATTTTTAAGAACCCAATTCACCCCCCCTCTTGGGTTGCCATCTGGGCCAACACTTTTGTTCACATGAACCTATCACCTGATCTACTTCGGCCTGTCGCCACACCTCTGATGGGATTTACGGGAGATTCTGTAAAAGTTGAGGGGGAGGTCACTCTCCCTGTGACGGCTGGCACAGCCCCGTGTCAAAGCACTATTTTCATGAAGTTCTTGGTGGTTCGCGTGCCCCTCGCTTACAACGCGATCATCGGGAGGCCCGGGCTCAACCTCTTGGATGCTGTCATATCCACTAAGAGGCTCCTCGTGAGGTTTCCCACCAGCAGAGGAGTCATGGAGATGCGGGAAGAGCATAATCCACCTACACTTTGCTATCATTTGGCCCCTAGCCCGTAGGGGGCGGCACCCGCACCGGTACCTGAGATGCTGGACCCCCGAGACCTGGAGAAAAGAGGAGAGTCGGCCGAGCAACTGCTTGCTTTCCCCCTCAGGGAGGACCCGGCAAGAGCAGTCCGGATTGGAGCCCTACTCCCAGAGGAGGCTCGTGACCGACTCCTCACCTTTCTGCGAGCTAATGCGGATGTCTTCGCTTGGTCGGCGTCCGACATGCCGGGGATTCCAGGGGAGGTGATTACCCACCAACTCAACATTCGAGCAGGGTGCCAACCTATCCGACAGAAGAAAAGGTGTTTCGCCCCCGACCGACAAAAGGCCGTGGATGTGGAGGTGCGGAAGCTGCTGGCGGCCGATCACATCTGCGAGGTGCATTACTCAGACTGGCTGGCGAATGTCGTGATGGTTTGCAAGGCCAGTGGGAGCTGAGGATGTGCGTGGACTTCACCGACCTCAACAAGGCGTGCCCCAAAGACAGCTTCCCGCTACCCTGGATCGACCAGCTTGTGGACGCCACGTCCGGGCATGAAACCCTTAGTTTCATGGATGCGTTCTCGGGATATAATCAGATCAAGATGAACCCGACGGATGAAGAAGCCACCTCCTTTATTACAGAAAAGGGGATTTACTGTTATAAGGTGATGCCATTTGGGTTGAAAAATGCTTGGGCCACCTATCAAAGGTTGATGAATAAGGTCTTTGAGGACCAGATAGGGCGTAACATGGAGGTGTATATGGATGATATGCTGACCAAGAGCATCAGTGCAGCTGGCCATGTCGCCGACCTCGAGGAGACCTTCAATAACCTGCGCCGGTATCGGATGAGGCTTAACCCCCACAAGTGCGCCTTTGGAGTGGCAGTAGGCAAGTTTCTGGGTTTTATGGTAACCCAGCGAGGGATTGAAGCCAACCCTGACAAGATTATGGCTATCTTGGAGATAAAGCCCCCAGCTAACAAGAAGGAGGTGCAACGCCTGACTGGGAGGGTGGCGGCTTTGAGTCATTTCATGTCAAGATCGGCATAAAGGTGCCTGCCCTTCTTTAAGGCGCTGCGCAAGGTCAACGGCTTCGAGTGGACAAAGGAGTGTCATGGTGCCTTTAAGGAGTTGAAGCAGTTTCTATCCACTCCCTCGCTGTTGTCCAAGCCTAAGAATAGAGAGGAGCTCTTCCTATATCTTGTAGCCTCCCTCGAAGCTGCCAGCTCTGTGCTCGTGCACATGGATGTTGATGGGGTCCAAAAGCTAATCTATTACACCAGCAAGGTACTTCATGATGCCGAGACCAGATACTCTAGAACCGAGAAGATTGTTTTTGCCTTGGTGGTCTCTGCTCAACGCTTCCGACCTTACTTTCAAGCTCATCCCATCGTGGTGCTCACAGATCAACCTCTCCGGACCATCTTGTCTCGCCCCGACACCTCCGGTCGGCTAGCCAAATGGGCCATTAAACTAAGTGAGTTTGACCTATCCATCCGCCAAGGTCGGCCATGAAGTCTCAAGTGTTAGCTGATTTTTGGTTGAGTGTTCCTGGACCGAGGGGGTGTGGAGGAGGTACGCCCGGAGGAATGTGCAGACCCTCCCTTGACCGAGGAGGCGGAAAAGGAGGACTGGATCTTGCTTGTGGATGGAGCCGCAAATTCTCAAGGAAGCGGAGCTAGACTCATTCTTGCGAGCCCAGAGGGAGATGCAGTGGAGTATGCTCTCAGATTCCAGTTCTCGGCAACTAACAACCAGGCGGAGTATGAAGCTTTGCTAGCGATGATGAGGTTGGCTGAGGAGTTAGGCGCGGGGCGTTTGAGGGCCTTCACGGACTCTCAGCTTGTTTCTGGGCAGATCGCCGGGGAGTACGAAGCTAGGGACCCAACCATGTCCCGATATTTGAGCAAGGTGCAATCCCAAGCCTCTCGTTTCTCTTACTTCCGCGTCAGCTACATCCCCCGAGCAGAGAACGCCAGGGCCGATGCATTATCCCGCTTAGCCACTTCGGCCGACGGGACGTTGGGAAGAACATATGTGGAGCACCTACAAGCCCCAAGCATTGAAGTTTCCGATGAAGCGTTGCCGGTGGAGCAAGAGCCCTCCTGGATGGATGCCTACATCCGATATCTGACCGACGGTACTCTCCTAGAGAACCCCGCTGAGGCCAGGCTACTCAGGCGGAGGGCCCTGAGGTTCTTGATGATGGACGGGAAGCTTTATCGGAGATCATTCTCATACCTGATCCTCAGGTGTGTGGGACCAGCTGAATCAGATTACATCCTCCAGGAGATCCATGAAGGCATCTGTGGGAGTCACCTGGGGGGCAGAGCCCTAGCTTACAAGGCCCTACGGCAGGGGTACTTCTGGCTAACAATGAAGGAGGACGCGGCCGAGCTCGTTAAGAGATGTGATAGCTGTCAGCGTCACGCTAATATCCAGCGACAACCGACGTCTCAGTTAACCCCCTTAGTAGCACCCTGGCCCTTCGCCCAGTGGGGTATAGATATCCTGGGATCATTTCCCCCGGCCTCTGGACAGCAAAAGTTCCTCTTGGTGGCGTGGATCACTTCACCAAGTGGGTTGAAGCCGAGGCCCTTGCTAAGATCACAGAGAGCAAAGTGAGATCCTTCTTTTGAAAGTCCATCATATGTCGGTTCGGGCTACCGCACACCCTGGTCACTGATAATGGCCGGCAGTTTGACAACGCGCCCTTCCGGGAGTTCTGCTCTGAGCTGGGCATCCGACAGAGGTTCACTTCCGTCGGGCACCCTCAGACCAACGGGGCGGCCGAGGTGACTAATCGGATCATTCTCCAAGGGCTAAGATCTCGACTAGATGACTATAAAGGGCGATGGGTGGAGGAGCTCCCCAACGTGCTGTGGGCCTACCACACAATGCCACGAGCCCCCACCGGCGAGACCCCGTTTAGCTTAGTCTTTGGATCCGAAGCCGTCATCCCGGTGGAGGTTGGCTCACCAAGCCCTCGGATGGAATCCTACAACGAGGAAGGTAACCCAGACCAGCTGCGAGCCAACCTCGACATGGTGGAGGAGGTGCGAGACCGAGCGCGACTTTGGATGGCGGTCTACCGGCAACGGGCCGCCAAATATTACAACGCTCGTGTGCGCCCCAGGACCTTCTTACCAGGGGACCTGATCCTTCGACGGGCTGAGGTCTCGAAACCGGTAGAGGGAGGCAAGCTAGCTCCAAATTGGGAAGGATCCTATCGGATCACCGAGACACTCCGCCATGGGGCTTACAAAATTGAAGAACTCGATGGGAAGCCACTCCCTCGGACATGGAATGCAGATAACCTTCGCCGGTACTATCAGTAACGCATTCCTCCTCTCACATCAAATACCATGCCTGTATCCATTTAGGTTTTCGCCTCTCATTTTATATTAACAAATTTCAATTTTAGCTCCTGAGTTCTTTTCACCCAAAGCCCTGGACCAGCCAGGCATAAAGCCCGACACCCATCGGCGCCCAAAGCCCTGGGCCAGCCAGGCATAAAGCCCGACACCCGTCGGCGCCAGAAGCCCTGCACCAGCCAGGCATGAAGCCCGACACCCATCGGCACTCAAAGCCTTGCACCAGCCAGGCATGAAGCCCGACACCCGTCGGCACCTAAAGCCCTGGGCCAGCTAGGCATGAAGCCTGACACCCGTCGGCACCTAAAGCCCTGGGCCAGCCAGGCATAAAGCCCGACACCCATCGGCACCTAAAGCCCTGGGCCAGTCAGGTATAAATCCCGACACCCGTGGCAACTAAAGCCCTAGGCCAGCCAGGCATAAAGCCCAACACCTGTCGGCACCTAAAGCCCTGGGCCAGCCAGGCATAAAGCCCGACACCCATCGACACCTAAAGCCTTGGGCCAGCCAGGCATAAAGCCCGACACTCGTCGGCACATAAAGCCCGACACCCGTCGACACCTAAATCCCTGGGCTAGCTAGGCATAAAGCCCGACACCCGTCGGCACCTAAAGCCCTGGTCCAGCCAGGCATAAAGCCTGACACCCATCGGCACTTAAAGCCCTGGGCCAGCCAGGCATAAAGCCCGACACCCGTCGGCACCTAAAGCCCTAGGTCAGTCAGGCATAAAGCCCGACACCCGTCGGCACCTAAAGCCTGGGCCAGCCAGGCATAAAGCCCAACACCCATCGGCACGAGAAGCCCTGCACCAGCCAGGCATGAAGCTTGACACCCGTCGGCACTCAAAGCCCTGCACCAGCCAGGCATGAAGCCCGACACCCGTCGGCACCTAAAGCCCTGGGCCAGCCAGGCATAAAGCCCGACACCCATCGGCACCTAAAGCCCTGGGCCAGCCAGGCATAAAGCCCGATACCCGTCGGCACTCAAAGCCCTGCACCAGCCAGGCATGAAGCCCGACACCCATTGGCACCTAAAGCCCTGGGCCAGCCAGGCATAAAGCCCGACACCCGTCGGCACATAAAGCCCGACACCCGTCGGCACCTAAAGCCCTGGGCCAGCCAGGCATAAAGCCCGACACCCGTCGGCACTTAAAGCCCTGGGCCAGCCAGGCATAAAGCCCGACACCCGTCGGCATATAAAGCCCGACACCCGTCGATACCTAAAGCCCTGGGCCAGCCAGGCATAAACCCGACACCCGTCGGCATATAAAGCCAGACACCCGACGACACATAAATCCTGACACCCGATGGCACATAAAGCCCGACATCCGATGACACATAAAGTCCGACCCCCATCGGCACCAAAAGCCACATGCCTACCTGGCGCAAGGCCCGACATACTTTTGGCAGAGCGGTGCGTCGTCGGTCCTGAGGAACCCGCCTACCTCAACCTCCAACAACCGGCGCTTTAACCCCAAGAAACCTATCCTTCCTGGCCCCAAGTTTCAGTCCTAGATGGCTAAGACGGAATAGCTCGTATGAGTTGAGAGTTATCCCCTGGCACTAGCGGGACTAATGGGACCATGGGACCGCGCATTGTCAACCAACGAATTCAGGGCAAGAGTCACAAATAGACAATGTATTTTGAAGAAAAGTATTTCATTAATTTGAAGGGATTACAAAATGCCGACATTGTCGGACTTACAAAAATAAAAATACAAGTTCACGGTTCGGTTGGCACTGGCTCATCGTCAGAAGGGGCCACATCCGAGAGGTGGTCCGGTTCGATTTCCAGGGCCTGGGGGACGTCCAAGTCTCTGGCAGTCTTTTCTATTCCATGCTGGAACCCTTGAAGGAACATCACTGCCGAGGCCTCTGCCAGATTATCCGCGAAGCGTTCAGACGCTTTGTACTCTTCTATAATCCCGGCAGTCCTGGCCACGATGGCAGCTTCCACCTCAGCGGCCTGAGCCTTCTCCTCCACGGTGAGGGCTGCCACTGCAGCCCTCTCAGCCTCCCGGACGCGGCTCGCCTCCTCCCCGGATTGGCTTGCTTCCTCCTTCGCCACCCGCGCCTCTTCCTCCGCGGCTTTTGTTTCTTCCTCCGCGGCCTTCACTTTTTCTTCCGCCGCAACTGCCCGACCCTCGGCCTCCTGAAGGGCCAAGGTCAGCTCAGAGATGTGTAGATCTCTGGCCATCATAGCGTTCTCGGCCTCTGTCATTTGGTGGAGTGCCGCGCGCACACGGTTGGCATCGGTCTCCGCTCGGCTCTCAACGGCCTTGGTTTCACTCACCCAGGCGCTTTTGGCCAACTCCAGCACCTCTTCGGCCACCTCCGCGCGGCGCTGAGCATCCTCAGCCTCCTTCTACGCCTCCCGTAGAAGGGCCTTCCCACCATGGATTGCCTCTCTGGCGGCCCTCAGGGAGTATGCGAGCTGCATGCGTAAGTTCCAGGTTAGCAAAAAGAAAAGAAAAAGATATGATGAAGGCAAAAGGCGAAAAGACCGCTTACCCTAACGACGGCCGCGTAGGAATCCCGGAAGAATGTGCTCGCCTTCTGGTGGCTGAGTTCCTCCAGGATCTCGAGCATAAAAACCGGGGCAAGGACCCGCTCAGCCCAGCGACCATCGTTCAAGGAGTCCCGGGACGGCCATGGCTTGGCCCCACTCCGTTCGGCTGTCTCGACAATCTCCGGCTCGGCGCGCGGGCTGTTCCTAGGCGACCTCTCGGGGGTGGGCTCGCGGCCCTTGAGGGCCCCTCACCCCAATCCATGGCAGCCTCCGGCGGAGTCGGTTCGCCAAGGGCGAAAAGCTCTTCAGCCACTATGGGCTCCTCCACCGCTATCGGCTCCTCTGCGACTAGCTCCTCGATTGGGACTCTCACGGTCACCACCATCTCTGGCGGGGTGTCGGTTGTGAGATCAACTTCTGGAGCAGCCGGGGGTCTTGTGGTGCCGGTGTTTGGGAAGCCCAAGCCGTTGGGCATTTTGGGGCTGGAGCTCGCTGGCCTCCATGTGGCCCCTCTCGGGCCCTCTTTTTAGAGATTGCCTTCAGGAGCTTCTTTGTCGGTATCTTCATAGCTGTGTGACATCAGTCAAAGTCAAAAAAAAAGAGGAGAAGCAGGCCAAAATTTTTGGCTGAGTGGAAATGGCTTACCCTGGTGGGAGATAAGACCCGCTGATTCGAGATTATCTTCCATCAAAAGCAAGGTGTACCGAGGGATCTCGGTAGCCAGCAATTGACCCGACGCCTCCCGATCCCCAGGATGGATGGTGGAGTTCGCGTTCCCTCGAAGGTCGGGATCTCCCCACCGAGGCCTAACTTGGTCAAGGTCAGCGAAAAAAATCGGGATTTCTATCCCTTGATTGAAGAAGGAAGAAAAAGTTTGAGGACCCAATTGGGTCGGGGCTGGAACAGACACCAACCCTTCTGGGACCGGAGGATATAGAAGGATCGAAAGAGAGAGATTCAAGGGGTGATACCCAGACGATGGCAGAGAATGACAAAGGCGCTAACGACACGGTAGGAGTTGGGGACCAGTTGGGATGGAGTCAAGGAGTAGTAGTCAAGAATGTTGATAAAAAGGGCGGAAAGGGTGGACGAAGACCTACCTTCAGGCAAATCTCATAAAGGGCCACCCGACCGGGTCGGGAGGAGATGACCCTATCATCGGGAGTCGGCAGAAAAAGCTCAACGTCCCGGAAAATCTGGCAACGGGCCTGGATTTTTGCCAAATCCAGACCTGTTACCGTGGAGGCAGTCCCCTCCGGGGACCCCTCCACCCTCGAGGAGGTGCCGGCCTCCGACCGGCGGCTCCTCGATGGGGCTCCACCGGCGACCCATCGTCGGGCCAGGGGGATGCGGTCCTCTGAATCAGTGGACCACTCAAGCGGAGGAGAATGAGAAGGTGCGGGAGAGGTACAGTGCCTCTCAGAGGGAGGACGATTCTCTGAATCGTCCTCCGAGGTCCAGGATGGAGAGCTCATGAGCAAAAGAAGGGATGGAGAAGTCTGGAATGGACAAAGAACTAACTGAAGGAAGGAAAGCCAAGCACAAGCTCTCGGGTTGCAGGGGAGATCAGAGCACAGGCACAGAGGAAGACGATGATAGCGGAAGCGATATGGCCAGATTCAACCCCTCATTTGGATTTATTGGGTTTTCTAATCGTCCCGCCTCGTCTCGTCAGCCACATGGCCCCCACCATAGGCTGGTTCACCTCGAGGGACACCCAACGCATGGTGCGGTACACCTTCGGCCAATGATAGGACTTCGCTGACGTCGCTGTTATGAGAGGTAATGATGATGCAGCTTTTTGTGCAGACTTCGAAGGGCTAGTTTTCTCTCGAGGTCGATCATGGCGGGCACAGTGTACGGAGGCGGCTGCCTTCTCACATTCCCCATGCCGTTCGCATAAGAGGTGTGGACAGGGATCAGCCACGTGGAGGAGAACACCCCTTTCGCCTCGTCAGTGGGACCCGCTTCGTATCAGGGGTGAGGGGGCATCTGATATGGCTGATCCAGCGTCGTTAGAATAAAAGGTAACAGCAGCTAACGGAGATCACCATCTCTCGATCCCGAGACCTCCTCCGGTCTCGGGGTGCACTAGCATTATCTCACCCCCGAGACCTCCTCCGGTCTCGGGGTGGGATCACCATATCTCGACCCCGAGACCCCCTCCGGTCTCAGGGTGCACCGGCATTATCTCACCCCCGAGACCCCCTCCGATCTCGGGGTGGGATCACCTTGTCTTGACCCCGAGACCCCTCTCCGGTCTCGGGGTGCACTAGCATTATCTCACCCCTGAGACCCCCTCCGGTCTCGGGGTGAGATCACAATATCTCGACCCCGAGACCCTCCCTCCGGTGTCGGGGTACACTAGCATTATCTCACCCCCGAGACCCCCTCCGGTCTTGGGGTGGGATCACCATGTCTCGACCCCGAGACTCCCCTCCGGTCTCGGGGTGCACTAGCATTATCTCACCCTCGAGACCCCCTCCGGTCTCAGGATGGGATCACCATATCTCGACCCCGAGACCCCCCTCCGGTCTCGGGGTGCACTAGCATCTATCTCACTCCCCGAGATCCCGAGATCCTCGGGGTGGGATCTCCATGTCTCGACCCCGAGACCCCCCTCCGGTCTTGGGGTGCACTAGCATTATCTCACCCCCAAGACCCCCTTCGATCTCGGGGTGGGATCACCATATCTCGACCCCAAGACCTCCCTCCGGTCTCGGGGTGCACTAGCATTATCTCACCCCCGAGACCCCTCTGGTCTCAAGGTGGGATCACCATGTCTCGACCCCGAGACCCCCCTCCGGTCTTGGGGTGGGATCACCATGTCTCACCGGTCTCGAGGTGCACTAGCATTATCTCACCCTCGAAACCCCCTCCGGTCTCGGGGTGGGATCACCATGTCTCGACCCCGAGATCAGCATTATCTCACCCCCGAAACCCCCTCCGGTCTCGGGGTGGGATCACCATGTCTCGATCCTGAGACCCCCTTCCAGTTTCGGGGTGCACCGGCATTATCTTACCCCCGAGACCCCCTCCGGTCTCGGGTGGGATCACCATATCTCGACCCCGAGACCCCCCTCCGATCTCGGGGTGCACTAGCATTATCTCACCCCCGAGACCCCATCCGGTCTCGGGGTGGGATCACCATATCTCGACCCCGGGACCACCCTCCGGTCTCGGGGTACACCAGCACCATCTCACCCCCGAGACCCCCTCCGGTCTCGGGGTGGGATCGCCATGTCTCGACCCCGAGACCCCCCTCCAGTCCCGGGGTGCGCGGGCATCATCAGCGATTGGCATGCGGACCAGCTTTCAAACCAAATGACAGCTCCGCGCCACCTGGCTCGCCCACGTAATTTTTCATACGCCCGTGATTGCTTGCAGTCATGCCTCATAACAGCGTATGGTGCACTGCATGTTCATGTGCGTGATTGCACCCCGTTACGGAGGGCCATGCCTCATAACGGCGTATGGTGCATGTATGTTCCTGTGCGTGACTGTGCTCCGTTACGGCGTACGATTCACTATCACTTGCCACTGTGCGCGGTCATATCAAGCAATGGCACGCACCAAATACAACCGCGGTTGCGAGACACATGTAATGCCATGTTGGCAGGTAGCGCGGGATGCCTCCGGCACGCACAATGATGGTACGACAGCAATCTTTTGGAACAGTAAGATGGGATATTCGGACAGGTATAAAAACACGCGCCCGCACTGTAAGTAGGAATCCAAACTTTGGTTTTCTAGCTTTCTTCCTCCTAGCAAAACCCTAACTGTCTCAGCTCCCTTTCGCTGAGCGGTTCTTGTCTGATCCCAAGTAACTGACTTGAGCGTCGGAGATCCCCACCGGAACATCCGGTCTCCGAGGACTTATCTTGCAGGAGTCCGGAGAGAAGAACGTCCGTCTTCCCTGACGTTTGAAGAAGGTGACTTGGCGCCATCAATACCCATTTAGTTTTTTTTGGAATATATACAGAAGGGGTATCGTAATTTTATAACTGCGGTGTTGTAAGTTTACAACTGGGTGTCATAATTTTTTTTGCTTTCTGAACGGGTGTCTTAACTTTATAACTACGGTATCGTAAGCTTAAAACTACGGTGTCGTAAGTTTTTCCTTCGGGATATCGTAAAGTTGTCTTAACATTTTTTAATGGTATCATGCGTATGTGGACCAATAAAGAGGAACGGTGCAGCCCACATAGGACTTGCTGCACCGAAGGCGATGTACAAAGTCTTTTCCTTTTGAGCGCTGAGGTGGGCAACGGGGGCGGCACGACGCGGCACCAAACGGGCCGCACTTGGTACTGCTAAAGTACTGAATCATATCAGCATGGCTTAGTAAATCGTGCCATGTCAAACTTAAAAAAAAATTCCATCGGCTTGGCACGGCATGGCCCATGACGGGCCTGTACCGGCCCGCTGTACCGCATGGCACGACCCACCATGTCGGCACAGCCCAGGCCCACACGGTGGGGTGTTTGGCAGACCCTTACCAGTTTATTAATTTAAAATTAAAATGGTACATGAAGGAAGGGGGGCTAGGTCTAACCTCTAGAATAAAATAAGATGACTCACTTTGATAATTAAAAAAAGATATATTATTAGAAGTGAAACCTATATTATTAGTAGTGAAACCTATATTATTAGAAGTGAAACTAATTCAAGCCTCAGGAAGACATAAGGCCCATACAAAAGGCCTTGTTAAAGCACACTTTATGCTCTAATAGCATCAATCTCAGCTTCTCTCATGTTAAAAAAGACTTTGTGCATCGATCTTCAGTGCACAAAGCATGCACAAGATGCACGGCATTTGCAAGTCTGGTCCTCAGGCTAATCCATAAGGTGATTCCTGGGCCTACTATGCTCTCTGGCTGGTTTTATTCAATAAGAGCACGGTTAACGTCAAGAGACCAGACTTTCTTGCCTGACTCGTTCATGATCCATAGAGTGCACCAAACGACCTAGTCTTTCTTATAAATTTGAGTCTTCATGAGAATATCTAAACTTAGCAGGTCTTGTTCCTTTTTGTTGTTTTTCTTCCTTCTAATATCGTTAAATTATGAATAAATGGACAAAAGCTGAAGAGGATGCCATTCAAAGTGCAGCATGCCTTAAATATAATAATACAAATATAACCAAAAAGATATATGCTAGTGATGTATTACTATAAATGTGACTTACAAATTATAGTCAATTATATACAATAGTTAGAACTAAACCTGCAGACTTTAACACAATTAAAGATTGGACCAATAGCTCAATGATCCAATAGATGAATCAATGGTTGAATAGTATAAATAATCAAAAAAAATAAAACTAAAAAAATAATTTGTAAGGATAAATAGAGATAATTTTTTAATAAAATTTAATTAATATGATAGCTAAAAAATTTAAATTCTTAAAATTAAATTATTTAAACTCTAAATATCTCTTGATGGGCCGTGCTAGGCCCAGCACGGCCCGTGGCCCAATTTTGGGCCATGGATTGTGCTGGATCTGAATTTTTTTAAATTGGGCCATGGGTCGTGCCGGTTCTGAATTTTTTTTTACCGTATCGTGCCTGGCATGACCTGTTTAATTGGGCCACGGGCCGTGCCAAATCTGAATTTTTTTTTAATTGGGCCACGGGTCGTGCCGGTTCTGAATTTTTTTTACGGTATCGTGCCTGACACGACCCGTTTATTACTGAGCCGTGCTAGACACGGCATGGTAATTTGAGTGGCACGACGGGCCTGGGCTCAGGCACGGCCCAGTGCCTGCCTCTAGGCCTCAAACTTACACCCGTTTGGAACAAATGCCTCCCCCCGTTTTCTTATAAAAATATTTCCAAATCAATTACTTATTATGTTAGAAAACATAATAAATCGTTGATTTAAAATTTAAACTATTAAATTAAAAAATTACTTCCTCTTATTTCAAATTCTATCAATAAATGAATTCCATAGAATAACGTAAACAAAATTTTTAAATAAAATAACCCCTATCAAATCTTTTTCACTAAAACTAATATTATTTATGATATTAGTATTAGTAATATTATCGAATATCTTATTAATTTTTTCATAATATAATATGATATTATAATAATATTATACTATTAAAAATATTTATAATATAATATTATAATGCTAAAATATATTTGTTATAATATTAAATAATATATTTAATGTAATATCTTATAATATTATAATATCATTACTAAATCTTAAATAATATTATTGTTATATTATAAAAGATAAATTTGGTTACATTTGGATGCAACAAAGTTCAAGATTTAATTATTTTTTTTATCTTTAAATCTATATGGATCTTAAAACCATCATATCTTATTCATTTTTTCTTACCTTTGAGATTTATAAATCATGCAGATTTAAAAATAAAAAAGAAGATCAAATATAAACTTAATTGCATTCGAATATAGACAAATTTAATTTATATTATAATATATATTATTATATATATTATATATATTAATACGTATATATTAATATAATTATAAGACTAAACGATCCCTATGGTGAATGAAGTATGAGATGTGGTTTTACTTGGTTGGATTTTATATAGCACTAAAATCATGCAATTTTTCAGTTGGGTACATTTTTAGAGTTTTTTTGTGCCAGTCATTTATGCATACATATATTAGAAATAATAAATAACTGCTTGAAATATAGAATGATAATATTATCCTTTACATTAATTCTTAAAAAAATTAACATTCAATTTTTGCACTATAAAGAACTACATTTTGTTTAAATTTTCTAGAACAAAAATGTTCATAAAAATATATATTAAACATAATTATTTCTTAATACTATCACCTAAAAATCTGAGAGAGAAAGAGAGAGAGAAAGAGAGTGAAAAAAAAAATTAAATTAAAATTGGGATGCATTTCAGATTTTACCAAGAGTCATGCAATTTCAAGCTTTTTTTTTTTTGTAAATGATTTAAATTATGATCCTCTTACACCCCACCCCCCCTCCTCTTTTTTTTTTTTTAAACCTTTTTTGCTATTAGTTCTTTGAAACCCTTCTACTACCCATGTGACTTGTTTCCTCTAACAAGAACTTCTCTCAACTGGGCAAAAGATAACTTGGATTCTCCTTTGTATAAATCTATTGGATAAGAACATGTTACATATGATTTAACCTCACCTCATAATTTCTAGGATGGGATCATGTTAGGAGGACTGCTGGTATGTGTTTGAAGAAATGGGGAGGGGCTCATGGATTTGTACCAGTGAGCTATATTTTCAATATGCATAATTAATCTATGCTCATGCTGAGCATCAGGGATCCCCTGCCAAGCTCTTCAGATAGATAATGGATCTTCTGCCACATATCTATCACTCTCCAAAACATAAGGCTATTTACACAATCTCTCACCACCTTGTCTTCAAGATGAACCAAAACCCTTCTTTTCCGATATAGGTCACATTAGTGGCTCTTCCGTATCCGCTCATCCGTATCCGCATGCATCAGTGAATATCTGCGTGTTTACATGTAATCTGTCCAGAAATGAAAACAGTTGATTACTGCAACGTTCAGAGGAAGCATCAATCAGTCTCAGTCTGTCATAATATCACTAATGCCTGAAGAAAAGCAGCAGCCAGCCAAGGATGTGCTGGGATTCCTGGGTTGCCCACTGCTATTGTCTGGAATTTCCTGCCTCGATAATTTCTCTGATCGATTGCTTGTTTAGCTAGAATAAGATTCAAACCTGGCATTCTGAACCATATTTTGAAGTACGACAGAAGCAATCAGATAATGACTCTGGAGGATAGTAATAATAAGAAAGCTTACAACATGAACAGCTATGGCAGTAAGAGAGTGCAGTGTAGTACAAACTACAAAGCTTTCATAGTTTTAGCGAGAAGAAAAAAATAACCACTTTACCAAGCTATATGGTGGCATTACAAATTATTAAAAGAAAAAAAAAAAGAGTAAAGCTCAAACAACAAGTATTCAACAGAACAAGGAATCACGAGAAATGTTAACAGATGAAGCCCACCATTAAAAACACAGATGGGCTTTGAAATCCTTCATACACTTCTGACACAAGAGGGTGGACGCCAGGGACATCCTAGATGGAATATACCCGTCGAGAAAAAAAAATACCCAGGCAAATCCAATTTTCCAGTTAGCAGCTTGGTACTAAAAGGCAAAGCTACCTAATCCCTGAGGCCCACCCAGACCCCATAACCAACCAAAACCACAACTCAAACCTCCCTCAGAAAAAGAGAGGCTTTCTTCAAACGTCAGATATTCACAGATAGCTAGTTAAAGGAGAGGTCCTTATTCACTTTCAACCTCCCTGTAACTATACATGATTATGATATCTACATCGGGGAAATCCATTTTATTCATGGAATCCTGAAGCACTTGGACTCCTATTTTCCTTGCTTTTACTAGGATCATTTGGTCAAGAAAGTGATACCATGTCAAGTGCTCGTATCTCCTTTGCCTCGAGCACCCCCTAACAATCAGTGACTCACCAGAAGTATGAGCACATGTATAATCTTACCCCAATGTCTAATGGACCATCATCACCTCCAACTGCATGGAGAGCTACAGGAACAGCAGATAGGTGCTGCAATACCAAAGGAAAAACAGTTGGATAGATTTCACTATTCTCTGCCAGTCCCAAGGATGTTAAACTAGCAGTGCCACACCCTACTTCTGTTGCTTTCTTCTCTTTCTCAGGCATGACTAGTTCTGATGGATTTAGCACCAATGCTACCTCTTCAATTGCACGAAATTTCCTGGGGCTACCCCTTCTCCGAATGCGTTTATTCCTAAGGATATCTAGCACCAATGTGCAAGTAGTCTCAAACCACTCAACGGTCAAGCCTTCAACTTCATCATAGTAGATCCGCCGCTCAATCTATACAAGGAACAGGATACAGCAATCAAATTGATGAAAAAACAGCCAGAAATAATAATTTGAATGATGGTGATGTCCTTACAGCAAGCTTGTGAATGTAAACTGACATGAACCGTGGTCCCAATCCCAAAACTCTGGCTTCAGAAACTAGGACCTGCAAATGACCAACAAAAAGAGTTATAGAAGCTCAGGAATCTCTAGCCTGATAAGGAATGCAATAATTTCACCTGCAGATTAACTCCAAGGAGCAGTTATTTCCAATACAAAATAACAATGATTAAGTAATGCTAACAGAATTCCATGTCGCTGACATGAGATCCATAGAAGTTAAAATAATTGTTTAGTTTGCTTGACAGATTGCAGATGTAAGGCTGTAACTAATTGTACCTGTTTTAATGAGACCAAACAACTAAGGCTAAACCACAACCTCCACTGTTTCTCCTAGATGTGCTGCATAATTAGCCTTTGAAGGAATATTTTTAACGATGAAATATTATGATCAAGCAAGAATAAAGGGGAGAGGGGAAAAAGGGTTTACAAATGTAGACAGAGATGATAGAGTAATTGCACTTTCTTATTTTATACTCTCCTCATGTTTGTGGGAGAAGAGAAATGAAGGAGAAGCAAATCAAGCTGGAGTCTAAAAACATGGATGGCCTATGTAGGTTGCCAGTAAGAAAAACACAAGACTGGCTGGAGGCAGAAGAAATAATTATCCATTTAGGTCACTTGGGTTGCTAGAAAAAGGTCCAAAATGCATTATAGATGAAACATTTTAGTTACATGCTACCGAATGGAAAAAGTTAAAAGCTGGAGGGTCAGTCTCTCAGATTGCTGTGTTGGATATAATTACAGCTAAACAAGAATGTGTTGGCCATCTAAATGCCAATACCAAGCCTACGGGAGGAAAGGGGAAAAGAGGTTAAGCCCCAGACTTGAAGCAAGTTCTATCAGTCTTAGCAGATGAATTTTGTTTTGGCAAATGACCAGGATAAAAACTCATGTAACATATCATTCATTCTTCAGAAGATGAACTGCAAGTATCCATGTCTTTTTTTGGTTGCAAGAAAAGGACACAGCCCCTAGCAGAAAGAAGTAAAAGAAAAGAACTAAAGCATCTCAAATATGTGCAAAGCTGTACCTCTATGTTTACTTGAACTCATGTGTCCATCTTAGAAAATCAACATTGACAGATGCCAGCAGATCAAATATGTTTTAGGCTCTTTGGATACTCTTTGGATACATGCTATCTTCTTTCATTGCAAATGTTAAAGTTCATGGCAGAATCAGGAATCTTCCAACGATTGAGTCTGGCATGACTCTAACGTGAATCCAACCATAATTAGAAGTGCTATTCAGTTATTCTTAACTTTCTTAAAGTTTGTTTGAGGATGGAAGTAGTAAATCCTTTGTGAAAAGTCAATAGATATTTTGCTCTTGAGCTGATCAAAATGTTCCACCAAGGAACATATGTTGGATAACATTAATAAAGGTAAGCCATACTACACTGACCTTGTAGTTTTCTTGAAGCATTTAAAACATGTAATTTACTATAGTAATGTCTTGTAATCATTGTAGATGCTAATGCTAACATGTAAATACAAATAGAAAATGAATGATCAAATATTTCATGCTTGTCAACACTTTTTATGGCATATGAAATATCACTAATTTACGAGCATCACCCCTTCTTCCAGCAACTTGTGACTACTTTTTGACAGCTTAAATTGTGAATCTTTTACTGTGGTGATGTTGTTTGATCTATTTCTGATAAGTCAGCACCAAAGGAACACTTGTCAATTATATATATGATAAAGCACCTAATTTTACCTGTTAATGATTTCTACTTTACAACATCGAACAATCAATCATACAGTACCCAGTATCTTGTTTTTGTTATTGCATAATCAGATATTTGGGTATGCATCTAGACTCTCGTGTCTGTTTCCATGAAAGACTGCTTGGAGAGGCCTTTCCTTAAAAACCCGTTAGCTATGCTTCCCTCTACTATTATAATGGAAACGGTCAAGCGACATTCATGCATTAATCTCACTCCAATTTTACAATCCCCACTCCACCTAACAAATGCTAGCCACTAGTCAAGAGTCATCCAAACACCATCAAAGGGGAGCCAGAAAATTCTAATCTGTTTTTGCGTTAAGATAATGTTAACTTGTCACAATTACACTCACTCAAGAATCTAGACCATATATTGAAGTGAAACCACAAGAGTACAATAATGAGAGGTGAAAGTAAATACAACCACAAGCCTTATTTCTATATATGCACTCCCTTTTGAGAAATTATACCAACATTAACTGTGGGGAGCATAGCTACATAAATAAATTTATTAAAAAAGAAAAAAAGTAAAATAACAATTAATGCTTTCTAGCTCATTTTAAATATCCCCACCTTAGTGAATTACCAATTTCTAAGAAATTCATTCAACAAGAACAACAATAACAAAACCTTAATCCCAAACCAGTTAGGGTGCGCTACATGAATCCTTTTTCTCCATTCAACTCTGTTCTAAGTCATATTTTTGTAAGATATAAAAATTCTAAATCTTTCTTTAACACTTCCTTTCATGTGATTTTTGATCTATCTCTACCTTTTCTTTTTCCTCCACATGTATCAAGTCACTCTTTCGAACAGGTGCATCTCTAGATCTGCACATGTCCAAACCATTTAAGTCATCATTCTCTTAATTTATACTTACTTGATTGTAACTACCTCTACCTTTTACGAATGATTTCATTTTTTATTCTATTTTTTCTTGTATTACCACACATCCATCTTAACATTTTCATTTCCGCCACATTCGTCCTATGTTGTCTCATTTTCGCCACATAATGATGGCAATTACAGCATCAAGAAAAACTAAAGAATTGTAGAGTGAAAGAGATGAAATAGAAAACAGTAGAACAGGATTCCTAAAATTGTTGCCACCTAAAGTTATAGGACAAATGGTTGGATGCACTATAAGACACCCCAACATATCATGCTGTGCCTTTATTTACAATATTTTGGAGACGCAGAAAAAAAGAAGCAGCAGAAATTAATGACATAAGAGCAGTCAGCATGCAGCATAATAGTGATAACTATTGCTGATACATTTTTCTCATCAGGTACTAACATATAATGGAACAGGAAACAGATGGCAGATCTGACATAAGCATCAAGTAAATACCTCTTTCTTCTTTAACAGGGCCCAGAGATAGACTCTCTCTCCAGCTTCCTCAGCATGTTTGCTAGCTAGTTTTCTTTCATTACAATATGCAGCAACTTCTGCAAGTACTTCAGTTCCAGGAACTTTAAATTTCAAAGCAGCAGCTGATAATATTTGACTACCTTCTTCAGATTCAGCAGCATCTTTATCAAAATAAAGTCCAGTAAAACAGCTGCTTGCAATTTCACTGCCTGATGCTTCACCTTTACATGCACCAAGCAAATTCCGTTTTTTCTTTGAATAATTGTCTTCAGCATCAAGTACAGCAGACAATGTCCGATGCACAATTATATCAGGATACCTTCGCAATGGAGAAGTGAAATGAGTATAGAAGGGAACTGACAGTGCATAATGAGCCCAATCATTTTCCCTGCCTTTTAGATCCCCAGTACAGAAGTACGCTGCTGACTGCATGGGCCTTGAAGCATATGAGATGAGAATATCAAACAACACACGATCATTCTTTAGCTTCTCCCTTATTTTGGACAGTGAAAGGTGAAGTTGACCAGAGGATGCAGTGTCCAACTCAAAACCATGTTTGCTACAAAATGCTTCAAACTCTTTAAGCTTTCGTAAATTTGGTTCAGGATGCCTGCGTAGCAAGGCACAATCAGGAAAAGCCTTGGATATAACTTCAGCAACAGATCTATTTGCCAAAAGCATAAATTCCTCAACAAGAGAACACGAGTCCTTCCTCTCACTAAGAAAACTATCATATGGAGTTCCACACTCATCAAACAAGAAAACAAGCTTAGCAGTTTCGAGCCAAAGTGCTCCATCTTTAAATCTAATGTCTCTCAGCTTCTTAGAAATCTCATGAAGGCCTCTGAGGGATTCAAATACATCCTTCCATTTAAACTGGCCATGCAATTGAGGACCTGAACTTTCTGATGGAATAAGACGATCAACATCGAATGATCCATCAATAATATCCTGAACAAACTCATACGACAGCTTGCAGCTAGATTGGATAATGGATCGGCCAATCCAGCGATCCTTGATGTTTCCGAAGTGATCAATATCCCAAATAATTGAGAAGGCAAGTCTATCTGCCCCTGGAACAAGGGACCCCACTTCTTCAGAAAATTTTGGAGGCAACATTGGCAGTTTGTGTTGTAAAATATAAACGCTGGTAGATCGAATTTGAGCTTCAGTATCTAATGCAGTGTCTGGAAGAACGAAGTATGAGACATCCGCAATGTGAACACCAACACGAAATACTTCATCAGATATTATTTCTACAGATAAAGCATCATCCAGGTCAGTTGCAGAAGATGGATCAATGGTAAAAGTGCAAATATTTCTGAGATCAAGTCTACATTCAAACTCTCCTACAGGAACTCTCCATGGTACATCCAGAAGGCAAGCCACTGATTCAGGTGAAAATTTTGCAGCACAAATCGCATTTTCAAACAAAATGGCACCAATTTGTGGTTCAATTTCACCACCCCGTCCCAAGACAAGTACAATACAAGCTTGAGGAAAAAGACTTTCCTCGCTCCACTCATCTATTTGTGCAACAACTAATTCTTTTTCAACTGACATATCACCATTTTTAAGCCTTTCCTTTACAGAGTCTGCTAGGCTGCTGACAGCAATTAACATCTTTGGGAATTTGGGATCAGTAGATATCAGTTGTATGTAATCCTCATCAGTCAAGGATACATGGTTCTTGTTCTCCGTTGAAACTTGACTACCAACCATATTTCCATATCCCTCCCCTTCAGGAAGCCACTTCTTAGAAGAAAGAAAACCAATTACCGCTCCACGGCGAGGAGACATTCTGATGATAGATAAGACTCTCCCAGTAGGCCGTTTTGATGGGTAAGAGTTTATCATGGCACATATCCTCTCTAAAGTTCTTGCAGGTTCTGCCTGCTCAAAAGCCTGCACATTTGAATTTGCCGGGGCATCAGAAAGCTGTACGATACAATTTTTATCAGAGGTCTCAGGTCCATTTCCAGGATTACTATGAGCAACTTCACTCATACTGCCATTATCATCAAACTGGCACCTCCTGTCCAATGGGAGCAAATCATTACTGTAAGTCTGGCAAGCACAGTTGGCATCTAACTGTTCTTTCCTAGCACATTTCTTCGCTTGGGTTTCAGAGAGCATATTAGGATCATCTACCAGTACAGGATTGCTGGGCAAATTTGATCCCTTCAACCTGGCCCAGGATGCTAGAGGATCCAACATGACAACAACGACATCACCTTCAATCTACAAGATCAAGAAGGTTTTATCAAATTAAACTATACCATAAAACATCAGGAAAAAGCCAGTACTTAATCTGTCATTGAACTAAATCTGCATAATCATGCACACTGCAGATATGATTCTAGTATTAGTTTTCAGATGGGATTCCAGTACTAATTTTTTCAAAAGTAAAAAAAGGTGCAGATGCAATGCCACTTCAGTTAATAAATTATAATAATGGAATTTTAAACAAAAATTGGCTCAAAAAGATTAACTTATTGCCAATAATATTGATAATATCTTCTATGACAAATGCTAGCAACACAATCCAAAAAAATCAGTATTAGAAGGCCATGGTGAAAATAAAGAACCATAGTAAGTGCAGGACATACCAGACAACCCCAAGAACCATTTATTAACAATCAATAATAAGTCCTTCCACAGGTGGACTGGATATAATTCCAATAAGCTAAAAATATTAATATTACTCTTCTCAGTTAAAACAACTGAATCATCAATAAATTGCCTGTCTGATGTTTCAGTAAAACCAGCATTGGATGATAGGTGTGAGTAAAACTAATGGCACATGCCATCCGCCAAAGAGAGAATATAGATAACAATGACAACATACGCATAACATTGAAACAAAAAGTAACACTGTTTCACAGCTTTCAAAAACTTCCCAGCAATCAAGTCACAGTACCAATCAACTTAAAAGCCATACAGTTCTTTCCATGCAAGAAATCAATAATATAAGTGCTACTTCAATGATCATACCAATAGAGTCAACTATACAATATAAATTCTATATCGAAACTGGATTTGGATTTTAATACAAATATGAACAGATAAGGCAATCCATATCCAAGTGCAAATAAATTCTCCATACGTAACTAGATATCCCCATACATACAATTGACTGATTGTAATAACAAGCACTCACATACAACTGATTCGAACAACAAGAGATTGCCGATGATCCACTGCTCACATTACTCTTGCCCTCAACTGAAGAAATTTATGAACAATTAAACTGAGAGTAGCCTAAATTGGATTAATAATTTAATATCCAAGGCTGGAATTAACTGCATTTTTTTGATGTTAGACATATATTCATATCAGATATTTGTTTCATTATATGGCCATATTTCTACTCATTTCTGACAACCAAAAGCAGATGTACAAATTGTGATACATATATCCTAACAACAAATCCATAATGTTTACTTCTCAAAAACCAATATTGACATACAAAATAAAGGTGCAGAAGGCAGTTCTGAACTCCTAAAGATATCACTGACCGCTCTGTTCTGAGCAGCAACTCCATTGATAAGAACATCCACTGGTACACCATCTATAGTACAGTAAGCCTGCAACATCATAGAACCAACATTCATTTAGGCATACTCTATTGGGAACAAGAAAAAACAACAAGAATAATTAATTGATCAAACGTCAGAAACCAAACTTCAAGGCCCACCTCGAGGTTGTTGTGTGCATTCACACGAAAAGTAGCTTTAAAGGCGTTCCCTTTCTGCACATCAACCAAAAAACACACAAATTCATCAATATGACAGTTTCTTCTTCTTCAATTCCTTTAAAAGACCAATTCAGACTCAAGATACCTCAATCGCCTCTTCCACTGCTTGCTCCGACCAGTAGGGAGAAAAATATTTCTTTGCTGTGCTCCGGGTAGCTGCTGGATCCACCGGAGCCTCCAAGGCAGAAGGCGAGTTCGGGAAGGGGCACGACTGGGAGATCTCCCCTCCCGCAACACTGTAAGGCACTAACCCAGCTGGCATCCCGCCAGCGTCACCCACACCGTTCGTATGCATCGCAGGGAGGGAGCTGAAGCCAACATTAGACGCCTTCTGGAGCCCAACATTCAAACCGCCACCGACACCGCTACCTCCTCTCCAATTCTCCGACCACTCCGGCAGCAGCTGCCCGCCCCCCGAGTCCATCGAGCCGCTGCCTTCCCCTATCAAAAAACCCGAGAAAAAACCTCAGAAAAATCGGCTTTTTAATCGAAAGATCGCAAATTTAACCAATCCCTGGAATCCAGACGTAACCTGGCAGCCCGGCAAGCGTTTGCTTCGGTCGCCGATTCTGGCGGCGCCGCCTCTTCTTGTCCTTATCGGCCTCCGCCGCCGCCGCCGCCGCGGTATGCTCTGCTGGTCCCCTCATGTCTAAGATGGACTCCTCTCTCCAAAGCAAAGAGAACAAAGAAACGGAATAAAGGGAAGGGAACAGAGAGAATAAAGAGAACAAAACAGAGAAATAGAAACCCCCGATCTGGGTATTCCTCCTTCCGATAACGAGAAAAAAAATAAATTACCGGGAGGGGAGAAGCAGGCAAGAGAGGAAGAGGGAGGGGACAAGAAAGAAATAGAAGTATTGGAGAGAGACAGAGGTGGGATGGGAGTAGGAATGAGAAGCGAAGTATGGAAGAGGACGGTGGTTTTCATCGCGAGGAAGATGTCATCATTGGCCGGCAAGACAAATGCGCCGACTTCTCCCTTTCCTGGAGGGCCTTTTCCCTGCCCGCCTCGCTTTATTTCTTTGCTTTATTTTTTATGCTTTACTGCTTGCGCTGCACGGGCCGTTTTGCCTACCGGTTCCGGTCCCACTTCTTGAATCCATTTGCGCCCTTCGACAAGCTCTAAATATCTACAGTTCTAGATGGCATCCACTTTGCCGCACCATTTAACTTCCCTGTTGATGTGGATGGCCTCGAAGAAAAGCAGAGGATCCTCCACGAATCGACAAGCAAAGAATGAGCTTTATTGGATTGAGTTGATTTAATCATCCAATTGACAACGGCTCAGGAATATCTTTCCAGTGCAATATTGGTTGCTCTCACTTTACCAACAACAAATGCAAGGCCCTCTTGTGCACTCCTCAGCATAGCCAACATGGATTCTTGCATCCCCACAGAGGATGTAGTTTGGACTTTTGGTTTCAAATCCAGCTGCATTAGTGACTTTATCATTTATCACATTGCTATCAAATTTTATCTAAAAAAAAAAAAACTAAAGGATGATGGCCCTTAAGCGAAGCAAATCAAACGAGAAAATGTAAAAGAAGCCTAAGTTTTTCATGGCTATTAAAGGTCTGCTAAGAGTGGAAGAACCCTTCTACTTGAATAGGTGTCCTCACAAAAATTTTTAAAAATCCTAGCATTTCTATCTATCTAAATATAGTAAGTTATGTAACTTATGAAGTACAATCATTTATTTTTAAGTGTCTTCTTTCGTATGACTTAAAAAGGTATCCAATAAGCCTAAAAAGTCTGTCTGGAATCAGGCATGCATCTTTCTCCAGCTTTAAGATTTGTGCTCACGGTGGTTGACTGCTTGATCTCCGGCGTGCTCGGCTGCTCCCGGTGTTCTTCTTCCCCATCGATCTTCTGCGCCTACCCCCCTTGCTCCTATGACAGCGGATGGAGCTCGGGATGCTCGGAAGGCATGGAACAGAGGGCAGGATTCTTGGTTTGAATGGGTTTCATCTTCCCCGTCTTCGGCGAAGGTCTCAGAACTCGAGGGTCGATTCCCAGAAGTAGTCCAAATCCCTGCTGCGGTGCTGGAATCATCTAGTGCCTGCTGGAAGGAGAAAGCTATTCTGGCGTGGACCTTCCATCGTTGGATTCCACCGAAAGCTTTCATCCGGGAATTTAGGCGTGCGGGCATCTTCGGTGACATCCACTCGGTATGCCTCGCTCACCATTGTTTGTTTTCCGGTTTGGAGACTCCGGTGCTAAAGATTTGGTGAATGGCCGGCCGTGGGTTGTCAATAGGCAGCCTGTTGCTACTGAGAGCTGGCGCCCAGATTTTGTTCTGGCCATGGACTCTGCCTCCTCGGCCCTCCTCTAGGTGCATATGCCTGCTCTACCCATGGAGTATTGAAATGATGATGTGCTTGAAGCTATCTTGGCGCTGGCGGGACAGTTCATCTTCTCCGATCCTACTACTCGGTCCTTGTCCAGGGGCGCATTCGCCAGAGCCTGTGTTCGTATAGATCTTTGGCGGCCTCTCCGGCCTGATGTTAGAGTCCAGGGGTTGGCTTCTTCCTTCTGGCAGCAATTCCAATTCGAGCACCTTGTCGGAATTTGCCCCAAGTGTGGATCTATTCATCTCTCGGGCCCCTGCTCTCCGTCGTCTGATCCAAAATAGGCTTCGTTGGGGCCGTTATTTGGCCCCTGTATGTCGGCTACTCGCCAACGTAAACCCCCTACTCTGGTGCGGGTGGAGTCTGCACAAGTATCCGGGACCCCCTCTGCTGCTTCGGATTCTCCATCGTCTACTGCGGTGAGGATTGGGATTCTGGTTGATGGGTGGTTAACTTCCGGCAAGCAGGCTCGGCGGCGTTCCCTGAACGTTGGAAAGGTTGGTGACAGTGTGGCGGTGGCCCCAGTTCATCCCTCGGCTGGTTTGGTGGTGAATGAAGGGTTGACTATGGGTGCCACTGTCAAAGGAAGTGTGCCGGCTGGGAGGCTTCGTGCCGGATTGAAAGAAACAGTGAGGTCTGAAGCTCAGTTAGTTGGCTCTGATGTTTTGAGTTCAGACACTCAGGTTCTGAAACTAAATAATCCATTTGCCCTTCTAGATGCGGGTAATGGGGATTCTAGACTAGTGGCTCGGCCAGATGCAAACCCGAGTCCTTCCAAGCGGGCCAGGCCCGAGGAATCCTTGTCCCTAGGATCTATTTCCAAAGTGGAAATCGAAAAGGTAAAGGTAATACTTCTAAGTCAAAGGATCCTAAGAAGAAGCTCTCCTCTTCTGATCCTTTGATCCCTAGCAGGGGTCCTGCCACTTTGGTTAGTAGGCCCGATAAGGCCTCTTGTAGTCAGGACACTGAATGTGACGCGAATTTGGGTCAGTCATCTAAGGGTGAGATAAATCGTCATGATTCGGTCCTTTCCTGTCTCAAGTCGGCTATTCAAGATTAGTCTATGGATTCAGCTCTCCCTGTTGTTGTTTCCTGCTCTTTGGATTCCGCATCCAAGGTTGGTTCCCAGGGGGCTGATAATATCCAGATGGATTGCATTTCTCAGATGGTAGAGGGTGGTACTTTGGTCAAGGGGTATCCTTCTGACTTGTCTATGGTTGAAGATCAGGATGGGCCCCACCCTTCTCCCATTTGCAAATGAAAATCCTTATATAGCATGTCAGAGGAGCTCGAAAACTTTCTTTTCGATCCTCCTTTGCTAGATTGTTGCAGATCCATAATTTTGATATATGCATTCTATTGGAAATTCGGTTATCGGGAGACAGTTTGGTCCATTTTCGGAGACAGGCTGCTAGAACTTGGTCTTCTTATGCTGTGGAGTCAGTTGGCCTATCCGATGGGATGGTTGCGTTCTGGCGCCACTCTTTGGTTAAGGTGAATGCTTTTCATCAGTGTAATCAATAGATTGCTCTTCTAGTTTCGAAGGGCTCTTTTAACCCCTGGCTTCTGTTAGGAGTTTATGCTAGCACTGACTTTAGGGAACGGCGTGCTCTATGAACTGAGAGTCTCTCTTTCCTTGCTCAGGGTGTTCCTTCTATCTTGGCTGGTGACTACAATTGCATTACTGCTGCTAATGAGAAGAGAGGCGGAAGGTGGGTTATTGATTCTCTAGATATCATGGAGTTCAGATCCTTCATCTCCTCAGCTGGTTTGTTGGATTTGGAATTCTCGGGACCCCAATTCACATGGTGTAACAATCGCCAGGGTTCGGCTAGAGTTTGGAAAAGATTGGATAGAGCCTTGGCCACTGCCCAATGGTCTCAGATGTTCCCCTCTGCCACTGTCACTCACCTGCCTCGTGTTGCCTCCAATCACTGTCCGCTCTTGATATCCACCGACACTGATTTACTGCAGCGGCGTTAGTTTAGATTTGAGCAGTTCTGAACATCCTACCCCTCGGCTCGGTCTATTGTTGCTCAGGTTTGGCACTTATCGATGAGAGGTAGTGTGACTTATCGTCTCTCTATGTAGTTGGAGTTGGTGAAACGTCGCCTATTGAGATGGAATAGAATGGAGGTTGGGAACCTTGTAAGAAACATTGAGCAAGTGGAAGCAGATATTGCCATCCTTCAGGATAGGGAGGATCGGGACGGCTGTCTCCCTGATACTGAGCTCTTCCCTCTTCGATCTAAGCTTGCTCTTCATCACTCCCTGCTTCTGCAGCAGGAGTTCTATTGGAGGCAGCGATTTAGGATTCAGTGGCTTTGAGAGGGGGATTGCAACACCAGATTCTTTCATCAGGCCACTCTGAAGCGAAGGGCAGCTAACAGGATTCAGCATTTAGTTGATGAGGAGGGGAATTCCTAAGAGGATTCTGTTATTATCATGGATTAGTTATTTTAGTTCTTTCAATCTAGATGGACTGAGTCTTCTAGGGTGGGGGCACCGGTTTTCAGGGTTCCTTCTTCGAAGGTCTCTGAGTTCCAAAACAACCTTCTGATTAGGCCCATCACTACTGATGAGATCCGCATGGCATTATGGGACCTTGGGCCTGATAAGGCGCTCTGCCCGGATGGTTTTCCGCCATTATTCTTCCGTCATTATTGGGATATCGTTGGTCGGAAGGTCACCCAGGCTATTCAGAGTGCTTTCCTGTCCAATTCCATTCCTTCTGATTGGAATTGGACTCTCATTACCCTTGTGCCGAAATGCGCTGATGCATCTTCTCTTCAGCACTTTCGGCTGATCAGTCTTTGCACTACCTTATACAAGATTTGTGCGCGCCTTTTAATCTCCTGTCTGTGGGTAGTTATTTCTCAGCTTATTTCTTCTGAACAGGGGGCGTTCATCAGAGGTCGGAGTATTTCTGATAATGTTCTCATCACGCAGGAGTTTATGCATGATCTTCAGAGAGCCTCGGTCAGGCAGTGTCTTATGGCTGTTAAGTTAGACATGGAGCGTGCCTACGACAGGCTGAGCTGGGACTTTCTGCACCAAACCCTGCTTGAATTTGGTTTTTATGATTTGTTTATTGAATGGATTATGGCCTGCATCCAGAAGCCGTCATTCTCTCTTATTGTTAATGGTGTGCAGTCCACTTTCTTCCAGTCTTCTGTGGGCCTGAGACAGGGATGTCCATTATCCCCATTTTTATTTGTTTTGGCTGCGAACGATTTATCTCGTGCTCTTCATCAGGCTCAGTAGGACTGTCGTATTGCCCCCTTTATGGCTGCTTCCTCGGGGCCCTCAGTCTCCCATCTTCTTTTTGTGGATGACTGCATTTTGTTGGGCCAGGCCTCTCTTTATAATGCTGTTAGTTATGCCTCTATCATTCAGAGCTATTGTGGTGCTTCAGGACAAAAGGTCAATCTAGACAAGTCCATGATCTGTTTCAGTCCTAAGACTTCCAGGTCATCCAGGGATGTTATACATCAAGCCCTGGGCATCTTTAACAAGGCAGATGGGCTTTCTTATTTGGGGATCCTTCTTTTGGGAAGGCATCCTCATATTAGTGATTATTCTAACCTCGAGCGACGTATTCGTGATCGGTTGGATGGTTGGAAGGTGACCGGTTTATCCATAATGGCGAGGATCACCCTTATATGCTCTGTTCTTACATCCCTCCCTATGTACCTTCTATCTAATGCTGTGGTCCCTATTACGTATCTTTGAAGGATTAAGCATTGCTTTAGGAACTTTCTGTGGGCTTCTATGCAGGACGGTCATGGTATTCACCTACAGGCTTGGGATTCGATCTGTATGCCTCTGCGTGAAGGTGGTCTCAGTATCCAGTCTTTGCTTGCTAGGAGAGCGGCTCTACTGGCCAGGCATGCCGCGAGGTTTATTCTTGATCCTCACTGTCTCTGGAGTTCCTTCATGCGAGCTAGATATGGTGTTTGGCCTCCTTCTACAGATTCTCTATCTGCTCGGGGGTATTCTTTCTTCTGGAAAGAGGTTTGTCAACATGCTCCGACTATCCTGAGCAATGTTTCCTAGATGATTGGTGATGGATTCTCGATGGATGTTGCTCAGGATATTTGGATTTCGGATCTTCCCCTCTCTTGATGGCCGTCATTTATCAGCATGGATGTCCCGCCTAGTATGAGGGTTCGGGAGCTCATTACTCATGATTCCTCCTCTTGGGATACCTTGGCAGTGACCAGGTTATTTGGGGATGAGCTTTCTCGGCGGATTCTATCCATTCCTATTATCCCGGGTCCCTGCCAGGATACTAGGTTATGGTGGAGATCTTGTCTCCCTAGGGCTCCCATTACGGATCTCATTGAGGAGTATAGACCCCAGCCTCAGGATTCGATGGATGTTGTCTGGATATGGAAGCTTCCCATTCATCCTAGGTTCCAGTTATTTATATGGAAGATCATGTGGAATTGTCTCCCTTCCTGCTCCTTGCTATCTAGAAGGGGTCTCCCAATTGAGGCGACTTGTTTGTTGTGTGGAGAGGAGGAGGAGACTATTACCCACGTGATCTTTTCCTACCATAGATGGAGTTGGATTTGGGTGAGGATGGGTTATACTTGTAGAGTGGATGGTTATGGCTCTTCATATTCCCCTTTCCTTGATAATCTTCGAAGAACAACCCGAGAGCGGAGCATTCTCTGGGCTATTACTGCCTATCAGATCTGGCTATCGCGGAACCAGCTTATCTTTGCTGATAATACTATCTCTCCTTATAGATTAGAGCGAAAGATCAGATCCATGGTTGCTAAACGTGCTCTTCTATTCAAAGGCCTTGATTTTTGCAACCCTGGCCACTGGGGATCCCCTACTGCTATGGCAGCGAACCGTCACACGATTTTTATATCTTGGGAACCCCCCTCTAGGGTTTGTCAAAATCAACTTTGACAGGAGTGTTCAAGGAAGACTTGCTGAGTCTGCTTTCGTTATTCGAGGGTCTGATGTTGCTTTACTGTCGGCGGGCGGTTTTGGTGTTAGTGTATGCCCTAGATCCAATAGGATTGAATGTTGTATACATTCTATGAATACAAATCAAATAAAATGGTTTCTTTATCCATCCAGATATCTTTTATAATATATTTGATATATGTCTGTGAGATAAAGTCCAAAAGAATGTGAACCGTGCATATAAAATTTATAATAGAGATTACAAATTATGAGATCCAAATTGCACGTTATGGTTTGATTTTTTAAACTTCCCTAGTCGATGTGTAGATGGGACTGGACACCATCGAATGCCGTGAGACTAGCACACATTGCATATCCTCACCCTTGGGGTGAGCAGCTGATTTTACAAGCTGAAGTATATAGATACTTGGATAGATGTATGGATGCCCGTTATTGTAACGATGCATTAGATGACCCATACAGAGATCCCATATGGATATTCTATATAGTGTCGATGGTTGATCTCTAATGACGATGGTGTGAGTGATCCTTTGACTTGAGATCTTCATTGCATCTCATGTGTGGAATGTCATGCTTTGACGACATCCAAACGTCGCTCTATCCACGGGTGGCAAATATGATGTCGGTTGGGTATAACATGAAGTACATGAAGATGGTGTTTGATCAAGACAGGATTCGTCTCCCTTGATAGAAAGGGTTATATCCCACGGCCACTTGATGGATTAAATTGATTGTTAAATCCTTGCAAGGTTGAGTTGGAATTCGAAATGGTTTCGAAGTTCTAATTCATATAGTCAATTTTTCCTGAGATCAAGTAAACAAAGATCAATTACAGGGTTGACACATTCTATACCACTGATTGATCTGGGATATGTGATGAAAGGATTTGATCATACGGTAACCGTTCATGGACAGGTGTTGATGGTCATATCAACAAAACCTTTAGCAGTTGGATGGTCATGATGCTTTGCTAGAGGCCTCTCATGATCTATAATCATGTTGTTGAATTAGACAAAAAGTTATCCAATCATTCCTAGGGTCTATGATTAGGACATGATTATTGCCAACATGTTAAAGGGCTTAATGGGTCACACGCATTAAGGAGAATATTGGATGAATTAAAATGAGAATTAAATTAGATTTAATTCAGATAAGATGATTAATTAAATAATTGGGTAAGACCCAATTTAAAGAAGATATAATTATAATGGATATGATCCATTATAATAGAAGGAGTGTTAAGGAGAAATTATTTGTACATATGATGAATAAATAATTGGATACCGATATGTAACTTGATCCATGTGATGGATGGCTCTGATTATTCAGGTATGGATGTCCAATCTCAGCCATGTGAAGATGGAATCATGCCCATGGGATGAGGCATGATGAATCTCTACGGTTCGATGATGAACACGTACAAATTAGGGCATGTAGTTATGGGATAACCAACTCCTAATTTCAAAGGCTGAGATTGTGACACTTGGATTAATCTTACTATGAAGATAGAAGTTTCTTACCATGAAAATGATAGGAGTTTCTTACCATGAAGATGGGAGTTTCTTACCATGAAGATGGAAGGAATTTCTTAACATGAAGATGGGAGTTTCTTACCATGAAGATGGAAGGAATTTCTTACCATGAAGATGGGAGTTTCTTACTATAATGATGGGAGTTTCTTACCATGAAGAGAGGTCTCTTCCTCTTTGGAACGTCTCATTTTCAACCTATAAATATAGTTCCTTCCTACCAAGAAATAGATCATGAGAAGAAAAGATTGACTTTTCTTCAAAGATATCTTCTGTAAGGGAATTCAAGAGGCGCTAGCACCCCCATCTCTCTCCCGTGGTGTCATCTTCATACCTTAGAGGTCTTCATCCCTTTTTCTCTGCGTGGATCACCGTTAGAGGCCGGACACGTGGACGGCTAGTGGCAGGGATTAACCGGCTTCATCCTTATCTACATCGATAAAGGACTCGGGTATAAATAAAATTAGATTTTATTTGAGATATAATGAATTTGTTCCTAAGGATCCTAGGCATCTGGAAATTTTATATTATATCTTCTGCAATATTTATATGAATTTGATTCATATCTTGTATACATAATTCCCATCAGTGGTATCAGAGCCCCCTTAGGCTACAGATTCATTAATCTGATAGAATACTTGAGTCAATATGATTGATAATATGATTATTTATTATGCTTAAAATCACGAAGAGTTTTCATATGTTGATAATAAATCTAAAATATAATAAAATGTTTATTATTTGATGATAACCAATATTATTTAGATTTATGTATATTCATTATCATGTTCAAATAGAGTACTTTGAAATATAGAGGAAAAGGTTTATTATATGATAATAAACAATAATTAATCATATATGTGTCATGTTAAAATAGTAATTATTATTTATGCATGATAAATACTATATGCTGAAATCCTAGAAATCATGTTTAGGATTTAATTTTAGCATGATGATTGATATGATTAAGATATGATATTCTTATGATAATGAACATTGAAAACTTTAGGGTTTGTTAGAGACATTAGGATTTACATGGGATGTGAAATCGACATGTCATAACATGTAATTAAATGATAAGAAAATTTAAAATTTGAATTAAGAACTCTTATCATAACACCATATCTAGATCACTATCTATAGTTATCATAAAATTTATAGATGATAAAGATTTAAGAAACTTAGACTTAACCATGTCATTGTTTGATCCTTTGATCCCATAATTGATCTAATCAATTGGGCTTAACTACATTGGTGTCTAGAAAGGTTTGATCATGGTTTTTAATTGCTCCGTTCACTGCCTGGGAAAACCCATTCAATGGGATCGAAGTGTATGCTAAATAGGACCCCATTGATCAGCTGATCTGACCATTGTTAGGGAAAGCTCTTAATTGATTAAATTAATTAAGGTTGATCTGGATGGTAGCAATTGATTTGGTCACATGATTAGGGTTCCTAAATTAGATAGTGATCAGGATCCTAATTTGATTAGGAGTCCCAATCATAGATTGAATCTTATGAAATTAAGGTTAATTGAGATTAATCTAAAATCTACATATATGATATGTAACCTAGCATAGTACAAATGTTGTAGATGTAGATGGGACCTATATGCGCTAAATCCCTCCACGAATATTAAGTCATAAGCCTTCCATTGTTCACATGATACAAAATTATTAGGTTATGAGATTTGTCAAGCCAAAGCTGAGGTCGAGTGTACCTATGAGGAGTTGATTGTGAAACAATGGGTTGACTTAACTAGATTAGCTGGCATAATTGGCCAAAGTCAGAGTCAATCTAATCTAGAGGTAAACTTTAGGGTGATCACATATGGATGTAATTGACAAAGCAATGTCCCCTAAATGATCTAGGAGTCACATTAGATGTGATTGATAATAATCTATCAAATTTGGCTTACCGAGATTTATTGTGCCAAAGCCAAGGTCAAGGTAATTCAAATGAGGATCTTAGCCCACTAAGAAAATTGAATGACAATTTCTTGAGATTAATAGAGAGGGCTATTAACCTTGATAAAATAGTGGGAGAAACCAACTTAATTAAAAATCAAGAATTACCATATTAAGTTGGAGATTAGTATTCATAGTAATTGACTCGTTCTAATTTTATGTAGGTTATCAGAGAAACCATGAGTGTAAACATCAACCTAAGGAATATTTTAGAATCCAACAAATTGACTGGACTCAACTTCCCTGATTGGCTAAGGAATGTAAGGATCGTTCTTCAATCTGAGAAAATTATTTTGTCCTAAATGAGGTTGCACCAGAGGTCCCACCAGCGGATGCTCTGACTGAGGTTCATGTGACATACAACCGGTATAAAGATGCTAAAGACATGGCCACATATTTGATGTTGGCCTCAATGTCACCTGATCTTCAGAAACAGCATGAGCATATGAATGCTCAGGAGATTTTGATGCACTTACAAGCGTTGTTTGGTGCACAATCTCGATATGAGAGGTTTCAAACTTCTAAAGAGTTATTTCAGTGCAAAATGACTGAGAATTCATCAGTGGGTGCCTACGTACTGAAAATGATCAATTTGATTGAAAAGCTGGCACGATTAGGTTTTGTGATGGATCATGAACTAAGTGTTGACTTGGTTCTGCAGTCATTACCTCCTAGCTATTCGCAGTTTGTTTTTAATTTCAACATGAACAAGCTAGAGACATCTCTACCTGAGCTCGCGAATATGCTGACGAATGCTGAGCCCAACATTAAGAAAGAAAAGGGGCAGGTTATGGTCGTAGAGTCTTCTGGCACTCGTAAGAAGCGGCCAAAGAAGAATAAGGTCCAAAAGGCCAAGGCGACTAAACCAAATAAGGGCATCAAGAAAAACAAAGTAGCCAAGGGAAAATATCATTTCTATGGAAAGGAAGGGCACTGGAAGCGAAACTACAAAGCTTATCTGGCTAGCCTGAAAGAAAAGAAACATACAGATGCTTCTACTTCAGGTATATTTATGATTGAGATATTTTCTTCTGTTACTTCTTATTCCACTTGGGTATTGGATACCGATTGTGGATCTCATATTTGTATTAATATGCAGATGATAAGAAGCAGTAGAAAGCTGGAAAAAGATGAAGTGATTCTGCGTATGGGAAATGGAACAAAGGTTGCTGCTTTAGTTATAGGATCTTGTTCTTTGTCTTTGCCCACTGGGCATGTAATGGAGCTTAATAATTGTTACTATGTTCCAAACATAACAAAGAATATTATTTTCGTTTTATGTCTTGTAAACGATAGAAATACATTTGAAATTGGAAATAAAGGAATTTCAATTTTTAAAAATGAAATGTTCTTTGGTTCTGCTGAAATGTTCAACGGGATTTATATTTTGAATTTACAATGCCCTATTCTCAATGTAGAAACTAAGAAATTAAAATCAAATAATTCTAAGAACTCATTCCTATGGCACTATTGTTTAGGCCATGTAAATGAAACACGTTTAACTAAGTTACATAAGGATGGCTACTTAAGCTCATTCGATTGGGAATCATTTGAGGAATGTGAGTCGTGCTTACGTGGCAAAATAACTAAGTCATCCTTTACTAAAAAGGATGAGCGAGCAACTGAATGTTTAGGACTAGTACATTCGGATGTATGTGGTCCTATCAATATTCATGCAATAGGAGGTTTTTCTTACTTTATCATATTTATAGATGACCATAGCAGGTATGGTTATGTATATCTGATGAATCACAAATCTGAAGCCTTTGAAAAGTTCAAAGAATTCAGATCCGAGGTAGAAAAATAAAGTGGCAAAAGTATTAAGATACTTCGATCAGATCGAGGTGGGGAATACTTAAGCTATGGGTTCTTAGAATATTTGAAGGAGAATGAGATTCTCTCTTAGTGGACTCCTCCTGGTACGCCACAGCATAATGGTGTATCAGAAAGGAGAAATCGTACATTATTAGATATGGTGCGACCAATGATGAGCCTTGCCAATCTTCCAAAAATGTTTTGGGATTATGCCCTACACACAACTGAATACACTCTAAACCGAGTTTCGTCTAAGTCGATCAGTTTCACTTCCTATGAGATATGGTGTGGAAAGAAACCAACCCTTAGTCATCTAAGGATTTGGGGTTGCTACGCTTATGTAAAGCATAATAAGTCAGACAAGCTGAGAGCTAGATCTGACAAGTGTAATTTTGTGGGGTATCCTAAAGAAACAAAAGGATACTACTTCTACCACCCACTCGAGCAAAAGGTGTTTGTCTCAAGGCATGCCATATTTCTAGAGAATGAGATTTTTCTGAGAAATGGTAGTGGAAGAAATATTGAGATTAGTGAAACTCAAGAACCATAAATTGACACAGACCGATTAGATGACATGGAGCAAATGTCAAATGTAGTGGGAGTTGAGCAGGAGACTCAACTCACATTCAGGCAATATTTACGTGAACCTCTATCAGAAATGACGGAGCCACAGGAAACTCCAAGTACACATCAGCTACGTAGGTCTAGTAGAACACATCATATTCCTGAGAGATATGAATTTCTTATAGAAGATGATGAGCATACTAACTACGATGAAGCAATTTGTGACATTGACTCCAAGAGATGGCTTGAAGCCATGAAGTCTGAAATGGACTCCATGTACGACAACCAAGTATGGACTTTGGTTGATCCACCTGAAGGGATAAAATCCATTGGGTGTAAATGGGTCTTCAAGAAGAAGACAGACATGGATGGTAATGTGATTACCTATAAGGCGAGGCTAGTTGCAAAAGGTTACAAGCAAAGGCAAGGTATTGATTTTGATGAAACCTTTTCTCCCGTAGCCATGCTTAAGTCCATAAGGATTTTGCTTGCGATTACAGTCTATTACGATTATGAGATATGGCAAATGGATGTCAAGACCGCCTTTCTAAATGGTAATTTAGTAGAGGATGTGTATATGACACAACTGAGGGTTTTGAGTCCATTGATTCTAAAAAGATATGCAAGCTGCAAAGGTCCATTTATGGACTTAAGCAAGCCTCTATAAGTTGGAACATCCGTTTTGATGAAACAATCAAAAAGTTTGATTTTATCAAAAATGAGGATGATCCATGTGTGTACAAGAAGGTTAGTGGGAGTGTTATTATTTTCCTGATATTATATGTAGATGACATATTATTGATAGGAAACAGTGTATCCTTGCTGCAAGAAGTAAGGAATGGTTGTCCAGCAAATTCTCCATGAAAGATTTTGGGAGAAGCAGCCTACATACTGGGTATTAAGATCTATAGAGATAGATTTAGAAGGTTGCTTGGATTGTCCCAATCAATGTACATAAATAAAGTGCTAAAATATTTTAGCATGGAGGAATCCAAGAAGGGATTCCTGCCGGTATCACATGGAATACATTTCTCCAAGGACATGAGTCCTAAGACCCAAATGGAGATAGAGCACATGAATAGGATTCCATATGCCTCAGCAATCGGATCCATCTTGTATGCGATGCTATGTACGAGACCTGATGTTTCTTATGCATTGAGTATCACTAGTAGATACCAGGCAAACCCTGGAGAGAAACATTGGATGGCCGTCAAGAATATCCTTAAGTACTTACGAAGGACTAATGATATGTTCTTGGTTTATGGAGGACCCAAACTAATAGTTTAGGGTTATAGGGATTCTAGTTTTCAGTCTGATAAAGATGATTATAAATCTCAATCAGGCTATGTCTTTACACTGAATAGCGGTGCAATCAGCTGGAAAAGTTTCAAGCAGGAGATGACTGCCGACTCTACGACCGAAGCTGAGTACATCGCAGCATCAGATGCAGCCAAAGAAGCGATTTGGATCAAAAAGTTCATCACTGAACTTGGTGTGGTTCCAAGCATTGCTGATCCAGTACACTTGTATTGTGACAACAATGGAGCTATTACGCAAATAAGGAGCCAAGGTCTCATCAGAGGTCCAAACATGTACTCAGGAGATACCATGTAATTAGAGAATTATTGGTAGAAATGATGTAAAAATAGAACGAGTCCCCACTGAAGATAATGTAGCTGATCCGCTCACTAAAGCCCTACCGTAGCAGAAGCATGATAATCATGTTAAGTCACTCGGTATTAAATACATGGGTGAATGATTCTAGTGCAAGTGGGAGATTGTTAGTGTATGCCCTAAATCCAATAGGATTGAATGCTGTATACATTCTATGACTACAAATTAAATAAAATGGTTTCTTTATCTATCCAGATATCTTTTATAATATATTTGATATATATGTCTGTGAGATAAAGTTCAAAAGAATATGAACCGTGCATATGAAATTTGTAATAGAGATTACAAATTGTGAGATCCAAATTGCATGTTATGGTTCGATTCTTTAAACTTCCCTAGTCGATGTGTAGATGAGACTAGACACCATCGAATGCCGTGAGACTAGCACACATTGCATATCCTCATCCTTGGGGTGAGCAGCTGATTTCATAAGCTGAAGTATGTAGATACTTGGATAGGTGTGTGGATGCCCATTATTGTAACGATGCATTGGATGACCCGTATAGAGATCCCATATGGATATTCTATATAGTGTCGATGGTTGATCTCTAATGATGGTGGTGTGAGTGATCCTTTGACTTGAGATCTTCATTGCATCTCATGTGTGGAATGTCATGCTTTGATGGCATCCAAATGTCGCTCTAGCCACGGGTGGTAAATATGGTATCGGTTGGGTATGACATGAAGCACATGAAGATGGTGTTTGATCAAGACAGGATTCGTCTCCCTTGATAGAAAGGGTTATATCCCACGGCCACTTGATGGATTAAATTGATTATTAAATCCTTGCAAGGTTGAGTTGGAATTCGAAATGGTTTCGAAGTTCTAATTCATATAGTCAATTTTTCCTGAGATCAAGTAAACAAAGATCAATTACATGGTTGACACATTACATACCACTGATTGATCTGGGATATGTGATGAAAGGATTTGATCATACGGTAACCGTTCATGGACAGATATTGATGGTTACATCAATAAAACCTTTAGCAGTTGGGTGGTCATGATGCTTTGCTAGAGGCCTCTCATGATCTATAATCATGTTGTTGAATTAGACAAAAAGTTGTCCAATCATTCCTAGGGTCTATGATTAGGATATGATTATTGCCAACATGTTAAAAGGCCTAATGGGTCACACGCATTAAGGAAAATATTAGATGAATTAAAATAAGAATTAAATTAGATTTAATTCATATAAGATGATCAATTAAATAATTGGGTGAGACCCAATTTAAAGAAGATATAATTATAATGGATATGATCCATTATAATAGAAGGAATGTTAAGGAGAAATTATTTGTACATATGATGAACAAATAATTGGATACCGATATGTAACTTGATCTATGTGATGGATGGCTCTGATTATTCAGGTATGGATGTCCAATCTCAGCCATGTAAAGATGGAATCATGCCCATGGGATGAGGCATGATGAATCTCTACGGTTCGATGATGAATACGTACAAATTAGGGCATGTAGTTATGGGATAACCAACTCCTAATTTCAAAGGCTGAGATTGTGACACTTGGATTAATCTTACCATGAAGATGGGAGTTTCTTACCATGAAGATGATAGGAGTTTCTTACCATGAAAATGGGAGTTTCTTACCATGAAGATGGGAGGAGTTTCTTTCCATGAAGATGGAAGTTTCTTACCATAATAATGAAGTTTCTTACCATGAAGAGAGGTCTCTTCCTCTTTGGAACGTCTCATTTTCAACCTATAATTATAGTTCCCTTAGAGCATGAGATATCTTATGTAAGGGGATTCAAGAGGCGCTAACACCCCTCTCTCTCTTTCGTGGTGTCATCTTCATACCTCAGAGGTCTTCATCCCTTTTTCTCTGCTTGGATCACCGTTAGAGGTCGGAAACGTGAACGGCTAGTGGCAGGGATTAACCGGCTTCATCCTCATCTACATCGATAAAGGACTCAAGTATGAATAAAATTAGATTTTATTTGAGGTATAATGAATTTGTTCCTAAGGATCCTGGGCATATGAGAATTTTATATTATATCTTCCGCAATATTTATATGAATTTGATTCATATCTTGTATACATAATTCCCATCATTTGGCTCCTTAGATTCTTCGATCCCTATGGCGAAGCTTCATGCTGTGTGGGCTGGTATCTCCTATGTTGTTCGGAGACTTCACGCTCACAGTCTCTTCATTGAAGGGGATTCTCTTACTGTCATCCGGTGGCTTCAGTCGGGTTACTGTGACCATATCCCGACTAATCCTCTCCTCCATGACATTCGGGCGGTTCTGTATGGTTCTCACAGAGTCCACATCCGGCACATCTATCGGAAAGCTAATTCAGCGGCTGACTGGGTAGCGGTGGCTATGGCCCATCATGTGGTATTTTGGACTTGAAATTAGGATGACCCCTGTCCCTCAGCTCTTATGCAAATTTTGTACTCTGATAATTCTGGGCTGACTCGCACAAGGTTAGTGTGATTGCCGTCTGTACCAAAAAAAAAAAAGAAAAAAAAGATAGAATCTCAAACCCTATGTTATCACTAATGGCAATATGAGAGTGGATAATTATTAAGATTTAGTACAGTCATAAGTATTAGAAAACTAAATATCAATTGCAATTCAAGTCAAGAAATGCATGTATCAAGCACCCTACTACCCTTTATACACTTCTATGAATCATGTGAAATAAGGATAAAATATGGCTAAATTAATTTATCTAAAATCATCATCTATATATATATATATGATTCTTATATGTTGAATATAAGCATTATTTATTTTATTATATTACTAAATTTCTCAAAGTTTGCAATTATTGTTGCATTGAAGGTCCTTCAAACGGAAGTTATTAAGATATATATATATATATAGATGTAAATAATAAATAAATTTCTTAGTTAACATTAGCATCATAGCTCAATTGTGCATGAGCTCAAATCTTCTGCATGGTAATTATTTAATTAGTAAACCAAGGTCGCAAGTGAAAAGAGGTGATATACTTGACGTATATTGGCCCATTTCCTATAAACTGAAACAATTGGGAAGTAAATAATAAAATTTGTTCCTCGACTAATTTCTAATACTGGAGATAGAAATAAAATTCAAAATCTTCTGTTTGGGGCCTGTCAGGAGTCTACATCAACATTAATGGACTCTCTTGTGGGCCTTAGAGATGCAGACCCATTGGAATAGTGTTAGCTCTGCTTTCTCCAACTTCAACCATAATCAATCATGAGGCGGGTTGGTGCAGAAGCTGGAAGCACCTAGGACCTCTCGTAGAGCTAAGTGAATTAAAGTCAGTAGAGGAATGAACAGCATTGAGGCCTTAGCATCCATGCTGGAAGAGAAGAAGACCTATCGAGATGCCAACAAATTATGGATGCTTGGACACAACCGTGGCTACTTGTACGCCACGCTTGTAGGCTAGCGGGCCATAACACTTGGTTGTTTGCTTGCAAAATGCTGTGATCCTTGAGACTTGGACTGACCCTCTGAAATATATTACTTTGGAGGAAAAGTCTTTGTATTGCTCTCGGTGAAGCATAACTAATATCGGCGGCATGTGATTCACTTATATGCAGGCTCGTGTCAAAGGGTTTGTTCATGGTTCTGTATGCTAATGCACATATTCATGCACAAAAAAATCATTGCTCGATACAAACCATGCCGCATTGAAATGGTGTACCAAGATTTTTTTGAGTTAGATAGCCAACAAGGAGACAATCTTTCAAACAGTTACCTTCGGTTAGCCTTGGTACCAATAGTGATGGACCTTGTATCAGGCTTATTAGTAATTTTCCAGCACAAACGTCTCTGGTTGGGTTTATCTTTGGAATTTTTTTAGTCCGTCTTGAGCTTTGGCCTTTTGTTCACCTTTTTTTTTTTTTTTTTCAAATTAAAAAGGAGGGACCAGGAAAAATGTTTTTTAGCTCCTCTTTTGTGAAATTGATTTCTATATTTTAAATATGATAAATCCAGCCATTACAAAATATCAAAAGATATTTTTGTCTAAAAATTAAATAAATATCATTTTAAAAAATAATATTTTTAAAAAGTAAAAACAATAGTATGTTAATCTTTCTAAGAAAAAGTATATGAACGAGAGAGCAATATAAATGTTCGAGTTTGTCTTTAAGTTTAACGAGCACAATAAAAAATATATTTTAAAATATAAATTATAATTTATGTTGAACAATGCAATTTTCTTCTTTATACATATATATATATATATATATATATATATAACATTATAGTTCAGAATGAAACAAGATAAAAGAAGAAATTAACCTGAGGAAGTATTATATTTGGATGTACATGGATTTAAGGTTTTATGAGAGAGCCATTGTAATCTTTTATTATTATTTTTAAATAAAAGTTTTATTATTTTTACAGGTATGGACAAAGGTCAGTTGATCAAAACATGCTGAATCCTTGCATATTGTTTTATTTATTATTTTCTCTTTCTTCTTCATGCAGATTTTTTATATGCAATAAGTGATATCAAAGTTTTTCTGCACATAACAATAAGCTTAGTCAAAATATTATACAAAACTGTTATTAACTAATTCAACTAATGCTACCTAACTTTTCATCGTAATTCTTAGTTTATTATCAAGTCTCATCGAATAAAGTATGGTAATTCATTAATCAAGGTGACAAATTTTTCTTCAATGAAAGTTTTCATTAGTAGAAAGATATTTAATACAAGAAAAATAAGTGATGCCCAAAAATAGAAAGAATAGGAGTTAATTCAATATCAAAGTAATCAATAACATAAAGCATTTAAACTTAATTTGATTTACATATGCTAAGACCTATTTAGACCTAACCATATTCCAAAACTTTCAGAGCGATACAGCCTAGATAAGCCAGGAAGTTAAGCCAATTATACTTAATTAAAAGTTGATTAAGAGCCATTTTATAAAATAAGATTATTTTTGAGTTCAAAAGTTATATCATGAATATCAAGGTTTCCTTTCCCTATGCAAGTTTTCAATTTAAACAAATTTCACACTTATATCCCAATTCAGCTCAAAGTAGAGACGTAGGCCCCATTTGGTTGAGCTTTTGAAGGATCCAGAAGTATTTTTAAATAATTTTATGAGATTTGATAAAATTTTTAAAAGTACTATCCAGTATTATATCAATCAAGCATCATATATAGAAGGGCAATGCTAAGGATCTTAATAACACTTCTAATTTTTAAAGAAGTTATTTATTTGTAGAATTTAAAAATCCTTAGCATAATAACGAAATTTATCTCCAGGGCAAAGTCAAACCCTAACGAAAACTTATCTCCAGAGGCAAAGTCAAACCCTAAATCTTAATAATTAGGAATGCTCTCTCGCTACAAGACTAATATATTATATTATTTTATATTGCTGCTACAATATACTACTAATAATTTGCGTATCATATCACATGATTTTTTTATTATATCTGAATAGGCATATAATCTAACGTCTATTTAAAATTCAAACCCTAGCAATTTAGTATTTTTTTAATTAGGAAGCTTTGTAGAAAAGTCCACAAAAAATCAATATAGTAGCAATTATCATCAGATACCAGCAAAAAAAATCTCAAGTTATATTCTGACAACTTATCCTCTAGAATAATCAGTAATAATCATCAATAACCAATAACAACCAGTATGCTAGCAAAAAAATTGGTATAACAGGAAATAACCCCAAATTATAATCTAATAGCTTATTTTGTAGACTAATCAGTAATAATCAGCAATAATCAACAAAAAAAATATCAGTATACTAGCACCAATTACTAATTATATAATATACCAACTATTTTTTTGATATAAATATATAAGGGGCAAATAATCAATATACTAGTCCATACATCCCGGTTTACAATCTTATGACATATTTTATTGATATAGATTTTATATGAAAGGAACGTAGATAAAATTTAAGGTAAATTCCTACACTAAAACCCTGGATCCTGATAAAAGCCATAACCCACGGAGGGCGATCGAGTGAGGGGGAGTTTCTAAATGGAGGGAGGGATGTCTTAGCCGGAGCCAAAATAGAGGGAGGGACATAAGCCGATGGACGCCTTAGCCGAGAGGAGGGAGACAGTCAAGACAACAGAGGATGACGAATGGGAGCAGAGGTCCCTCTCCCTCGTTCGGGTGAGGGATGAGAGCGTAAGGAGGAAGGGATTCCTATAGAGGAAGTCGCACTCATCCGAGTGAAGAACGTGAGCATACGGAGGGAGGAACTCTGATAGAAGAAGCCATGGAGGCAACAAAGTAAGGGTAATCTGGTAGAGGACACAACGAAGCATGGGTCCTTTGACAAGAACAAGAGGTGAAGGTTAAGGCGCTTCAGTAGAGGAAGTCGGGCGAGAGAAGAAGGTTATGGGAGGGTCAGTCAAAAATAAAACCTATTCACTGCTATAGCTAGTGATAAATTAGAATCGTATCTTCAAGGATCAAAAAAAATTATTTCATAAAAAGAAGTAAAATAAAACTATTTGTAGAGAATTAATATAAGAGTAGTGGTTATTAAAAGATAACAATTAATTAATTAATGAAATTAAGACCGTAGAAAAGGCAACTCAGGAATTAAAATCCATCGTGCAAATAATAGGTTTTATCTTCTTTTCTTTATGTTACAATAATAATAATTTTTGTAAATCTAGAATTAGAATAATTTATCTCTTATCAGGCATGGATCGTATCAAAAGATCACAACACGTTCGCTTAGAGTATAAACTATCTAATTATTTATAAAATTAGACGTTTAAACTACCATACTATGATCTATTTCTCTTAGGCACGTACTATATCCTGAGATCACGGCACGTCGATAGAGGGTATAGGCCGTGTATGCTAGATCAAAACCTCGATCAGAAAAATAACTCAAAAGATATATAAAAGAAGAGCATAATTTTTATTGCATAAAAATTAAGAACAAAAAGAAAGATAGACCTAATTATAGACTTCATCATCATCTCAAGTTGGAGGAATCTAGCCACGCATTGCTGCTGCCAGCATTCCCTGCATAATTTTTCTTTTGCAGGCCTAAATACAATGATCTAAATAAATAATAAAAAAAAAAACTCCTTCCTCGACTACTGCCCTGAAGTCCTCCTTTTATAGAGCTTATCTAGGACTTCCTTCCGATTAAAGTTGAAGTTAATCGGGTTCAAGATCATTTAGATATGGTGAGAAAACTCCTTAACTATTTGTTTTATATCATCTGCCTTAGTTTGCACCGAGAATCATGCGAAATCATCTTTTTCTTTCTTTTCGGGCAAACAGAGTCCTGATTTGAGTGTCGTCTCCATTGTTGGACTCCAAAAATCGAGTTCTTTCAATCTATAGGCTCCTTTCCTATAAACATCCATAAAAAGTATCAATTCTTAATAAATTTAAAGTAATTAATATTTATTTTAATGATTAAATTAGGATAATAAATAGACTTATCATATCCCCTAACTTAATTATTGCTAGTCCCTTAGCAATGTAATTAAAAAAAAATCATGTGTCACTCAGATTTTCTTTTGCAAAATTAAATCCAGGCTTAAGGTTGAAAGAAGCTAGCTAGTATCATTGATTAAGTAATGAGTTTTTGAAGTTAATTTTGTGGTCAAAACTATCAGAAACTTTCTTAGAGTTCATCCATAAATCTACAGTACTTATTTTTGTGATGGCTAATGATGACGCCAAGTCACCTTTCTCAAACGTCGGGGAAAATGGACGTCCTTCTCCTCGGAGCCCTGCAAGAAAAGTTCCCGGAGACCGGCGATACCGGTAGGGACCCTCCGACGATCAAGTCAGTCACTTGGGCTCAGACAAAGAATCGCTCAGCGAAAAAGAACTGAGGCGGTTAGGGTATTGTTGGAAGGAAGAAAGCTCAGAAAACTAGAGTTCAGATCCCTACTTACAGCGCGAGCACGTGCTTTTATACCTGTCTGAATGTCCTATCTTACTGTTTCAGAAGATCACTGTCGTATCATTGCTGCGCGTGCCGGAGGCATCCCATACCGCTTGTCGACGTGATGTCATACGTGTCCAACAGCCGCGAAGGCACTCAGTGCGCACCATCGGATGATATGACCGAGCACAGTCGCAAGTGGTAGCGAATCGTACGCCGTAGTGAGGCATGGCCATGCACAGGGACATGCAATGCACCATACGCCGTTATGAGGTATGGCCCTTCGTAACGGGGTGCAATCACGGGCGTACTGAGAGTCACGTGGGTGCGTCGTGCGGCCTGAAGTCGTCATTCTTTTGATGATTGAACTACGTGCCAATAGCTGATGACCCCACCCTGAGACCGAAAGGGGTCCCGGGGTCAAGAGACGACGACCCCACCCCGAGACCGGAAGGGGTCCCGGGGATGGGGAAATGCTGGTGCACCCCGAGACCGGTGGGGTCCCGGGTCAAGAGATGGTGACCCCACCCTGAGACCAGAAGGGGTCCCAGGGTGGGGAAATACCAGTGCACCCCGAGACCGGTGGGGGTCTCGGGGTCAAGAGATGATGACCCCACCCGAGACCGGAAGGGGTCCCGGGGGTGGGGAAATGCCAGTGCACCCGAGACCGGTGGGGTCTTGGGGTCAAGAGATGATGACCCCACCCCGAGACCGGAAGGGGTCCTGGGGGTGGGGAAATGCCGGTGCACCCCGAGACCGGTGGGGTCTCGGGGTCAAGAGATGATGACCCCACCCCGAGACCGGAAGGGATCCCGGGGGTGGGGAAATGCCAGTGCACCCCGAGACCGGTGGGGGTCCCGGGGTCAAGAGATGGTGACCCCATCCCGAGACCGGAGGGGTCCCGGGGGTGGAAAAATGCTGGTGCACCCGAGACCGGTGGGGGTCTCGGGGTCAAGAGATGATGACCCCACCCCGAGACCGGAAGGGGTCCCGGGGGTGGGAAATGCCAGTGCACCCCGAGACCGGGGGTCTCGGGGTCAAGAGATGATGACCCCACCCCGAGACCGGAAGGGGTCCCGGGGGTGAGAAATGCCGGTGCACCCCGAGACCGGTGGGGGTCCCGGGGTCAAGAGATGGTGACCCCACCCCGAGACCGAAGGGGTCCCGGGGGTGGGGAAATGCCGGTGCACCCCGAGACTGGTGGGGTCTCGGGATCAAGAGATGATGACCCACTCCGAGACCGAAAGGGGTTCCGGGGGGGGAAATGCCAGTGCACCCCGAGATCGGTGGGGGTCCCGGGGTCAAGAGATGGTGACCCCACCCTGAGACCGGAGGTCCCGGGGGTGGGGAAATGCCGGTGCACCCCGAGACCGGTGGGGGTCTCGGGGTCAAGAGATGATGACCCCACCTCGAGACCGGAAGGGGTCCCGGGGTGGGGAAATGCCAGTGCACCCCGAAACCGATGGAGGTCTCGGGGTCAAGAGATGATGACCCACCCCGAGACCAGAAGGGGTCCCGAGGGTGGGGAAATGCCGGTGCACCCCGAGACCGATGGGGGTCCCGGGGTCAAGAGATGGTGACCCCACCCCGAGCCGAAGGGGTCCCGGGGGTGGAGAAATGCCGGTGCACCCCGAGACTGATGGGGGTCTCGGGGTCAAGAGATGATGACCCCACCCCGAGACCAGAAGGGGTCCCGGGGGTAGGAAATGCCAGTGCACCCCGAGACCAGTGGGGGTCTCGGGGTCAAGAGATGATGGCCCCACCCCGAGACCGGAAGGGGTCCCGGGGTGGGGAAATGCCAGTGCACCCCGAGACCGGTGAGGGTCTCGAGGTTGGTAGCCGCCGTTACCTTTTATCCTGACGACGCGGGATCAGTCATATCAGCTAACTTAGCATTTCGGTACTAGCTTGTTAGGAATAATGGTATCTTCGCTTATCACTTACTTTAGTCAATTTCTTATACACCCTCAAATTAAGCACATGATCTGAGATTGCTTTCATACTGCCTATATATATATATATATATATATATATATATATATATATATATATATATAATTTTTATTTTTTTAGCGATATCTTCACACTGCTCACTTTTTGATACGAACAACAACGCTTACTTAGGCGAAGGTGCCCGGTTACTCGATGAAAAACTGTTTAGACTATATTATATATATATATATATATATATATATATTTTTTATTTTTTATCATGTAGCTCTTTCTTAAATTTAAGTTTTTCTTATTGGGATGTATATCAATTATCAATTTTATTAATAATTAAATCTCCATTTAACCTTACAACTAATACTAGTTTACCTCGTCAGTGTGCATATGCAACGAAAGTCCTAATAGCCTTTAGATGACCTAAGTAGGCCGCTAAAAGTCTGACAGCTAGTCTATTCCTTGGCTCGCTACAGTAATTAGCTAATACTTTCTAACTCTATTATCTTTCCCTAATCGATTTTACTCAAGAATTTCTTTCATGGCACATGATTATAAAAAAATATTTTAAAATTTTCAAAAATTACCAAGGTGTTTTTAAAATATTTTTGAAAAAGGTTTTTCTTACCTTTCAACTTAATTTTCATTGTCCTCAAAGGAGTAAGGAAGAATAAAACAAGAAGAATACCACTTGAACGAGATATGCCTCGTGTAATGTTAGGAGTGACCATGCGAAGCAGTTTCTTATTCCTAGAAATAAGAATCACTAAAATAAAGGTCAGAACATAAAAGGGTTGCCTCCAAAAAAGCGCTAAGTTTAATGTCTTCAGCCAGACATCATGGCTCACTTTGATTACCGTTGTTAAGGAGTTTGATGATCTCTTTCTTACTACTTCCTTCATGGTTGGTTTAAATTTTCTTTGGGAGTCTCTTATAGGCTTGATTTTCTTCCTTAAGTGATCCTATGTTGAACGATGGAGGGGCTAATCCCTTTTATGTTAGCCATGGTCCATCCTAACACTTCTTTATTTTCATTCAATAGTTTTCCTTCTTGTGAGGAGTCTAGGTTAGTAGTTGTAATAATGACAAGTAGGGTTTTTGATGGACCTAGGTATGCATAGTTAAGATGCTTGGGAGGTGGTTTCAGTTCTAATTTGGATGCTTTCTCTATTTATGGTTTGTGTAATAGTTCAGTACTTCTCTAGTAGTTCAATTGGAAGTTTTCATCTTGATTTTTTATCAATTATAGCAACCTTATTAATTTGCTTCCCATCTTGGTTATGCAAATTTATAGGTCAAGCTCTTTGTCACTAAGGTCAATTGGATCATAAACAATATTTTAAACATAATTTGAGTCGCTCATTTGATGTGTATTGGTGAGATTGAAAATATTAAGATCAATTAACATATTCCCAAAGAAAAGTTTCATTAATCCATTTTGGCAATTAATTAGGGCATTAGCTGTGGTAAAAAATGATCTACCTAAAATCACTGGGATGTGGCTCTTTGGGTTTGTCACCGGTTCAGTTTCTAAAATCATAAAGTTTATCGGATAGATAAAGTCACTAACTTTGATCAACACATCCTTTACTATTCCTTTGGGTACTTTCAAAGAGTGATCTGCTAGTTGTAGGGTCATTTCCATAGGCTTTAGTTCTCCCAATCCTAATTGCTCATATACAGAGTATGGAATATATTAACACTTGCCCCTAAGTCTAATAGAGCCCTATTTATAAGGTTGTTTCCCATAATGTATGTAATAGTGGGTGACCCTAGATCTTTGTATTTCACTGGCATATGGTTTAAGAGGTAAGAGCTCACACTGGCTACCAGAAAAGCTCTCTTGGGCACATTGATAGTCTTCTTTTTGGTACATACATCTTTAAAAATTTGATACAGGCTGGGACTGTTGGATCATATTAGTAAGGGGATGTTCACTTTAACTTGCTTAAAGACCTTCAAAATCTTATCGAATTGGGCTGAATTTCAATTGGACTTAAGTCTATTTGGGAATGTTACAATCCTAATTTTGGTTTATCTTCCTCTGGCATGGGCTTAGCTGGTGGGTTGGGCATTACATCAGACTCTGATGCCTCAGATATTTTAGGCTGACCCAGCGTAATAAGTTGTTTAAGTGGTGGGACTTCTAATTCTTCTTCTTTATATGTACCCACCTGATTATCTATTTGTTTTCCAGATCTTAATGTATGAATGATACTTAGTTGGTTAATCTGGGCTCCTTGTTTTGATTCTTGGATATTTAGGTTCCTAGGGTTAGCTTCAGGCTGACTTGGTAGCTTACCCCATTCTCTTTTACTGAATGCTATGGCTAGTTGACCTATCTGGATTTCTAGTTTTGCAATGGATTGTGTGTATGAGAAGGAGTTGAGTGTTCATTTCTAGCCATTTCAATGCTTGTAACACCTTCTCTTCGAAAGTAGGATCATGATTATTTAGTAGAGGTTGAGGAGCACTTGGATATTGGGAATACAACATGCTTCTGAATTGGGTCTCCTGATGGTTAGGCCTAATTGATGTTGGACTGATGATAGGTTGAGGTTTCCATGAAAAATTTGAGTGATTTCGCCAGCTAGGATTGCAAGTATTCGAATATGGATCATTTTTTAGTCTAGGAGCCATTCGGGTTTGGGCTTGGTGAGCTTGCTCCTGAATAAGCTCAGAAAATTGGTATACGGCTGGACATTCACCTCTCGAACAAATTATACAAACATCATGTAATTGAGTAGATAGGGAAGAGGTATTTTCAACTTATAGAATTAGTCAAGTTTTTGGGATAGTTCATTAATTTTGATATAGATGTCTATAAACTGACCTATGTTGTATATTCCACCTCTCTTAGGTTCTGTGGGAGGATCTCTATGGGCAGCAGACATGTGGTGCAAGGAATTTCACTTAGAGTTTCAAAAAGCTGACATACCTCATGTTCATTTTTTAGCATAAATGTTCCTCCACATGAGGCTTCCACCATTTGTTGGTACCTTTTTGATAATCCATCATAAAAACATTGAACTAACTGTCATTTAGGTATTGCATGGTGCGAACATTTCCTAGTTAATTCTTTTGTTTCATGAAACATTTCTTCCTCTAACTGAAAAAAACTGGTTATGGCTTTTCTAATTTGATTCGTTTTTTCTATAGAAAAGTATTTCTTAAGAAATTCCCTTTGAAGTTGGTCCAAATTAAAATTATAATAGTGTCTAGTGAATTTAACCAATATTTGGCTCTATCTTTTAGGGAGAAAGGGAATAACTTAAGCCTAAGTGCATCATTAGAAAACTTTTGAATTTGACAGTTGAGCAAATTTTCAAGAATTTATCTAAGTATTTGTAGGGATCTTCATTTGTAAGTCCATGGAAAGCTAGTAATATTTGGATTACACTGGACTTAATTTTATATTGGACAGCTTCTATTGAGGGTACTTGTATGCAAAAGAGCAGGTATACTTTGAAGAAGTGAAATACTCCTTTAACTGCTGTGGTAGATCATTTTCGTTATTAGGATCCATAATTCTAAGTCTGTTTGTTCTAAAGGTTCTTTCTATTTCAGGATCTAAGGGTATGAAGTTGGATTGTAACGATCGGCGACCAAGCATACACCCTACCAATACACTCTAAAGCAAATAGTAATTCAGTTTTTTTATATAAAAATTAAATTAATGTAATAGAAGAGAAAGAAGAAGATTCTAAAAGAAGTATCCAAGAGATTGCTAGAACTAATTAGGATTTAATAATTATTAGCAATCAAGTTAACAAAGATTAGACTCTCTACTCTAGGTTTAACCTAGATCTAGACAGTTCCTAACTTTCAAGACTGCCTTAAAAGCCCTCTAAGTCAAAAATTAACTGATCAACTAGCCAGTTAAGGGTAAAGTCAGTGGGGGTCCTCGTTGCTTCCCTTAGACACCAATTAGATTAGCCAGTAAGCGAACAAAACCAATTAAATAACCACTTTTCTTTCCTTTTCTAGACACCAGTTAATTAATCAATCCTGACCCGGTCCAACTCTTTCGGATGCCTTATCCTATTGAGCTCGAATTCCTTAGGGGCTAATGTCTAGTTAATTTTAGAGTTAAAGGCATGGGTTAATGCAAAATAAAGGATATGGTTTATGGGCCAAGGAAGGGTGATTAACTCCCCACCTTATCTTGATTATCTTGATTAGGGGTTTATGCCCTTAAAGTTAATTATGAAAATGCTATGCAATAAATATATGTCTAAACAAGTTAGAAAGTTTTTAAAGTTTATTATTTGTTTCTTTAAATTAATTATGCTTTATGGAAAGTATCTTAAGGTTTTCTTTTAGGTTATTTAAGGTAAGTTAATTGAAAGGAAAAGTTTATTAGGTAACTTTTTTAATATTAAAAAAATAAGAAAATCTAATAATTAAGGTAACTCAAAAAATAATAAGCTAAAAAGGGCAATAACTATTCAATAAAAAAATTTTTTTACTCTTTTTTTATATAGAAGCATGAATAATAAAAAATTTAAAAATAAGAATAAAATTAATAAAAAATATGATAATTTTTTTTTTTTTAATATTTTTTTTCATGAACTAATCATGCTAGATCCTCGGTAATGGTGCCAAAATTTGATCACTATCGTTGGTGGTCAAAAATAAAACCTACTCACTATTATAGCTAGTGATAAATCGGGAGTATCCTCGAGGATCAAGAGCAATTATTTCATAAAAAGAAATAAAATAAAATTATTTGTAGAGGATTAATGTAAGAGTAGTGGTTATTAAAAAATAATAACTAATTAATTAATAAAATCAAGACAACAGAAAGGCAACTCAGGAATCCGAATCCATCATGCAAATATGTTTTATCTTCTTTTCCTTATATATGTTGCAATAACAATAATTTTTGCAAATCTAGGATTAAATAATTTATCTCTTGTCAGCATGGGCCGTATCAGAACATCATAGCATGTCGCTTAGAGTATAAACTATCTAATTATTTACAAAATTAAAGGTCTAAACTACGATACTACGATCTATCTCTCTTAGGCACGTACCTGAGATCACGATACGTCGATGAGGGTATAAGCCGTGTATGCTAGATCAAAACTCGATTAGAAAAATAACTCAAAATATGTATGAAAGAAGAGCATAATTTTTATTGCATAGAAATTAAGAACAAAAAGAAAGATAAAACCTGTTACATGCTTCATCATCATTCCAAGTTGAAGAAATCTAGCCACGCATTGCTGCCGCTAGCGTTCCTTCTATAATTTTTCTTCCATAGGCCTAAATACAATGATCTAAATAAAAGAAAAATAAAAAAAACTTTGAAAAAAACTCCTTTTCGATTACTACCTAAGGTCTTTCTTTTATAGAGCTTATCTAGGGCTTCCTCCTATCAAAGTTAGAGTCAATCGGGTTCAAGATCATTTAGATATTGTGAGAAAACTCCTCAACCGTCCGTTTTACATCATCTGCCTTAGTTTGCACCGAGAATCATGCAAAATCATCTTTTTCTTTGTTTTCGGAAAAATAAAGTCTCCATCGTTGGACTCCAAAAATTGAGCTCTTTCCATCTATAAGCTCCTTTTCTACAAACATCCATAAAAAGCATCAATTCTTAATAAATTTAAAGTAATTAATATTTATTTTAATAATTAAATTAGGATAATAAATAGACTTATCAAGGGTTAAAAAGAAAAAAAAAGACATGGAATAAAAAAATTATAAACCTAGTCATTGGATTCAAAAACATAGCAAGTTTTTATTTTAAAATTATAGTTATGAAACTGCAATAGGGATGGCAATTTATTCCGTTTGGTCATTTACCCAGTCGGTACCATTTTTAATGGTCCCTGGTCTAAACAGCTTAACGGGTAACGAGAATTTTTTGTTAATGGCTAAACGGGTAAACGGTCCAGGGACGGTATTCTTCGTCCCATCCCCGTTTACCCATTCTCATCCCCGTTAACTTTAATATAATATATTTAAATTTAATATATATATATATATATATTAATATATTAAAAATTAAAAATAAATAAAATATATATAATCCTGACTCTTGCTCTTCCTTCTTTCAAACTGATCTGAAGAACCAAGACGAGAACCTAGCTCCATTAGTCCATCGTCTATCTTCGCCAATCGCTACCCCATCGACGCCCTCCAATACCTTTTTCTTTTTCTGGTATACTCATCTCTTTAGAAAGATATCTCTTTATTTATTTCTTTGAAATTTGAATGTATTTTTTTTTTACGGTTTTGTGTTGAAAATCTTTATTTCTGATTTTTTTCTTGTTAGTTGTTTTCTTTCTCACTTTTCGTTCTCTTCTTCCTTATCCCAGAGTCGAAGAATCTTTATATATATCAATATCATCATCTCGATTAGTCTCCATCTTATCTAAACAGATAAACGATACCCAGGGATACTCATTTACCCGGCCGGATATCTCAGTCCCCAGTCTATTAATTATAACGGCTTAACAGGATGGGAACGGGAACGTTTTTTAACAGGGATGGGGACCGGTATAGACCATCTCGGGTTATCCCGGGCCGTTGCCATCCCTAAACAGCAATTGACTCTTTTAAATGGTTCTTCTGCCGAGAGCCCGTTACCAAGAGCTACCCGTTAGGATGATCTCCGCCCTGGAATGGGGAAAAATCAACGGGCGGACCGCAAGTGACCTCGGTTGTAAGGGCAGCGAAGTAATAAAATCAAAAGTCAGGGCTGTCATCCATCGAGCCTTCTATGTGTGTGTGTGTGTGTGTGTATAGGGAGCTTCTAAATACACCCCAAAAACTACTCTCTACACCCACACTTAAAAAAAATACCCAGTTTATCTCATTGGCTAATGACCATTATACCCCTAAAATTTTGCTCCACCCCCACCCTCAACAAACCCCCCTCCCTCCCTCAATGTTTTAGTTGATACCCTAGTCCCTCACTCCCCTCAATTTATTATCGAAACCCCTTGTTTGAAGGGATTTGAACCTCTATTTCAATAATGGACAAGTAACTAGAGATTTGGAAAGATTTTAGGGATGCAGAGGTTTATTTTTTAATATGTTTCAAAGCTTTTTTTTTTGGATCATGCTCCGTTTGGCCTTGATATGCCGAACAGAGGCCCTTTGTTCGGCTCATCAATAGAGGGTAAATGTTCGGCTCCACAGGACCGAACGAAAGCTATATGGGCCAAATGTCAATTTAATACGATTTTTTTTTTACATATAGAATGTAGCATAATTCTTCTCAGACTTAGCAAATTCCAAAGAGATAACATTATTTTTTGGACTAGACCTCAAATAAGAGAATTAAACAAATATTCATTTTGAACAGTAATATGCTTGCTGCAAAAATGGACCATCGTAGCTATAAAGAACAAGCCTGATTCAAACTATTAAAGAATAATAATAGCATAAAATGCATATAATTAATAAAGTCAATTGTAGACTCAAATCTTTAACATGGTAGACATAGTGATATGGAGAAATAAGTTGATCTTTTCTCATGCTCGTTTAAATTACCCATAATAATATCTTTCTTGATGGGCTAGCCTAACTAAATATTGGCCAATAATTAATGCATCACACTCTTTGGTTTTCATATGTTGAACTAAACCAAAATGTCGACAAAGCAAGATAATAACTCATGAGTGAGGATAAATGAGCTATAACTAATAATCAAAAGATCAGCAATGATACCATTTGAAGGTTCCAGGATTTTTGCAAATAACAAGAAGGGAGTATGATAATTATGATCAAATGCAAATAAATATTATATGTAAGTTAATCATATGCATAACAATCTTTTTAAAGCAAGATAGCATAAAATATGATTTCTTCAATAATTTTAATTAGAAAATTAAGTTCACATTACTACTAGTTGACTCCAACAAGTAGAACATGAATTCCTTCCTAAAGTAGATCCCCATAATTTATAACCAGTGAACAGGAATGAAAAATACATTCTTTTCAATGCAGAAAATATAGATGGCAATTGCTAAAAACAGATCATAACACATAGAATTGCTTCAAATATAAATTTGAAGAAAATATGCACAAGAAGAAGTCTCTCTAAAACCATGACATAAATAATAGGCTTAACTAAAAACTTGGCATCGATTGGAGAATATCGATAATATTAAATATTATAAAATATTATAAATCTATCTATTGCATATAAGCATCATAAGAACATCAATAATATTAAGTGTTGAAGAATGAATATACTCGTTGTGTATATATAACTATAAACACATTCAAATTCATACTTGTCGTATAATATATTTACCAACCTCCACCACCAAAGCTGGAGAAAATATATTCGATCAGGTTTCGTTCCGTGCTCGCCTTCCTTAGGCAAAGCTCAACAAAAGCCCACAAACCTCTCACCGTTCTTTATTCATCCGTCGCTGACTTGAACACGTGCAAGACATCGATCATGTTTACGATAAATACCGCAAACATATAAATTGCATCGCCTACTTTTTTTTCAATTAAAAAAAATTCTTCATAAAGTGCCTTCCTAAGTATATTTAATTAAATCAATAAAATAATAAAGCATAAATAGGCATGAGATTAATAGAGCATACATAGAAGCTAGATAAAGTATAAAATGCACACGGCACATTCTAAAAGAAGAAATAAAACTTTAGAAATCGTAGCATCCACATAACCAATACATTAGTTAATATTTAAACAATAATTTATGATTATGCTACAAAAAATAATATACTTTTTCATGTTAAGCAATACCCTTTACAAAAAAATATGGACTGATTCAAAAGTATTTTTTAATAATTTATAATAAAAATCTAGCAATTTCTAGTGATAGAAAAAATATGATCCTTAGTTGTTGGAAAATATTTTTGATCTTTGCAAAAAATCCTTTCCTAAAAATTACTAAAAATATAATATAGAAATTTAAATGCATAAATAAATTAAAAAATAAAAGAAGATATGAATCAAGCCAGGACCGAGGCGTATTAGACACTGTCCTAAGGATCAGATTTTTGCCCTTCATGCAGGTTGTTGGCGATCTGTCCCCAAGGTACAATGATCGGCTCGATCCAATCCTCCTACCATGAGCAATCGCATGGAGGTGCAACCCAATGAAACCTTCAGATGCCCAAAAAAGATCAATAGTAATAATAAAAATAATATAATAAAAGATAAAGAATTCTAATTGATTCCTTCCTCAATCTGAATCTTAGAGCTATTTATAGGCTTAGCCATAAAAGCTCCAACGACTCGGCCCATAATGGCCTTAAAGGCCTGATAGCCATTAGTCGCAAATCACATTGAAAACGACTTAAAAATTGAATTGTTTAAGCCGTTTTTTGATGTTCATGAAAGTTGACGAGCAAACGTTCTCTCAACGTTTGCGAACTCGCGAACGTTCGCGCTCGCGAGCATTACATTTTTTTCCTTTAAAACTTTTTCCAACAATTCTGACACCATACAATATACCAACATAGAAGCTTATGAAATAATCTTTCATATTTCTAAGTTTGCTAATTCCTGGACCTAAATCTTTAGGAAAGGACTTTGATGTTTTTATGCACCTTTGATTAAGGAGTTGAAGGAGTTATGGGATGTTGGAGTAAACTTATGATGCATACAAAAAAGAGATCTTCAACTTTCGTGCCATGGTTATATGGACTATCAGTGATTTTTTTGCTCTAACTTATTTGTCCAGGTGATCAACTAGCGGGTACAAGGCTTATCTTATTTGTGGCGATGATACACCATCTGTTGGCATTAATTGCAAACGATGCTACATTGGTGCTTGTCGTTGGTTAGGACCAAATCATAGGTGGCGCAATAGCAAAGAGTTTGATGGGTTTTCAGAAACTCGTGGTCCACTAGTTGAACTCTCTAGGGCGGAGATTGTTTCTTGATTAAACAACTTATATCCTTGTTGCCCAGGGAAACACCCAAACAATCAATAGGAAAAGAAAGCGAATAAGGCAAAGTCCAACTGGGTGAAGAAGAGTATATTTTTTGAGCTACCATATTGGTCCAAGCTACTATTACGACACAATTTGGATATCATGCATATTAAAAAAAATATGTGTGATAACATCCTTGCAACAATTCTTAACATCCCTAAAAAGACAAAAGACAATGAGAATGCTCGTAAATATCTAAAAATATTGGCATACGCAAGGAGTTATGGTTGGTGCGATGACCTAATGCATTCAGCTTCATACCAAGTCCGAGAAAGACAAGTTCTTTGAATTCATGAGGGACGTCAAAGTTCCTAATGGGTATGCTTCCAATGTTAAGCGTTATTTTACTGAAGATAAGAAGTTATTTGGCATGAAGACGCATGATTGTCATATTGTCTTTGCAAAAGTTGCTACCTATTGGGTTGTTGAATTTTTTTACAAAGGACATTCGAGCCGCATTGATTGATATATGTTTATTCTTTCAAAAAATATGTTGTAAAAAGTTAGTGAGGACTGAATTAAAGGAGTTAAAAAAAGGGATTGTTATAATTTTGTGCGAGTTTGAGAGAATTTTTCTCCTGCCTTTTTTATGTTATGGTGCATCTTTGCATACATTTGTCTCAACAAGCCTTACTTGATGGACCAGTTGGTGATAGATGGATGTATGGGGTGGAGAGATGCTTGGGTACTTACAAACAATATGTAAGGAATAAGGCATAGCCTAAAGATTATATTGCTCAAGCTTATGTGGTCAACGAAGTGTTATCATATTGCTCAATGTATATGTCAGAGATAGAAACTAAGTTCAGCATGCTTGAACGCAATGTTGATGTATCCGAGGTATCTTAAGAATCAAAGGTTAGGATTTTCAAACAACTGGTTCGATGCTTTGGAGGCAAAAAGTATATCGATATTGTTGAAACTAAACTTCAGCTTTATTGGTATATACTCAACAATGCCAATATTCAAGAATTTTTTGAGTAAGTACAATAAATTGCTTACTACTTCTCTCTATTATAGTTGCTTATCTTAACATGTATACTAATATTGTACTTATTATTGTAGTGAGCATATGTGGATCCTCCGTAATGAAGGTCATGCCGATCCCTCAATGGAACTACAACAAAGAACGTTCCCTGATTGGTTTAGATCTAAGGTGGCTATTTGACATTTTTCTCCATTAATCACTTTTTAAATCATATATGGTTAATATAATGAAATTGTAGATGGAGATCTTGAGATCATCTGGATCACCTCGAGCAACTGATGAGCTTTACTCGTTGGCATTGGGCCCAAAGGATGTTTATAAGTGTTGGAGTAGTTGTGTAGTCAATGGAGTCGATTCCATTGCAAGGATCGTGACGAAAAAAGGATGACATAAAATTGTGGGATCACTACTAAGTCTTTTCATAATGATATAGAAGTTGATTTCTATGGGTATTTGTTCGAGATTTTGAAACTTGATATATATATGGTAATAAAGTCTACCTTTTTAAATGTGCATGGTATAATACCGATGCTATTGGAAGAACAGAAAAAGTTAAAAAGGTTCATGGTTTTACTTGTATTCGAATAACCTCAGAGTGGTATAAGAATAACCCTTTCATTTTGGCAACCCAAGCAAAACAAGTAGTCTACCTTCCTGATTTGAAACATGAAAAATATTGGCAGGTTGTCCTACACTTTCCACACCAACACATATGTAATATTCCTAAAATAACCCAAGTTGATGACGAAGTGGTTGAGGAAGAGGTGTTGTAAGAGGAACATGTGTCCAATACACACCTTGTGGTTAAGGAAAACGAAATCAATAGTCATGAATTAGTTTGGAATGACCTACCACCAATTATTGTTGATGATGATGTTACCAACAAACCTTTAAATGAAGATGACGATAATAGTTTGAATAATGATGAGTTTATTGATGATGATGAGGATGATATCTTTGAATGAATAAGTAATTATGTATGATATATTTCTTTAAGTTCTTATTACCATAATCATGCATGATTTCTAACATATCATATTTTTCTTCACTTCACAGAGGTTGTCGAGTAGGAGCACTATTATTCCTTCATAATCTTCACAAGGTATATAAATATTATTACTTTCTTTCTTGAAATAAACAATATTCTAACAATCTTATATTCTTTGTAGGTATTGCTCCTTCGAAGAATAATTGCAAATACAGTAGAAATTTGAAAGTTATAGCTGCTAGAGAAGTTGAGAAGCAAGCTAAGTTGTCTCTTAGCTTTGAGTTGGCATTTGCCAAGCGCTTAGTGACAATGCAGTCCAATTCAACAATGATTGTGAGATTGTTGCTTGATAAGAAGCGTCTTTTCAGTATCGCGAGTGGGGGAACATTCATGAGCGTAAAAAATAGACACTACGAAAAAGGCAGCAGTATGTCTTTTTATTTTAAAAGTCTTAGTTTCTTATAATATCCTAAACTGTTATGAAAATGCGTTATTATTGTTGGAAAGACATGTTTGTTAATATGTGTTGGAATTTTTTGATACGTAATCATTGATTTAATTTTCTTCTAGGTTGATTGGGATATTGATCTGACAAATAAAAGAGTAAGAGACATTATTGACAAGCAATTAAACGAGGCATGGAAGCAACAAAAGCACAAGTTTTATGCTTGGTACTTGCAAAAGAAGATGGACAAGCTCTTAGATGCAGATGCTTATGCAAAGTCCTATCCATATTGTAAACCTAAAGATTGGAAGTTCTTAGTCAAAAAATAGAGGCCAAAAGAATGGTAGGTATGATTATTTGATTACATTGTTTTATTGAGTCACGAATTTTTTATGTGTTCATTGCTAGATTTTCATGTTTCAAAGTTACTAATTATTTCTTTTCTTATTATAGAAAGGCGAGAGAAGAATATTAAGAACCTCCGCAATAGAAAGGTAAAGATTAAGAACGAATAAGTGTCAATGGAAACCATCATGTTCGTCGTAATAGGGATGTTACTATTGATCATATCAAAGTTAGAAGGAGCTTTGCCATGACGAGAAGATGGACAAGTGGACATCCGACATATGTCAAGATCAATATGTAAGTATCTAATTCTAAACTATGATGTTTTGTTCATATTATTGTTGTGGAAATGATGTCTTTTTTTCATTTTATATTTTCCTTTGATAGGCCCAGATGATGACGTACAAGAATGACTTAGAGAACCAGATCACTGACCTTCAAATTATGGAGAAGGTTTTGGGGCCTCGATCAGCATATGCTCCAGGATGATCGCGTATTTAGACTAGTCGTCAATTAGGGGAGAGACAGTTTGTTGACTCTTCTATGACCAACAATATCGGTTGACCCTCTTATGACAAGCTTGTTCAGTAGCAGCTTCAGCAAGCCAACAAAAAGATCGGCACCATGTCCTTAGTGCTAGAGAATGTTATGGCCCGCATGACTGTGATTGAGACTTCACAAGTTGCATCATCAAGCAACCCTCCACCTCCATCTCCCACTGACATCTTGGATGAGAGAGTTTGATTTGTTCATGTATGTTTCATTCTTTCATCTTTTTTAACTTGATATCAGATACTTTATTTGGTTTAAAACATTTGGTTTTTATTTTAGATTGTAGACTTTGTTGTTATATTATTAATGCTATTTAGTTTCATGAACTTTAATTTAGAGTCATTCGTAACAAACTTGACTTTCCATAGCGAATTTAATATTAGGATCTTTGTTTTATATATTATTAATGCTATTTAATTCGTTGTTATGGAGATTGTAAAGAACACAGTTTTGTTCAGAAAAATGGTATGTGGTTTGCAAAATAGTGTTGTAAAAGGAGTGAAGAATGTAATTAATCTTTGCTGGTGGAGTAAGGCACTAATTTTTACACAGCAGTAATATCATCCAGGGTTGTGAGATGGTTATAGTAGCATCCAGTTATTTTGTTATCATAATTTACATATATACTACCATGGCTTCAAATCTTGCATCTGATAATTTGTTTACTGTGTCATTCACTACACGCAGAAAAAAGGTTAACATTCACTTGCATAGGTTTGCTTTTGTTAGCTTATGTGTTTTTTCTTCTGAAGGGAGTCAATATTGCCACAGGTTTTGTCAAAAATATTCTAATTTTTTGGATAAGATCAAACGGATCAAAAAAACATTGTGTAGCTGATCTTAATTAATTTTGAAATTAAGATTTTGTTATTGTTGATCAAATAAAGACTGCATTAGTGTTCCTCAAGTCCCACGCATGATGCCATTCAGAAAATATATGTTTGTACTAGTATTTTTGTGTTTCAAATAACAAGTTCTAAAGCTTCTTTACCAGGTGACAATGGAATGGTGCTAAGCTATAATGATTCTAAATCAAGCATTCAAATATCATTGCAAGTGCATGAAAGTGCTGGAGAGATTATCATTTGACTCGTTCTTAACGCAATTCTTCCTTGGAATAAAGTTATACATCAATTCTAATGAATGATCCATCTAATACTTTCTGTTATTATGGAAATTTTTTATTATATGTATATATATATATATATATATATGCAACATCAAGTTCTTAATCTCAGTGCTCAAAGCTTATCTAAAGAAATGGCCAAGCTTACAAATTGCTACTATCTATAGAAGTCTATGACTGGAGCTTTAATGTCATGCTTAGAGCTATCGCTTCAACATTTTTCCACCTATTTATATATATGTTATTACATATAGGCTGTTCAGCAAGCTCAAGTTGGAACTCTCTGCAATTAAAATCTCTACCCCAACATGTTCTCCCACTGGTGATGCGGTTCTGATAACAGTGGCAGATCTAAAAGGTGATGAAAGCAGTGAAGATGCTCAAGATACCATGAAGACTCTAAGCTTCTCATGGTACAGTATTTTTAGGTCAGCCCATGATAGCCAGGTGCCTTTTTGCATCTCTGAAGGTTTCTAGTTGCTACTTACCAGTTGCCACTCTGTTGCCAGAAATATGAGCTTGCCAGCTTGCTAGCGTAAGACACATGATCAACGAAAGAATAAACTCATGTAAATATAACTTGTCTAAAGTTGGAACAGTAGCACGCCTATTGCAGGAATAGGCTATTGTATATATTGCCATCTGGAATCCTTGGGTCGCCAAACATGCCATTGTTATATCAAGGAAACCATTTTATATGGACTTTGATGACGCTCAATCACCTCTCCTGGACGTCGGGAACGGAGGTGCTTCTCGAATCCTCGCTTCGCCGGGTTGCCTGCAAAGAAGTCCCGGGACCGGAGGGGGTCTCCGATGGGACCCTCCAACGGCCAAGTTAGTGACTGAGGTCACAGCTGAAGAGGGGCTCGAGAGAGCCCCTTTTAGTATAGAAAGAGGGATCTCAGGGAGGAGGGATTCCTTCCTGGACGCTGAGATGACGATTTTAGGGGGTTATCACGCATACCTGTTTACTGGGTGGATTCACCTTTTTATAGGGGTTGACCCTGGCATGATCACGTGGGATTGCATGAAGTCAAACGTCTGCTGAGCCCTTGCGTGAATCTGGGCTGGTTGGTGGTTGCGTCCCATCAGTTGTTGGGTAGTAGGTCCTGTCCCATCAGTCGGCGGGGCTGTTGAGTTGTCGGATCTGGCTCTGTCGGGCGGCGCGTCAGAGAGGCGGTTTCTTGAACCGCTGGGGCTGATCTAGCGGGAACTGGAAATCCCGTCTTATCAGGGCCGAGCCGGTCGACCCGAGATGGCTGGGGCCCATCCGCTGGCAAGGCAGTGCGGGGCGGGGCCAAATCGACGGACTTGGAGGCGTTGGGGCCGAGTCGGGCCGGCCAGGGGTGGCCTTGGCCGACTCGGAGGAACAGGAGGCGCCGGGGCCGAGTCGGGCTGGCAAGGATGGCCTTGGCCGACTCGGCGGAACTGGAGGCGCCGGGGCCGAGTCGGGCCGGCCGGGGATGGCCTTGGCCGACTCGGCGGAACTGGAGATGCCGGGGCCGAGTCGGGCTGGCCGGGGATGGCCTTGGCCGACTCGGTGGAACTGGAGACGCCGGGGCCGAGTCGGGCTGGCTGGGGATGCCGACTCGGTGGAACTGGAGACGCCGAGGCCGAGTCGGCTGGCCGGGGATGGCCTTGGCCGACTCGGTGGAACTGGAGACGCCGGGGCCGAGTCGGGCTGGCAGGGGATGGCCTTGGCCGACTCGGTGGAACAGGAGACGCCGGGGCCGAGTCGGGCCGACCAGGGAAGTGTCGGGGCCGACCGCTTGGAGAAGTAGGGGGGCCGGCTAGGAAGATGCCGGGATGCTTGGGAAGGTGCCGGGGCCGGCTAGGAAGTTGCTTGGGAAGGTGCTAGGGGCGCCTAGCTTGGAGACGTAGGGGGCCGGCTAGGAAGTTGCCGGGCCGCTTGGGAGGTGCCGGGGCCGGCTAGCTTGGAGGCATAGATGGTCGGCTAGGAAGTGGCCGGGCCGCTTGGGAAGGTGCCGGGGTCGGCTAGCTTGGACACGCCGGGGGCGGCTGAGAAGATGCCGGGGGCGCCTGGGAGGTGCCGGGGGCGCTTAGCTTGGACACGCCGGGTTCGGCTGAGAAGATGCCGGGGGCGCCTGGGAGGTGCCGGGGCCGGCTTGCTTGGAGGCGTAGGGGGCCGGCTAGGAAGTGGCCGGGCCGCTTGGGAAGGTGCCGGGGCCGGATAGCTTGGACACGCCGGGGCCGGCTGAGAAGATGCCGGGGTGACTGGGAGGTGCTGGGGCCATCGGTCTTGGAGGTGTCAGCCTTTGGGGCCGTCGATCTTAGGGCCGTCGGCCTTTGGGGCGGTCGGTCTTGGGGCCGTCGGTCTTCAGGTGTCGGCCTTTGGGTCCGTCGGTCATGGAGCCGTCGGCCTTTGGGGCCGTTGGTCTTGGAGCCGTCGGCCTTTGGGGCCGTCGGTCTTGGAGGTGTCACCTTTGGGGGTCGTCGGTCTTGGAGCCGTCGGCCTTGGGGCCGTCGGCCTTTGGAGCCGTCGGTCTTGGAGGTGCCGGTCTTGGAGCTGCCGGTCTTGGGCCGTCGGTCATGGAGGTGTCGGCCTTTGGGGCCGTCGGTCTTGGAGGTGTCGGCCTTTGGGGCCGTCGGTCTTGGAGCCGTCGGCCTTTGGGGCCGTCGGTCTTGGAGCCGTCGGCCTTTGAGCCGTTGGTCTTTGGGGCCGTCCAAAATTTTTTTATTCTCCATGGGGTCAACTGGCTCATCAAATGCCCCCACACTCCTTGAGCTTGCGTGCCCTGCATCAACTAAGCGAAAGGAGTGTAGAACTTCAAAAAATTTTTTGAAGGCAAATTGATTACCTCACGCCCGCCACTCAAAGCAGCGTACGCTAATTTTTGGGGGGATGCTCGTCAGTTAGCCGCTGAGGCAAAGATAAGGCCGTTGAGGCTGCAATGGTACCGCTGAGGCAGAGATAAAGCCGTTGAGGCTGCAATGATGCCGCTGAGGCAGAGATAAAGCCGTTGAGGCTGCAATGGTGCCGCTGAGGCAGGGATAAAGTCATTGAGGCTACAATGATGCCGCTGAGGCAGAGATAAAGCCGATGAGGCTGAGATAAAATTGCCGAAATAGAAATAGAGCCGCGGGGGCTAAAATAAAATTGCCTTGAGTGTTCATGTGCTGGTTCGGGAGGTGACTCGAGCGGGTACAAGCTGTTAGGGACTTGAACCGACTCGGGGGCGTATGCTAGCCAGACCGAGTGGTGTCCCGTTAGCCACGATGCCGTCGAGCTCCTTTGGAACTGCCTTGGGTGTTTGCGTGCTGGTCCGGGAGGTGACTCGAGCGGTACGGGCTGTTAGGGATTTGAACCGACTCGGGGGGCGTATGCTAGCCAGGCCGAGTGGTATCCGTTAGCCGCGATTCCACTGAGCTCCTCCGGAACCGCCTTAAGTGCTTGTGTGCTGGTCCGGGAGGTGACTCGAGCGGGTACGGGGCTGTTAGGGATTTGAACCGACTCGGGGGGTGTATGCTAGCCAGGCCGAGTGGTATCCGTTAGCCGCGATGCCATCGAGCTCCTCTGGAACCGTCTTGGGGGTTTCGTGGCCGGCCGAGGGGTGACTCGAGGTCGCTGGAACCATAGGTCTTGAACCGCCGCGGGGTTTCGCGGCCGGCCCGGGGGTGACCTTCTGATTGCAGAACCGACGAGAGCCTTTTGAATGGTTTGTTTTGTTGGTTTTCTTGTAATGCATTCAGACACTAATGAAAAGAAACTTTTTTCTCAAAGTGTAGTATACTTAGCTTTTTCGCAGCTGTTTGCCTTGCAGGTCTTTGGTGCCGATCGGAGTCGGGCTTTATGCCTGGCTGGCCCAGGGCTTTTTGTTGCCGACGCGGAGTCCATCTTTGTTGCTGATGCGGAGTCGGTCTTTGTTGCTGATGCGGAGCCGGTCTTTGGTGCCGACGCGGAGCCAGTCTTTGGTGCCGACGCGGAGCCGGTCTTTGTTGCCGACGCGGAGCCGGTCTTTATTGCCGACGCGGAGCCGGTCTTTATTGCCGATGCGGAGCCGGTCTTTGTTGCCGACGCGGAGCCGGTCTTTGGTGCCGACGCGGAGCCGGTCTTTGGTGCTGACGCGGAGCCGGTCTTTGATGCCAACGCGGAGCCGGTCTTTGTTGCCGACGCGGATCCGGTCTTTGTTGCCGACGCGGAGCCGGTCTTTGGTGCCGACGCGGAGTCGGTCTTTGTTGCCGACGCGGAGCCGGTCTTTGGTGCCGATGCGGAGTCGGTCTTTGGTGCCGACGCGGAATTGCCGACGCGGAGTCAATCTTTGTTGCCGACGCGGAGTCGGTCTTTGTTGCCGACGCGAAGTCGGTCTTTGGTGCCGGCGCGGAGTCGGTCTTTGTGCCTGGCTGGCCCATGGCTTTTTGACACCAAAGCGAGGTTGGCCTTGGATGTTGATACAAGGTAGGTCTTCCTGCATGACACTTTTAAGCATTAATGAAGGAAAACTATCTTTAGTGCAGTGTACTTAGCTTTTGTAGCGAGCGGATCACTAGCCCACTGTGCAGCTATCATGGGCGACGTGAGAGGCTTGGGGTGCTGTTGAGTGGCCCCCGAGCGTTGCTTCTGCAGTTCATGAACTGCTACTTTCAAAGCTTGATCTTGCCGATGAGGATGGCCAGCTGGTTAATCAGAGCAGCTGGAGTTGGTGGTGAAGGAGCAGAGGGGCAGAGAGAGAGAGACTGGTCTTTTGTCACTCAGTGCGATGTGGATGCCCCCCAGCACGATTGGTAAGAACCTCTGGCATGCGCATCACCACCATGGCTTCTCGAAGAGAAGAGGGGGAGAGATATGTAGCTCAGGGAGAACGTTCGCTACTTTTTCTTATCCCCCTTCCTGGCGCGCCAATCTGATGAGCTCAATCACCTCTCCTGGACGTCGGGAACGGAGGTGCTTCTTGAATCCTCACTTCGCCGGGTTGCCTGCAAAGAACTTCCGGGACCAAAGGGGGTCTCGGTGGGACCCTCCGATGGCCAAGTTAGTGACTGAGGTCACAGCTGAAGAGGGGCTCGAGAGAGCCCCTTTTAGTGTAGAAAGAGGGGTCTCAGGGAGGAGGGATTCCTTCTGGATGCTGAGATGGCGATTTTAGGGGGTTATCACGCATACCTGTTTATTGGATGGATTCATCGTTTTATAGGGGTTGACCCTGGCATGGTCACATGGGATTGCATGAAGTCAGAACGTCTGCTGAGCCCTTGCATGAATCTGGGCTGGTTGATGGGTTGCGTCCCATCAGTTGTTGGGTAGTGGGTCCTATCCCATCAGCTGGCGGGGCTGTTGAGTTATCGGATCTGGCGCTGTCGGGCGGCGCGCGTCTGGTGCTGTCGGGCGGCGCGCGTCAGAGAGGCGGTTTCTTGAACCGCTGGGGCTGATCTAGTGGGAACTAGGAAATCCCGTCTTATCAGGGCCAGCCGGGTCGACCCGAGATGGCTGGGGCCCATCCCGCGGCAAGGCAGTGCCGGGGCGGGGCCGAATCGATGGACTTGGAGGCGTCGGGGCCGAGTCGGGCCGGCCAGGGGTGGCCTTGGCCGACTCGGAGGAACAGGAGGCACCGGGGCCGAGTCGGGCTGGCAAGGATGGCCTTGGCCGACTCGGCGGAACTGGAGGCGCCGGGGCCGAGTGGGCCGGCCGGGGATGGCCTTGGCCGACTCGGCGGAACTGGAGACGCCGGGGCCGAGTCGGGCTGGCCGGGATGGCCTTGGCCGACTCGGTGGAACTGGAGACGCCGGGGCCGAGTCGGGCTGGCCGGGATGCCTTGGCCGACTCGGTGGAACTGGAGACGCCGAGGCCGAGTCGGGCTGGCCAGGGATGGCCTTGGCCGATTCGGTGGAACTGGAGATGCCGGGGCCGAGTCGGGCTGGCAGGGGATGGCCTTGGCCGACTCGGTGGAACTGAAGATGGGGCCGAGTCGGGCCGACCGGGGAAGTGTCAGGGCCGACTCGCTTGAGAAGTAGGGGGGCTGGCTAGGAAGATGCCGGGACGCTTGGGAAGGTGCCAGGGCCGGCTAGGAAGTGCCGGGGGCGCCTAGCTTGGAGACGTAGGGGGCCGGCTAGGAAGTTGCCGGGCCACTTGGGAAGGTACCGGGGCCGGCTAGGAAGTGCCGGGGCGCCTAGCTTGGAGACGTAGGGGGCCGGCTAGGAAGTTGCCGGGCCGCTTGGGAGGTGCCGGGGCCGGCTAGCTTGGAGGCGTAGATGGTCGGCTAGGAAGTGGCCGGGCCGCTTAGGAAGGTGCCGGGGCCGGCTAGCTTGGACACGCCGGGGCCGGTTGAGAAGATGCCGGGGGCGCCTGGAAGGTGCCGGGGGTGCCTAGCTTGGACATGCCGGGTTCGGCTGAGAAGATGCCGGGGGCGCCTGGGAGGTGCTGGGGCCGGCTAGCTTGGAGGCGTAGGGGGCCGGCTAGGAAGTGGCCGGGCCGCTTGGGAAGGTGCCGGGGCCGGCTAGCTTGGACACGCCAGGGCGGCTGAGAAGATGCCGGGGGTGACTGGGAGGTGCCGGGGCCGTCGGTCTTGGTGGTATCGGCCTTTGGGGCCGTCGGCCTTTGGGGCCGTTGGTCTTCAGGTGTCGGCCTTTGGGGCCATCGGTCATGGAGTGTCGGCCTTTGGGGCCGTCGGTCTTGGAGCCGTCGGCCTTTGGGGCCGTCGGTCTTGGAGGTGTCGTCCTTTGGGGCCGTCGTCTTCGGGTGTCGGCCGTTGGGGGCCGTCGGTCTTGGAGCCGTCGGCCTTTGGAGCCGTCGGCCTTGGGGCCGTCGGCCTTGGGGCCGTCGGCCTTTGAGCTGCCGGTCTTGGAGGTGCCGGTCTTGGAGCCGTCGGCCTTTGGGGCCGTCGGTCATGGAGCCATTGGCCTTTGGGGCCGTCGGTCTTGGAGCCATCGGTCATGGAGCCGTCGGCCTTTGGGGCCGTCGATCGGCCTTGGAGCCGTCCAAAAATTTTTTATTCTCCATGGGGTCAACTGGCTCCATCAGACTCATTTTACCAGCTTGCTCTTGTTTTGTCTTAGATTCTGTAAGGTGAAAAGAGGCAAGGTGATATAGGAATAAAGTTCTTCCTTGAAATAAATTATTTAATATTTATAATAATTTTAAATGAATTTGTAATGAAAAAAAAAATTTAGCAACGACCTCTTTTCCGCAATGAAATTAAATTCGTTGCAGAAGCTCATATTTAGTAACAAATTTGACTAAATAAAACATACATTGCAGAAAACAATTAGCAACGAATTTTGTTTCAGCAACTGAAATAAATTCGTTGCGGAAACTCATATTCAATAACGAATTTGACTAAATAAAACATTCATTATAGAACACATTTAGCAACCAATTTTGTTTCAGCAATAAAAATAAATTCATTGCGAAAACTTGACTTATGCATTTTTTTGAAAAGTATTAGCAATGAATTTTCTAGATTCAGTAAATAAATGTATTCGCTACCAAAGGTAGACTTTCTATGACAAATTGTATTCATTACTAAAAGCAATGATTTGGGCTTAGAAATGGACCTTCTGTAATGAATGGTTACGAATTTAAATTTATGGCGGAAAGGTTTCCGCAACGATTGTAGCACTTTCAGCAATAACAAAAATCATTGCTGAAAGCCAAAAATCTTGTAGTGATATGAGAATATCAATCCATATATCTTGGTACGCAATCCGATGGTCAGGTAATTGGATGGCTCCTATTTGCTCGGCTCAGCAGGTGATCCTCTCACCTCTCCCACATCTTATCCAAGAAGACATACGCAATGTGGTACAATCCTGCTGTGGCTCTTCTACTGGCTCGCGCAGGGGTTAGTGGCGTACAAGGGATCGTCTATATCCTGCCAAATTATCTAAGAACCTTTCAGGATGATAGGGTTCTACGACATCCATATACTTCAGGCATCCACCAAAGAATGCAATATCTAGAAATAGACAATCCTCCCAAATATGACGATGGGGATCCTAAACTACCTGCAACATACAAACATTAATCAGATTGGTAATTATGACCAATCAAAATTATAGAAATATACAAGCGAATGTACCTCATCAGCCCTCAAAATTCAATGACTCATGTAAAACGACTAAATGGTCCATTGTGGTACATGATGGACTGTCGGGAATCTAACGGTGCACACGGGGCTTGGCATCAGTATAATCTAGGGATGGGTGAGTGAGATATGGAAAATGCTTATAAATTTAAGCCTAGAGTAGCGCCATGTATCCACTACTTTGTCAAACGGATGTCCTGGATGCAGTCCCCAACTAGCGATATAAATAAGCCAAGGCAGCAGTACCCCAGGTATATGTGTTTTATCCTATCCAAATCCCAAAGTAGAGAAAGATAAGCTATAGGCACCCTCGTCCAACTTTTATCAACAAAGAGTATGCATCCTAACAAAAATAACAAATATCCTCCGCTGCACACTCTATCCTATGGTGGCTATCTCTATCAGATACAGCATGAAAATGACTCTTCAACCACGTTAACCTCACAAACTAACCACGTATTGATAGCACCTCATGACACGTGTCTACATGTAACACACCCAACAGCTCCACAAGTAGGTCCTTAGCATCCTGATCACTCATCCTATCACATGATAGTGAAACTGAGGCACCCATGACATTAATTCCTAATATGGCAGCTATGTCATCTAAGGTGATGTCATCTCACCAAAGGAAAGATGAAGGTGTTTGTCTCGAACTGCCATCTCTCTATAAAGCTTGAGACAAGAATCTTATCGATGAACCGATAGGAGTAGTGCATTAGTTCTACCAGGCCCAGCTGCTGAACCATTGCTATGAACCTTCTATTGGATTGCCCTGATGCCCACCACTATCATTCACCTACCTTGGCTGCATGTTTATGCACTTAAGTGGAGCCCATTCCTGTAATATAAATGGATAACATTAATAATTTATATCATAGCATCGTAATAATACATTAAAAAAAATATAACACAATAACAAACAAACAATACTTGTTGCCTCTATATGAAGGTTGCTATATGTGTCCTGAAACTGATCAGGACAAACTCATCCTTTGGACCTCTTGGACATGGCCCAACTGCTTCATCTTCAACATTCTTAGCTGGCATGTCCTCATCTACAATCTCAGGTGGGGGCGATGGTGCATCAGAATCTCAGGCTCAACATGCCTGGTATGACATCTTTTGGTTGACGCCATGGGTCTAACTCGCGAGGGACCAACATCCATATCTAAAACATGGCACTAATCAGCATTAACATGCAAAATTAAAATATGAAATCACATTTTTTTTTGATCATGTTGTTCGGCTGGCCAAGCCAAACAGTGCACAATTGTTCGGACTAGTCACGCCGAACAAAGCATTAACTATATATAAAACATGACATTAATTAGCATTAACACACAAGATTAAAATATGAAGTAACTTTTTTTTTTTTTGCCAAGCCAAACATGCCTATTAGTACTGGTCAGGCCGAACATTCGTGAAGTGTTCAACCTGAATACTAGGCCGAATGCTTATATGTTTGCCTAACCAGGCTTAACAGAGCATGAATATTTGGACTGATCAGACCGAACAGTCCAATTCATGTCGGGATTACTCACTCCTGTTCGTCGTCAAGGAATATGGGAGGAATAGCTCGCGCCGCTCACCTTTACTCGTCGCCGCATGCTGCCCATTCCGTCGCTGACCGTCGCTTGCTGCCGAACGCTGCTACCATCGCCGCTCGTCGCCTTGGAGGAAAGGGAGCCAGACGCTGCCGTCGCTAGCTGTTGAGAAGGAAGGGGAGCCGAATGGAAGGAAGGGAAAGGGTAAGGGGATGGAGAGCGGGTGAGGAGGGAAATGGCTGTGAAAAAAAAATTTGAGATGGAGGTGTGGAGAGGAATGTGGGTGGATTTGAGGGTAGTTTAGATATTTTATAAATTTTAGGGCGTTTAGAGAGAAAATATGTGGGTGTTAAGAGTAATTTGAAATTTTTTAAAAATTTAAGGCCTGGAGAGTAATTTTTGTCGTGTATTTAGAAGCTCCGGTGTGTATATCCATGTGTGTATATATATATATACGCACACGCGGAGGCATCCTCTGACTTCCACGTTGGCCGCATCGGCGATAAGCCCTTTCCGTCGGGAAGGAGCCCGAGCTCGCTCCTCCGAACCCTAAACCAATTCCTAGTTTCGTCTCCGGCGATGTCGCACTTCGGGCGATCTGGGCCGCCGGACATTAGGGACACTTACTCCCTTCTCGTCCTCAACATCAGCTTCCGTGCGCATCCTGTCTTGTCTCTTCCTCTTTGACTTCTCCGGCTCGTTCTGATTGGGTTACTTTTGGTTCATAGGTACCACCGCAGATGATCTCTTCCCGCTCTTCGATCGATATGGCAAGGTCGTTGACGTCTTCATCCCACGGGACCGTAGGTGCGATAACGATTCACTCTTGGTCTAGGGTTCGAGATTTCTAGGTTTTCGTGTTGTATTTTCGCTTATGTTCGTTTTTGATGGGCTTGAAGGACGGGGGACTCGCGGGGATTTGCTTTCGTGAGGTACAAGTATGCTGACGAGGCTCAGAAGGCCGTGGAGAAGCTTGATGGCAAGTTTTTTTTTACTCTTATGAATTAGATCTTGATATCTGCTGTTGTGTGGTGGAAATTGTTAATTTTATCCAAAAAAGAAACTGATTCGTGCTTGTTTTATAGGGCGCAACGTGGATGGTCGTAACATAATGGTTCAATTTGCAAAATATGGACCGAATGCTGAACCTATGTACGTTAAAAACTGTAACTTGGATATTCAAGGATTTTTCAGATAATAGGTTTTGGATATTCGAGGATCTTGATATATGGCAAACTATTCTATCTTTTCTTCATTGTTTGTATGATCTATTCTCTTTTTCTGTTCGGCTGTTCATTTGCTTTTTTGCTTATTTGTTTGTAGGATAAAGAATGCTTTATGCGAGATTTCTGTAATATTGAAAATTTGTAACAGCTTGCGCACATATATGACATATATTGTTGTTATTGATGATGTCTTGGCAACTGGGATATTTAATTTTATCTTTTTTTCCCTTCTTTTGTTTTAGAGAATTATCAGGCTATAATTTAATTATCAGGACTAATTTTGTATGTTAAGAAGATAATGCTCAATGTTCCGGATATAGGCATTGATGAAGGGATTATTTGCTATTTTTTGCATTAAGTAGTAAAAGTTTTCAACCCATGCTTTTTAACTTCCACTGGAGGTTACAAATAGCTAGTTTAGTGTTCAGATGTATCTCTGGAATAGTAAAAAAACTTCCAATGCAAGGTTTGATTGATTCCCGTCGGCCAAGAGTGGTCTTACCTTTGCTATAATCAGATTCATCTCATTGTTGGTTGTCACTAGCTGTGGCCCTGTAGAATATGGTCAACTCTAGTGGAGTGGGTAATTGGTAGGGCATATATTATCCATTGGATACCTTGAAGGGAAGGGGCTGGAAATACTTATTGAACGGATCAAATTATTGGGCTCAGGGGCTTTTTATCTTGTTGTGTATCCCAATAGGTGAAGTTTGCCTTGCTACTGGCGATGATTTAGTTATTAAAAGGTTGAGTTTATTGGACTATTTTCATGTTCTATTGGGCACCTGTTTGTGTGGTCATATTCACCATAATTGCTTCTAATTGTTGAATTCCTTTTAGCATTACTCGTGATGCTGTTTGTCATCTTTACTTTTGCAAGCTACGTATTATATACATTTAATATTTCGATCTTCTGGTTTTATTTATATGATTTTTGGATAGCTGCTTATGGTCCTTATCAAACTCCAATTTGCAGTCGTAAAGGAAGAATTGTAGAGGTTCTCCCAAAGACAAGGGGCAGGTCCAAGAGCCGTAGCCCTAGGCCAAGGTAAGGCTCCCCCCCTTTCTTTTTAAAAATTTCTGAAGGGAACTTGTACTGTCTCTTTATGATGTGCATTAATCAGTATGTTTTTTTACCTTGTTCTGATTAGGGCTGCAACTCAGGCAGGTTGTGTTGGGTTGAGGACCAACCATAGACCATCCCAACCTCTGCATCTCCCAAGCCAACCTAATCTTAAGCTAATCTGAGTCAGGTCTGGTTTGTCTGTGTTGGGATGGATTAGATGGGTCAGGTTGGGTTGTATAGGTAATGTAAGATTGTGTAAAGGTCTCGAACATTTTTGTTAGTTAGTACATTGTTGGTTGGATTTTATTTGAACTTGTTTAAGCTATTTGACAACTCAATGGGGCTAAGATAGAGGTAAATAAAACATAGATGTATTTTATGTGAAACATATTTATTTATTAATCAGGTTGGGTCTGGTTGAGCCAGATTTGAATTTGGTTAGGTGTATGTCGGGGTTGGAATAAGCTCAACTCTAATCCTGTTATAAAACCTTGGCTCAGCCCAACTAAGTGAGTGGGACATAGACAATTTAGGGTTGAGAACAATCCAAACTGTATCTAATGCTGTTATAAAAAAAAATGGTTTCACTTAATGCATCTCCAGCATTATGAGAAACATATTCATTCTTAACTGAATAGCTTGTACACCGACTTGCTTAAGGTTCCTAGGGTCCTTTTCCTTTTTATTAGTTTCTTGAACTTCTTTACGCTGTCATAGCAGGAATGATTAGATTTTTGTGATGCTCTATTAGAATGTTGAATCAGAACCATCAAAATCCATTTGCTAATAAGATGTAGCAAACATACTGACAGCGCTAGGACTTGTACCTTATCTACTTGGCACCTGATTGCGTAACGTATGTTTAATCAATAATGTATGATTTGGTTAGTATTATACGGTTTGCTTGTTGTGATCATGTGCATAAAATGGTGATATCTGCAACTCTCTCTCTCTCTCTCTCTCTCTCTCTCTATATATATATATATATATATATATATATATATATATGTTCCTAACATCTATTAGCTTAAAATATTTTTTTGTGCATTTAGCAGGTACAGGGATGATTACCGAGACAAAGGTCATAGAAGGCGGAGCCGTAGTCGAAGCAGGGACCGTTATGAGCGTGGCGGGAACCGCGACAGGGAAAGAGATTATCGCCATAGGAGCAGAAGTCGCAGTCTGAGCCCTGATTATTACAGAGGCCGTGGTAGAAGGTCGGATGATGATCGAAGGAGAAGCAGGAGCCGCTCTTATGACAGGTAGCATTGTTGATGTATTCTTTTGTCCTTTAATGCCTCCTATAGCTTTTCCTGATCTATTATCTTGGATTCTGTCTCACCTGATTGGCGTAGCGATAGTCCTCCAAGGAGTCCAACAACTCGCAAGACCCCACCTTCTCGTGATGAGAGCCCTGACAGAGGTAGCCATGGTGAACGTTCACCACCTTCACGGAGTGTTTCACCCCGAGGCCGACGTGCAGATTCTCGGAGTCCATCTCCGCGCAGTTCTGATCGGGTAGTTAACATTGTACTTACTACAAAGCTATTATTATCTTGCTTTGTTTTGCTATTATCTATCTATCTATCTATCTATCTGTTATTAATTTTCCATTTGTGGGTTGATTGACAGGATTGATGGATCATCTGTTTGATTGGTTAGAGATCACCCTGAGGATCTGCCATAGGCGCATGCTATAAAGGAGAATCGTTATGAACTGCTATGATAGTCTTGGTCACCCTGGACTTCTTTTTAAGGTTGCAATTTGTACTTTGTTGGTTTTCTCATGGTTTCTAAACTTTGCCCCGCTTGTGGTGTTGAAGTAGTTGGTTGTTTAGTAGTGTTTGTTGTAGTACACTATACCCTATATGAACTTTTAGTACTGCCTATATCCTTTGTCTCTCTTTCGTATAAACTTGTTTTTTGATACAACTTCACTTATGATAGACCCCACTGTTCATTTTTCTAGTTTACCGTTCGTGAAGGGTTGTTATGGCTTACCGGCAAGATGGTTTGAAATGGATATGTCCTTGCTGATGTTGTAGCTGATGTTCTTTGTTCTTCCTTGATGATGATGTTGGTGATGATGCTGATGATGTTGTTTGTACTCCCATGATGGTGGTGATTTTGATGCTGATAGTGATATTTTTCTGACCAGCATTCTAGAAACAAGTCCTGCACTGAAACCAGTTTTCTAATGTATGATGGTCTCATGACTGGTAAGAACTATGCTTAATTCTTGTTGCAGAGTTGTCCATCAGTTTTGGTTTACATTTTGATCTTGTTCTTATCATGTGTTTCTGATTTGTGGGCGCTGAAAGTAGTGCTAATAGTGATGACCATGTCAGTTGCTGTAGCACTGGGACATGATAATGTTTACATCAGTATTTAAGTTCTCCTTCTGTGTGATGTACCCATAACTATAGGGGGCAGCTAGTTTTTTATTGTTCTTTCAACATCCACATGTTGTGCACAGAAACAGATTTACCCTTAATACAAGGGTATTAGAAGTGAAGTGTAATTTCTCAGATTAGTTTCTGGTTTGCTAGATTTTCCGTTCAATTCTTTCATGTTTAAGTGATAAACTGGTGTATTAATGTGAATATTGCAATGATGTTTGTTAATGTGAATGATATATCTGGTGTGTTAATGACCAGCCTTTAGGGCATAAACCATAGGCATGGTTGGAAGAATTGCAGATCTGTTCCATAGGGTATGTGGCTACGGCAAGTGAAATAGAGTTATCGGTTAGCCCAAGGTTCGCCATCTTGGTACCGGATCTTGTACTGGTACCATCTATGGTGCACTGTTGATATGCTCAGTTTGTGGGTCGATTTAGTGTAATGAGACTCGGAACGTACTGATATCGAGTTTCGATTTGGTACTGATATAGTACGATATGCTTGGTATGGGCTAGTGTGCATTGGGATGGCAGACCATGGGTTGGCCATTTGATTGTTATGGGTTAGCCATTTGATTGTTATAGTCACCATAGTGATAAATGGAATTCTAGGAATTTAATTTAAATTTCACTATGTTTACAACATGTGATGATGCAGCCTGTGGCTGTGAACCGAGTGGTTGGAAGGTCTGGTGGAGATGACATGTTGGTTGTTTGAGGCTGTTGCTGACTGGGTAGCTACAGATGCCATCTTGACTAGGTCTAGCAGAGAGCTCCTGTTGGTTGTAGACTGTTGCTGCCCTTCTAGCTGCAGAGGTTGAGTTGACACTATGGGCTTGTTTTTGCTGCCGGTATTGGTGCATGACCATCATCTCCATAGGAAGCTCGGTCATTGGCCTGGTAATTTATTTTTTTCCATATCTTTTAGAGTTTATCACTGAGAATATGTGCTGTTGTAATGTTGTGGGCATCATGGATGCATGCATTTTGTGCATAATGTATATATTTGTCTCATATTTGAGCCACTGCATCAAATGATCGGGTTTGAGTGTACTTGAAGAACAATATATTCATGATCTGATATTTTTCTATTTGTCTTCATATCTAATTAAGTTGGGCAATGACTAATCGTATCTGGTCTGGTAACGTGTGACCAAACCTGCAGTGGTTGGAGGTCTAGGTTTTGCTAAGGGTTGGTTTAATTTCCTCTTGGTCCTAGTAAGAGGAATGCTCATGAAGTCTGATTTTTTTATAAAATAGTTTTGAAGTATAGATAGATTAAAAATTATATTAAAGAAAATGATAAAAGAAATATTTGAATTCTTTACAGTTTAATTCAGAACCGAGTAGAATGGTGAAAAATGATTTTGATCTTAATTAGTTTAGAAGTAAGGCTTTGTTATTGATGCTGTTTTTAGAGGAATTTTTTTTAATTTTGTTATATAATTCTCTAAGGTTGACACTAGTTTTTTGGGAATAGGTTAGATAAAAACAACTATGCATATTTATGAAATTTATTTTGGGTTTTGTAGTACCATGATTTTTTTTTTTTTTGATAGTGTCAACATGATTTGCTAAAATCTGTTAGATAGGATATCTCTTAGGGGCTGTTGGGAGTTTGGAGTGAATATTTTCATGCAAATTCATGGGTAAATAGATTTTTATGTTTCATAGAAATTTCATCTATGGTGTATGTTATGACAGATGATACAGTTGATTGATGAAACTAAATTTGAAGTAAATTCTAAGTTAGAGATTTGGAGAGAGGCTTTAGAATCTAAAGGTTTTAAGATTAGTATAATTAAAACTGAATACATGAAATGTAATTTTAATGGAAGTAGAAATATAAATGAAGAAATAGTGAAGATTACAAGCCAGAGATACCAAGGAGTGAAAACTTTAGATATTTAGGATCAATTATTTAGTAAAAATCTGAAATAGGTGAAGTTGTGAATCATAGAGTATGCATTCTATTAAAATTAAAAGAAAAATTTTATAAAACTGCTATTAGGCTAGCTATGCTATATGGAACAGAGTGTTGGATAATATTGAAACAACATATAAATAAATTAAGTGTAATAGAAATGCACATATTAAGATGGATATGTGATAAAACTTTAAAAAGTATAATTAAAAATAAACATATAAGAGAAATGATAGGAGTAGCTTCAATTGAAGATAAAATGAGAAAAAATTGATTATGATGGTTTGGACATATACAATGAAGACCTTTAGATGCTTTATAATTTTTTAATAATCTATGGTAAGGATAGAGGTAGAGATAAACCTAAACTAACCTGGATAAAAGTAATTAAAAAAAATATAATTATATATAATTTGAATGTCGACTTAGTAGTGGAGGAAGCAGATTCATGTAACCGATCTCATGTAGGGAAAAAGCTTAGATGAGTTGAGTTAAGTTGAGAAATTTTATCTATACAACTCCATAGGTAAATTGGTTTGCATCTAAGAATTTTATGTTTGAAGTGCTACAAATTATTCAGAGGAATCACATTTGAACTTCATTTTGTAATATAGGATTAATAAAAGGAGTGTTAATATTTTGTTCAAAAATCTTTGATTCATAGGAATTAAGGATTATTATGAGAATTTGATTTCTCTCACTCCAAACGGCCTATTAGAGGCTTTTGATCGGCTTGGAAATTTCTCAGTAAACCTTGATTGTCTGGTTCATCGTTTGTCAAAAAAAAAAAAAAAAAAATCTGGTATATCCCCTTTGCTATTAGGCATAATATCTGAAAAATGAACCCCTACACCCTCTCTCTCTCTCTCTCTCTCTCTCACACATGCGCGCGCACACACACGAACCCTCTCTAATTTTCCTTTCCTTTTTCATAGATTTTCTTGTGACGAGAGGGGATTGGGTACAGGCATCAATTCGATAGTTCCTTATTTGGTTATGAATGGGGTTAAAAATTCTATTTCAAATTTATTTCCAAATATTATGAAACTAATTGTTTCTTTCTGTTATATCAGTATTGTTAAATGCACAGAGATGCTTAGCTCTTTGGTGCATTTGTGTTCTTGCTAATAATCGAAGGTATAGCATGCTTTATGTATCAAGGTTCATGGGATGAAGGATCTAGCTTCCATTTACAGACGTTTGAAATGATACTGGACAATGCCTGAGTAGATGACCAATCCGAATGCTGAAAGAAATCTCGAGAAGAGCTGTTCTAAAAAATGCACGGAATGTTTCTACGTTACAAAGAAAGTTGTTTTTGAAAGGAATGGTAAATTCTGTTATAGATTTCTAAGCCTCTCCTTTATTGATAAGGTATTTTTTTATCTTACTGGAAATAAAAATATTTTTTAATACAAGAATCAAAAGTATGCCCTCTCTTAACAGGCCTGTTCTTAGTGCTGGAAGTGGGCCTGGTTGGGTCAAGCTCCTGCTGTAGCCTAGCCTGAAGTTTGTCCGGCTTCGGTTAGAAATTTTATCAGAATCCAGGCTCGAGGCTAGCCTGAGTCCACGCCAGGTTCAATTTCATTCAGGTTGACCTGTAAAAGCCCGTTTGGGTCAAAGATCGGATCGGTGTAGTTAACTTCAGTTGGTAAATACTTGCATTAAAATAGAAAAAAGCAACACTAAAACAATTACGTCTAGTAATTTGGGAGCTAGATGAAAATATCAAATTAATTGAGTTTTTTTTTTTTTTGGTACAAACGGATGATCACATTAATTTAGGTTGAGTCAGTCTTAATTTATCAGAATATAAAATTTGAGCAAGCATAGGTGGGCACGGATCACTCGGTATCCAGCACCATGGCTCTGAATGATGGGCAACTCGGCAGCAATTCAGTCAGCCGCTGAATTCGCTTCTCGATAAATGTGCCGAATCTGAACAGCATCAGTCTGATGAAGCATAAATCGAATGTCACATAACATCGGAGCAGCCGGCACAGAGAGGTCGAGTATGCCAAAATCGCCAGCCGCAACCAAAGCACCATCAGGCCCACGGATAAGAAAAGCCGAACCCGTCAGACGATCACGAACACTGCCATCAAAATTGACTTTGACAAACCCGTTTTCCAAGAGATGAAGACCGTACGTCGGTGCGCTGCAGGGGCAGCAGGAGAACCCCAGATGCTAGAGCTGTCAGAGTCAAAGGCAGACTGATGGAAATATACTCATCTGAGAGAGACTGAGCAGTCCTGACAATCCGGTGTGGAGGATCAGAAACATCAGAGAAAATTTGACGATTCCGGGATAACCAAAGCTGATAAGCAATATAGGCAGCCAAGGAGCTGGAACGACCAAAGTTCGTCTGGCGTCCCGACGAATCATCGTAAGAAGGAGGTGCAACACTGAACACTACTCTCACCCCACAGGCTGTAACCCGCAATCTGCCATACCAATCTCACTCTGGCACAGGAAAATATAGCATGGTCAGCAGTCTTGACCCCAGAACCGCATAGCGGGCAGGTAGGAGAGATCACCATGCCCCTCCCAGAAAGCAGGGAACACGTAGGAAGACAATCCAAGCCATCTTCAGATAAATAGACGAACTCTTGGGTGGATGGGAAGCCTCCAAATCCAGGACCCATCCATCGCACACCCCGACTGAGATCTGTAATCCTGCATGAAGTCCCGGATGGGCGCACGGGTCAAGCAGGACCTCCTCCATAATCTAATATCCGCAGTGTGATCATGGAAAAGAGGGATAGAGAAAATGCGCTGGGAAAGCTCCGCATCAAATAAAGAGTCAATAAGGGGGCCATTCCGGGCGTTGTGATCCTGAATGATAAGGTCAAAGACTCTCATTCCAGTAGGGATGTTAGAACTGACAAAGGTAGGCCATCGAATCAACGGGGAATCAGCCAACCATGTATCCCTAAGGGTATCCACAGAGGTTCCATCACCAATCATCCACGACGTACGTCTAAGAACAGTCGGAGCATGACGACAGACCTCTTTTCAGAAGAAAGAGCCGGTACGAATAGACTGAGGCTGACTCTGGGAGGACCAATCACCGTATTTGGCACGCATGAACGAACTCCATAAGCATCCAGGATCTAGCAACAATCTCGATGCGTGCCTAGCAATCAGCGCCTCTTTTCTGACAATAAGGGAATGAATCCCAAGCCGCCCTCCGATAAGGGCCTGCAAACAGAATCCCAAACTCGCAAGTGAATCCCATGGCCTTCCTGCATAGAGCCCCATAGAAAATCTCTGAACCATCTCTCCATCCTTCTTAAGCAGGACAACGGATAGCTGCATTAGAAAGGATATAGAGAGGAAGAGCAGTAAGAACAGATCGGATGAGGGTAAGCCTGGCCATCATGGATAACCCAGAGACTTGCCAACCATCCAGACGATCACGAACACGGCGCTCTAGATCGGTGAAATCCGAGCAGCGTGGCCGGCTTCCCGTAATAGGAGTCTTCGGACTGAAAGATATCATGGATTTAGCATTATTAACTTTCTGACCAGAAGCCATACAGTAAGACTGGATCACTGAAGCAAAAGCAGAAGTATTGCTGGTAGTAGCCCTCCCCATCAATATGCAATCATCAGCAAACAACAAATGAGATAACGATGGCCCTTAGGGCCCAGGACTATAAGGATCTAGGAGAGAAGCTTGCTGGGCCTGGTGAAAAGCTCTAGATAAGGCATCCGCAGACAGAATAAATAAGAATGGGGACAGGGGACATCCCTGCCTAAGACCCACCACAGAGTGGAAGTAGTCCGTCTGACCACCATTAATAATAATAGAGAAGGACGACCGATGAACACAAGCCCTGATCCAAGCAATAAAAATCTTATCAAACCCAAACTCCTGAAGAGAGCGAAAAAGAAAATCCCAACACACTCTATCATAAGCTCTCTCCATGTCCAGTTTGACAGCCATCAGACACTGGCGACTAGGGGCTCTATGAAGATCATGCATCACCTCTTGAGTTAACAGGACGTTATCAGAAATACATCGATCGGCCAGGAAAGCGCCCTGCTCAAGAGAGATCAGATGAGGAATCACCATCCTGAGCCGAGAGACCAGAAGCCGAGCACACACCTTATATAAGGTCGTACACAGGCTGATAGGCCGAAAGTGGTGCGGCATAGAAGCATCGTGGCGTTTCGGCACCAAAGTAACAAGAGTCCTATTCCACTCCAAAGGAATCGACTGGTCATAAAAACAAGCTGAATAGCCTGCTCAACATCCTGACGCACTATAGTCCAATAATGCCGAAAGAAGAGAGGAGGAAACCCATCCGGACCAGGGGCCTTATCGGGGCCAAGGTTTCAAAGGGCCAGCCGAATCTCCTCTGAAGTAATCGGACTGGTAAGGGCCGCATTCTCAGCCGCTGAGACCTTAAAGGGGGATGCCACTGGACACACAGAGGAGCGTCCCCAGAGACTCCCTCCACCGAGAACGAAAAAACCGGAAAAGCTGGTCCGAAATTCCAGAGTGGATTCCTGAACATTCCCCGAATCATCAATAAGCCGCCGGATCCGATTAGCCGCTCGGCGCTTTAAGGTGATATGATGGAAGAATCTAGTGTTCTGATCACCCTTCTTGATCCACTGAATCCGGGATCGTTGCCTCCAATAGGCCTCTTGTTGATGAAGAAGGGAATGGTGGAGGCCAAGACTGGAATGAAGAGTAGCCAGATCAGAGTCCTGAAGATAGCCAAGACGGTCTTCCTTATCCTGAAGAGAAGCAATAACATACTCCACCTCCTCAACTCGTCTAAAGATGTCACCAACCTCCTCCCGATTCCATCTGGACAGTCTACGCCTGGCAAGTTCCAACCGGTGAGATAGGCGATAAGTGGCATTACCTCTGACAGGAATATGCCAAACTTGAGAAATAAGGGACCAAGCAGCAGGATAAGAAGTCCAGAATTTCTCAAATTTAAACTGAGCTCGGCGCTGATCATCCACATTAGTAGATATAAGAACAGGGCAGTGATCAGAGGCGATCCTGGTCAGATGAGAGACAGTAGTTGAGGGAAAAAGCTGAAGCCATTTAGCAGTGGCCAAAGCCCTATCCAATCTTTCCCACACTCTGGCAGACCCATGACGATTGTTGCACCAAGTGAATTGAGCCCCCTGAAATCCCAAGTCCAAAAGATTTGCAGATGCAATGAAAGAACGGAACTCAGAAATGCCCGAAGACTCCACAAACTGCCTACCATCTCTTTTTTCATTGGCTCCCGTAATACAGTTGAAATCCCCAGCAATCAGGGAAGGAACACCCTGAGTAAGCACTGACAAGAGCTCGTCCCAGAGAACACGATGGACTCTGAAGTCAGTACTCGCATAGATACCAGAAAGAAGCCAGGGGGCCGACGATCCCTCCGAGATAACCAAAGCCACCTGCTGCCCGCACTGGTGAAAACCTCAACTCTAATGTCAGCAGCACGCCATAAGGCCAAGATGCCACCAGATAAACCATCAGACTCTATAGCATAGGAAGACCACGATCTAGATATCTGTCTCCTGACACGGGCCAAACTCTGCCCTGACAGCCGAGTCTCAGCAAAACACATATATCACATTTATGAAGCTGCATGAGCCTCCAAAAGAGGAGTGAAACGATGGTTTCAAAGCTCCTCTAACATTCATATAATAATCTTCATTTAGATTGGGGAGAGCCCACCCGATCCCCAATCATCTCAGTATCAGGAGGACTACTAGCAATAGGACCTCCTGCCTGAGTCACCTGGACTTGACTGTCCATATTAACACCGTCCACCTCAACCTGCATGGCCTTCTTGAGTAGACAGACAACATCGTCATGAGAACGATGCTCCAGGGGAAGCAACTGTGAAACCTCAGCACAGGCACCTGGGGGCTGAACATCCGAAGCTTGGGTCACTAGGGACCCTTGAGCAGCGAGAGCCCCGACCTCCTTCGGCACCTTCAGCGATGCAGAAAAAGTGAAAGTGGGATCCAACCCTTGTTTATCAGCATCATTGATTTTCCCCTTACCTTTAGAGGTTAAAGGACCAATCCTCGGATTCGGGGATTCCACCGGACGGGCCCTCTTTAATGGCCCCGGATTAGCTTCCCTCCGGGATTTTGGCCTCCCAGCCCATTTATCAGATCCCAAGAGGGCAAAGGGATTAGCAGAAGTAATGGATGGCTTAATCTTCAGAGAATTTTTAGGCATCCTATAGCTCTCGGCCAGGACCGGCACAGTGAACAGGGATTGGCACGCACCCTTCACAGCCTGCAACCCCTCCTCCACAGCTTGATTGCCCGGGCCTCCTACAGGGGGCCATGAGTGGAACCCTCCATGTCCACACCCAAACCACCCTGCTGCTCCCTGGAGCTAGCCACAGACCCCTTCGCACCAGAGGTTTGAAACTTCCTGCGAGCCATCTTCTTTGGGAATTGCCAGCCATCAACAACGTTGGGAGACGACGATGCAGCAGCCTTCTGGAACTTCAAATCCGAGTCCACAGCTGTCGGTTGGGGAGTTCTCCGACGCCGGATCGCAGACATCCAGGGTCCATAGAGCGGAGAAGAAGAAACAGGGGTCTTCACTGAATTAGAGGGACAACCCTCAGCCAGATGCAGAGCACCGCACAAGGTGCAGAATCCTTCAAGATGTTCGAAGATAAATGGCTGCCAGAAGGGAAGTCTTGTACCGCGCACCCTCACCCCCGGCCGCAGCGGCTTCCTCATGTCTACCTGGACGCAGGCACGGGCGTAACCGCCACGCTTCTTCTCCTTGGTTGCCGAATCAAGGAAGACAAACCTCCCTGCAACAGCAAGGATGGAGCTCAATATGGTCTCAGTCAGAATTCCATAGGGAGAGACAGCAGCCGTATCCACAGAAGAGCAGAGGACAACGACGATTCCGATGGGATGAATTCAGGCTTCCAGTCCTCAATTGCTATAACCTGCCCATTTACAACCCAGGGATTTCCGAGCACCATCAATTTCTGCTGGATCAGAGAACCTGAGCAGAACATGACGGTGGGCCAAGCTGATCGGTTCTATCAAACTGGCAACTCCAGCGCGTCGAAGCTCCCGCACGATGGCTTCAGGCGGAATCCATCGCGATAAGCTCCGAGCGATTACGGCCTTGGATCCCCACTCAGAGATTTCCTCCTCCAATGCCTGGATAGAGGCCTAGACAACATCCGGAAAAAGACGAACAAGCTCGAAAACAGTCGCCGAAGAAGGAGACAAAGATACCCACTCAAATCGACTGCCCAGCGTGCGATTTCCTATCTTTCCTCCTTCCTTACTCCCATCCGAGCTCACCGAAATGGCATTCGACGGCGGCACCATCGTCGGACAAGAAGCCAAGACCAGCCGGAGAAGATCGCCAGAGATCGGACACAGCCGTGCCACAAGCACTAATCTTAAAGCAAACCCAGAGACAGTCTTCAGGGAACTGGAACGCACGAACCTTAAAGCAGGCCAAAATCTCCACAATTAATTGAGTTTTAAATAGAAGTAAATTTATGGGGAACCATTTTCATTTAATTGATAGGGTAAAAAAAATTAAAAGCTCAAAAGATTTAGATTAAACTACAGGATTAATCTTCGAACTGTGTTATTTTGATTTTAAATTTTAAAAAATTATTAAATAATTTTAGTTTTTTTTTGTTTCACTTTGTTTTCTATTGTTAAATAGGAAAGATAGTTGTTTAATTTGTTCCGTGATAATTATCATAGGCATTTAAATGATAAAATTAAATTTAGAATTCGTTAATTTCTTGGTTTCACTTTGTTTTCTATTGTTAAATAGGAAAGACAGTTGTTTAATTTTGTTCCGTGATAATATTATAGGCATTTAAATGATAAATTAAATTTAGAATTCGTTAATTCGTTAATTTAGTATCTAATAATTTTTTTTTTAAAAAAATCAACCTTACTCTCCCCCTCGATGTGGCATCAAGATGGCTCCTCTCATCCCTCAAACCCTCCCTTTCATCGTGGCCTCCATCGTGCCCTACCCTCACTCCCGCATTGGGCCATCGTTTTTTTCCTTCTCTCTCAGACTGTCTCGAGATCGTCTCGCTCTCTCTTCCTCCTCATCCTCCCTTCCACTGTTGCAACCATGGTCGAGCAGAGGGAGTAGCTTTGCTAACCCCATGCCCCCTTGCCTAGGAATGGAGCCTAGCCCTCTGCCTACTGTGACTTTTCTAGCCATCGATCATCCTTCGTTGTCGTCTCGCTTGTGCCACCCAGCCACAGCCACACTGTCAAATGCTCCTCTCATTCTCCCTCTCTCGCTTGGTCGCTCATGTCAAAGAAGAACCGGTCTTCTCTCTCTTGTTTGGATGCTGTCGATCAGCAAAATTAATGATGCTGAAGTGGGATCGAAGCTCCACCATTCGGCGGCTCCATCTCTCTTTCTTTCTCTCTCCCTCCCTTCTCTCTCTTATTGTTTTGCCCCATTCGGACAGTCGTGTGGCTTTCGGTTGGGGTGCGACGAAACTAGGGGAGGATGGTGGCCGCTCCGCAGTATGGCGTCCACATCGTGGTGGGGAGTAGGGTCCTTGCATCGTGCCAAACACAGCTTAGAGAGATGGAGGTGGGGGGGATGGGGAGGCCATGGGTGATGGAGGAGGTTGCGGCCGGGGGAGGGGGTGTGGAGATGAAGGGGGGAGAGGGTGCGGAGATGAAGGCGACCGCGGGAGGAGCCACCTGGATTCCACATGGAAAGAGGAGGAGGTTAGTTTTTTTTTTAGGATTATGAAATATTAGGTTAATGGGTTAATTGATTTTAAATTTAATTTTATCATCAGGATGTCAGGTGGGGCAAAATCAAATGACATTTATAGAGATTAAAGTTTAGGATCATTTTTGAAACTCTTTTAAGTTTAGGAATGACATAGCTCCCTAAGTTTGAGAGTTAATATTGTAGTTTAGTCAAAGATTTATTATGTTTGGAATATGGGTTTGATTGAGGGCTAAATTTTGGGGCTTTCAATGAGCTCAAGATTTGGGCCAAGTTTGGATTGGCCTGAGCTGGGCTTGATAATGACCTGAGCTAGGCTTCTATTCTGTTTGAGCTCCCATTTTAGGCTAAGGAAAAAGTTTTCGTAGGTGCAGGATGGCCTGCATTAAGCGCGATGATTCGTCTGTACATAGGCCCATATGCCTGTGGTGTATGACTCACAAGCAGGCTCTTCTGGTGTGGGTTTGCGCACGAACGATCATCGCATTCGATGCAGGCCATTTGGCATATGAGACGGTGTACAAAGACTTTTCCTTAAGCTCAGATTGAGTCCAAATCACCTTGGATCAAGCTCATGGCTGGACTTGAAATTGGGCTGGTCTACTGGACAGTAGGGGACCACTTTCGGCCTGCTTATGTTCCATTTTGTGAAATTTCTAGCAACTTTTGGTATGTATGTTTGAGATTATGTTATTGAACATCGAAAGGGCTCCTATTCCGTGAAATCACGCTAGTTACACGACTTGGCTACATATTCCGAGGATAAGATTTGGGCTGCACTGCTTGTAGAACGATGGATCTACATAAACTGTTGGAATTTTTTACGATGCTTTATACTGTCTTTTTTATTGATATTCTTTTATGCCCTGATGATTTATTACGTACTAGAAATTTTTTTTTTTCAGTGTCCGAATTTTTTTCCCCTAATAATCTGGTTTTCATTGATGAAAAATGCCGTGTTTGGGGATGAAATTATTGAATGCTTCGGTAGAAACTACCGAGGGATTTGATTGGACATAGATTATCTTGCATCTCTTGCAGCACGGTTGCTGGCTTGCTGCATTTGAATTCAGCTATCTTAAGGCTTTCTAGATTTTCTACTTCTGCATGTTATATTATGTTCCAGACCGCAGACCGGTTACTGAGACTGCCTTTTTTTTTTTTTGGTTGAGATCTTACCCCTGCTTGTTTCGAGTCACTGGTTCAACCGTTGGGTCATTGGTTGAACCATTGTTTAATTATTTTAATATAAAAATATATTTATATTAATAAAAATTAATTTTTAATAAAAAAATTTAAGGTTAATATGATAATAAAATCTGTGATCCTATCTGGTTCGGATTGAGTTGACCGATTCATGAGTGAACCAAATGGATTGATCGGATTATTTCGGGTCACTTATACATCCGGTTTTATGTTAAAACCGGACCGGCTTGGCCTCCGGATCTCGATTCAACCGGTCGGTTCCATTCGATTATGACAACTATGCTTTTAGTAATAAGATTCTCAAAAATAAAAAATTATCAGGTATAGCTCATAATAAAGTAATCATTTTTTTATTTTTTGTATTATTTATTTTATAAATATCTCTTTTTTTTGGAATATAATATATTTTTTATAAAATCAGCTTCTTTGTAAATTAATTTAAAAATATTATATATTTAAATATTATAGATATATATATAATAATTTAATATAAAAAAGATATAAATATTAATAATTTAAATTTAATATTTACATATTATTATATAATAGATAATGTAGTTTAAAATATTAAAAATACTATGTTAATATTAAATGAGATATTAATATAAAATATTATATTATATATTTATTATTTAATAAATATATATTAAATGTTTAAATATTGTTTAGTGTAAATTAAATATATAAATAGATCAAGTGTTATCAAGTATTTGTATGTAAGTTAAGAATATTATCTAAGATCATCAAATTTTGATGATCTTAAATATTTATCTTTTAGGGAGGATCAAATTATCATGATTTATGATAATTTTAAATTATTAAAAATTAAATTTTATTATTTAAATTATCATTTTGTAATTATGATAATACGAGATTACCAAATTATCATTTTATTGGGGAATGCCTGCCGTCTATTTATGATGGGACGACAGCTTAGAGCCCTCCTTAGTGCACCCTGCGGGATGAGGCCTAAAAAAGTGCTATAACAGAAACCTTTCTTTGTTGGTTGATTTTATATGCTTGGTCCTTTTGTTTGTTTGAATGAAAATATATTTCAACTAGTTCAATCCTTGCTTCAAGAAATTGAAGTTTATTGATCAAACGGCTGGTAATGTTACAATCATCATGCTTCAAGAATGGAGGTTTATTGATCGATGGAATCGGGATCTTTATGCAGCAAATAAGAACCGACCCCTCCTTTTAAAATAAAATAACAACAATAACTAATTTTACTCTTTTCATATTATGAGGAATCTGTACAAATATCCAATCTAATCGCAGTATTCTCTGTTTGGTGGCTCATTATTTGAACGTGTGCTTTCAACATTTGTGTGCATGGAAATCTGAGTTAAATTAGATGGGAATATATATAATTATCAAAAAATACTGAACAAACTTAAACAATGCGATTAAAGAAAACAATATGTTAAATGCCAAACTGCAAACATTTGTGCTCATGAAAAAGTAAGCGCATTGCACACGCAGGCACCTCTGTATGTCGTACACATACGTATATATACTTGTTAATTTTTTTGAATGATTTTCTTTCTTTCTTTTCTTTTCCCAAAGACTTGTCATCCTTTAGATTGACAAGTATGCGTATATATACTTGTTAATTTTTTTTGAATGATTTTGTTTCTTTCCTTTCCCAAAGACTTGTCATCCTTTAGATTGTTCTAAATATGGCTTTTTGCTGTATGTCGTATTAAACTCTGCCAGGATTTGAGAAGTTGGGTAGTGGTTATCTTCTTTCGTTATCTTGATAAGAAGAAGAGATCAGGAACCTACTGTGGTTGGAGTTGGGCGGTTAATCACTTAATTGTCTAGGTTTATCACGAGCAGGATCCCCTTGAAACTGGACAAGGGATTTTGGTTATCCAGAGAGAGAACCAGTTATTATTTGGAAGCCTTAAGCTAGGAAATGTTTAGTTCTATATTGATTGTGTATTAGGAAAAATTTTAGGTAATTATACGAGATTAAGGAGCATCAATAATAACTTCTTGGTTAATCTTTCTAAGTACTTATATAAAATTAGGGAGCCTTAATGATAACTTTTTAGCTAATTTTTTTGTGTGAGATCATTGAATGGGTAGCTTCAATGGGAAGAATGCTAGGAGTTGAATAGCAGGAATATCTGATGTGAGAGCCAATGTATGGACTAAAGGAAAATTCAAGTGGTAAATTTTCAGAGTCTCTGTGGAAGATCGTGAAGAGAAGCAGCAACAACTGAATTTCTAATTTCTAATGGAGAATAAGTGAGGTGGTCGGTGTTTCTTAATTACCTGGCAATGCAAAAGACATTATATTTCCTGAATTATTGAAGTTATCAAAACTGCAACTTTCTTGATAAATGTTCTAAATTATTTTGGTAGTAAATAAAAATCAAGAATTATTCACAATACATATACTAAATGTCCACACATGCTCCTCCATTGGGAGGGCAAAATAAAATTGTGAAGATGTAGAGCAGAGATAGAAACCATGGCTTGGGAGGCTAGCATCCAATTTTAATTGAGGAAACACATAAACATTGGAGTAATGTACTTGTTGGACTCAGGCTTATATTTTATTTGGGATAGTTATTGGAGCGCCAACATCAGCTGTTTTTCATTAATTACATGAGGCAGTTGCTTCTCAACAACTGAAAAGAATTATTTAGACTCCTTAATACTATCCAAAATTTATTTCAGTATATAACAGATATGAGACTAAACACTCAACAACATGAGCTCTCACATACTTCTTCTGTTCCAGCTTGCCATCCTCACTAAGCTAAGGGTCTACGTTTAAATCCATATTGAAATTCAGTCGAGTCAAATTACAAATATATAGAGCCTATCTGTGGTGTCCTTTATTCTACTTAGACCATGGGTCATTTAGAAGACACTATTGATAGGCTTGTGGTAATGTGACTAGATTCATTTGGATTTGGATTTAAATTTCGGACCTTTAGTTTGACAAAGATATCAAGATTTGAATAGAAGGAAGATTAAAGATTATATTGGTACATATTTAGTCTCATACTAATGATGCATTTAGTAGATCTTAGATACTTATACCTCCAGAACAAAAACATGTTGTTGGCAAACAATTGGCAAAAAACTGCAATAGAAGATTGAAGTTGGCAAAATATATTATAGGATGACTAGAAAAGTTCTACAAACCTCTAGAAGTAACAAAACGTGCATGCTTGTAGAATGTTAAGGTCCCAAAGGAAAATTTCAGGAAATGGTAAAAAGGAAAATGACACAAGATTTTGTAGGATAAGGAAGCCACATACATAGAAAAAATTAATTTGGCAAAAAAAACTATGATACAAGGATTTTGCTAAACTGGATTGGTAAGAGATGGTTAAAATAAAAAGATAGCAATGCTATTTCCTTTTTTGAATGAGGAAACTACTAAAGGAATAAATATAAAGGAAAAGGATGAATGTTTACGGTTGATCAATTTAGATAATAGATATCGATCAAAGGACAGATGGCATATTAACTGGAGTTTGATAATGACGAAAAGATTGGCTCATAGGTTAGCTACATTATAAGATCTCAAAACAAGAAAATTTAAATGATCGGGAACCCATTAATTAGATGACAGTTAGCATACAGAATTGCATGAATTTTGACAACTATTTGTTATATGACACCCTTTAGTTATTTGAGAGAATAATGGATCAATTGTAATATTGAATGAGAACAATCTCTGAGGATGATTTCATTTTAATATCTGGAAGATCAACCATTGGAAATTCATTTTGCTTATATCACCATCAAATGTTATAACATCTATTTTCTTGCTCAGGCAACTAATGGAAATATTCTAAGAGAGAATAAGATTACATAGTTTACTGACTGGTAGATAGCATATCACACAACACTGTAAGCAGTATTTTGCTACGCATTAGGAGAGAGAGAGTACTGACTACAGGACATATTGAAACAATCTCTAAATGCATCCGGAGAGGCAACAGGCATTAAAAGTAGTTGTGGCATGGCACTAAATATTCTCATCATGAAAGAAATACATCAAGAGTTGGTTCTAGTCCTGTATCTCTTGTTACAGATGAACTTGCAGCAGTAGTTTTTCAAGGGCTTGGTGCAGGCAACATGTAGAATTGTAGAATACTGGCAGTCAATGAGAATATTTGAATACAGGAAGTAAGCTTTAGAGGATTATTCTAAATATAATGAAACCAAAATATAATCAAACTAAAACATAGAATATATTATTCAATAATAGTTGAAACAAAAATGAAAAGAATCACCAGTCAAAACACATTTCGAAAAGATATGAAAGAAAACTATTTAATTATTCCAGAATGCTGAAGTGAATATGAGAGAGAGGAATATTTAAAAGAACTTCAGTAGGGTGGATCAACTGGAGAGGTGCATTTGAGCTGATGTTTCATTGTTACATGCCCAGCAGCAAACTAAATGCAAACAAAAGAAGGTCTGAGACGTTAAATGGATAGAAATTGAATTATAAAGAGGATCCAAGCCATACTTGTCTAGCAGATATGAGAATGTCAAAGTGGAACCTGCTGAAAATAAATCAGGCTGCAAAAACTAGAACTGTTGCACCAGATGAGGATAACTTATTGAATCCCTGTTGCAAAGACTGGCTAAATTATGTTAAAGGGTAAAGAAAAAGGAAGACGCAAGTTGACACCACCGGAGACTCTGAAGATGGATTTTGATGGTGGTGATATGGTTCTTGAGAGTAAAAAAATAATGCCAAACATGGATCTTTGAAAAGAGGCTTGATTATTACCTCTATGATGTAGAACCTAACAAAAGTTCAAACATTATGTGAAATATTCTCGGTACCCAGATATCTTTATCAATGTAAAATAGAATCTTGAAATGAGAGCAATAACATTCTCAAATGTAGCTATATACTACATTATCTTATAAATTTTCAGTCATTGCGACAGTACTTTATGATACATAGATGAATCCAGTGTGTTCGGCAGCAATATCAACAATATCAAGCGATCGGATAGGAGAGAAATGCACAAAACACCATGGAGTATAATCCAAGAACAAGGGAGACATGCACATCCCTTTATTAGAAAATCCAGAAAATCTGATGAACAACACAATCCTCTTATGAATTTGTATACAACAAACTATAGAGAATTTGTCTGCTCGATTTAACATTCAGAAAGTGATTTGCTTATAGGCAGATCAGGCTACAAAGGAAGAAGGCTAACTATTTACATAAGTTATTTTCCATTATAGAATTTACCCAATAGCATTTGGCTGCACTGCATTCTCCACCTCCCAACTTCTTGTCCTGTCATGCAAATTTATTCACATAAGAAGAAATTAAGCCCAAATAAAATAATAAGTAACATTTTTGGACGTAGAGGAATCTGATAAATGTACTTAAAAGCTAAAAATGGAAGTGCATTTTTCCTTAACAAGAAACAACAAGAATGCTTCATATCAAAAACAGAGCCAAGGATGACTACACAGCAATCATTATGTTAAAAATTATGCTAATTTAGTTTACCTAAGTCATATTATCTATTTATATGGAAACCAGAAAAAAAAGGCTGATTCATTTTCAACAAAGGGCATGTTACAAGTGAAAGAACAATATTTTTAGCATTTCAATTGAAAAAAAAGGTGCAACCCAATTAGAGCTATGTTAGGTGTAGCTTGATCCTGACTGGTTATACATACATACATACACATAATATGTATGTAGAGGTGTATTACACTCACATAGCCTGTGAAAGCTGCCTCCAGTTTATCAGTGGGTGAGACTGAGGATGCCTCTGTAAAAAACCGCTGCTCGCAATGCTAGTGTCATCAGCCAGGAAATGCTCTGAATCGGTGGAGGCTGTTGGAGGGGACCAAACTGGAACCACACCACCATCTCTTGCTGTCCAGCTGCTTGATGAGTCAGCTGTGGATTGTGCAGGACTTTGCAACCTGGCTGGACTGAAATGTTGAACAACATTACCTCTCACTGTTTGAAAGACACCTCTGTCAAGTTCTTCTCCCTGAGGTTCCACATCAAAATTTATATTTGATGGTACTTCCGGCCTGCTATCTTCTGCAGTGTTTGCTAATTCCGTAGAAACTTCCTCTTCCTCAACTCTAACTATCGAAGAAGTCATGCTAGGAACCATCTGATCTTGGTGTCTCCTGTCCACAGCTGGGGAATTATTAGTCACCCTAAATGGTTCATGGTGCACCTCCATTTGCATTTCTTCAGGAAAATCAATTGGCGGTAGCCCTGAGGAGTCGCCAAGGCCTTCTTCTGTTCCATTCTCTATTGCAGCTCTTGATGCAGCTTCAAGTTGCCACATTTCTGCAAGAGCTTCTTGTAGTCTTGCTTTAGCTACAGCTATTTCTACAATGGGAAGAGGGTAGTTGGAACCCAGTTCAATTCCTGCAGCTTGTAGCACAGGTTCAGATGCATCCCATGGGTGGTGTATCCATTCAGTGGGCAACCTGGCCAGCTCAGGAAGCCAACGACGTACATATTCTCCGTTTGGGTCAAATTTGTACCCTTCCAGCTGGAGATTCAATGACAAATTTCAAAGAAGGGAAACATTAAGAGGATGGCTAACATATGAAATATTTATAGTTGAAATGTATAAAACATGTTATTTAATTATATGACATAGAACATATGACATAATTACATCACATATAAACCTAATAAAATTTGGAGAATGATGAGATAGAGATAAATTAAAAATATAAACAAAGAGTTAAAATCTTTATATTTTATAAAAAATAAACTCAAAATTAAATTGAACGAAGAAAAAAAGGATTTATATAGCTGAGTTAATATCACTAAGGCTTTGTTGTTGTTATAGTAGTGAGGGTGTGCATGTGTGTTAGAGAGAGAGAGAGAGAGAGAGAGGGTTTCAAGTCTATGGTCAAAAGCTACTGAAATAAACCATACCTGAGGGTTATCAATGCGATCCAACTCACGACCATCAGGAAGAGTTCCAGATATATACTGCCACCCAAGAGCATCACTTTCAAGATCAGCATCTAATAGTGTGTCCCAGAAATACTTCATCCCCCACCTCCAGGGAAGTTGCAGGACTTTCACAAAGAAACTGGATACAACCACACGTATCCGGTCATGTAGCCAGCCAGTTGCCCAAAGCTCTCTCATGCCAGCATCTACCAGAGGATAACCAGTTCTACCTTGTCTCCAAGCTTTGAAATAACCCTCATTGATCACCCAAGGAAAGAACCTAAGGTGAGCTAAAAGAGGCCTCTCATGACTGCAGGGGTGGTGGAAACTCAAGTATCTGGAGTACTCCCGAAGACCAATAGACCTGAGAAACAAGTTGCAACTCTCTTCACCTGCCTTGTTTCCCTCGTTAGTCCACACTAGTTGCTTCATTAGAACAAGGTGAAAGACTTTGCGGACACTTAGCTCCCCAAAGTGTAGATGAGGAGAAAGAAGAGACGTGGTCGCACCATCAGCTGTCTTGCGATTCACAGAGTACTCAATTAGCGGCCCATTAACAAATGCAGTCAGGGACTTATCAGCATTGCGCCATCCTGGTGACCACGACGCCGAGCAAGAAGAGCATTGCTTCCTTTCTCTGACTCATCCTCAAAGACCAGATTATCTGAGGGGCACATTGATACATCACCTGATAAAGCAGAGCAAAGAAGCACTTGAGATCAAATTCCTTTCATCAAAAAGCTATCTCAGTGGCCTGTATTTAATGAATAATCCAGAACAGAAACAACAACAACAACAACAACAAAAAAATTAAAGAAATAGTAAAACTTATTATACATGCAACCATTTAGATAAGGAATACCTATCAAGGTCTTTGAAGATGCATGGCTAAGCTAACAAGGTAAAACATATATTCTTTGAAAGCCAACGCAGCATCATATCATTCAAGAAGCATATGAATTCCTGAAGAGGCTGAGAATATATAAAATTTAATTCAATTGGTAAAACATCCCAAGTCAATTTATGCAAAAAAGCATGGTCCATGTCCAATAATATCTTCACACCATTAATCAGTAGCTAGTCCTTTAATAGCAAAATTATCTGATGATGAAATGATCTTATAATAATTCTTAGATTGATTGAGCTTACGCATAAGCATGCTACCAACTGGCCAACTACTTGTCCGCATAAGTGTGTACTGCTGCTCAGCAGCATCCCACCAAATGATCCAGAGTCTGTTTATATTGGCGTGAAGGATGTTGCACTATAGTATCATACACTAACACACAAGATTTACCAATGTAACAACAGTGTGAACTCTAGGCATGGTTCAGGCTAAGTTGGCTCAGATCCAAGATGGTTCGGTCACTTTAATTTGGTACGAAGAGCAAACTATTTGTACCATTCTTGCACCAGCATGCCAAATCATATCGAATTGCTCTGTATTAAACTGAGCCATCCGATTCGGCTCGATACAATGGCAGATGTTGGTGAAGGCCTTACAGTCCACCTAATTGATACACAATCAGTTCGGTATGATACGTACTGTACCGAATGATACCAACTTCGAATTGGTATGATACTTGGTAGGTTGGATCTTGATTTAGGTTCAACTTAAGGCTGACCTAGGTTGGATTAGTGAGCAATGAAGAAGTAAAAGGTGCAATCTCATAATAAGCACAGGTCATACCTGATGTTATTCTTTTGGGTGGAAGCAACGGCGCTGCTGGATCGTAAGGCATGCTGAGGCATTTATTCCAGAAAGGTGCAAAAGTTGTAAATGGGAGGCCATTTTCATCCTTAACTTCCCATGGTTCATAAAGCAAATCCGCATTGAATGAACGGACTGTTATGCCTTGAGAAGTTAGAAGTTCTTTCAAACGATGGTCCCTCACAAGAGACAGAGGATCTGGAGAAAAATTAAAAAGAGACAGTTAAATGCCCATGGTTTGAGTAATGAAGACTTGTGCAGCTGTAGACTGTCCATTGTTATCACTTGGTAGAAGTGCATCACTAGTCAGATGCAGAGCGAGACATGTCTAGATTGAGGATTACATCCCAAAATGGTTTTTTTATCCTATACTTTATGAAAATGCTTTGTTTGAAGTGGCGGACCATCAATATTGTCTGGTATGGGCCAGAAAAGACAAACAGTGCCAAAACAATCAGAAGAAATACTATAGTTTCAATCTCGAAATACTACTTTTGTATTCAAGAGTCATAAGAACAACAGAAAAGAAAGAATAATTATCCACATGTTCTATGCTGATCAGAGAGAGAGGAAAACAACCAAACGAAAAGGTAAATAAATCTTGTAAATTGATGCAGGAAAAGATCCATGTTCCAAAAAACCAATTCCTATTTTCTGAATCTTATCCATCTGACTCAAACTCAACACATATCCCAACTTTAATTAGGTTCAAAGAATCCAGTATTAAGAATAAGAAGGAGAAGAAAACCATAAGCAAGATGTGAAATTTGCTTATGGAGATCAGAAAAGTAGCATTTAATAACTCAAACAAGTACCAACTGTCACACTCCTTACTTAACAAACCTAATTAAAAAGGGAACCCGACTCCATATATAGTGAAACAATGGGAATTGAACAATCGGAGCAGGTTTCTACCCAAAACCAGTAACATAACAGGTATGCAAATGAACAAGAGCAAAAGATTAAAAAAAAAAAAAAAAACAAAGAGGAGGAGAAAATCATGATGCAGCCAACTTTAGCTATATAGGAACACTCAATAAAAGTTAAAAAAGAAGAAGATAAGAACAGATGAATAATTTTTCACAAAGAAATAATTAAACTCACACCTTATACAAACTGTGACAAAAGAAAAAGAGAGAGAGAGAGAGAGAGAGAGAGAGAGAGAGAGAGACCATAGAGGTGGTTGAAGAAGAGATTGGTGGCACCAGTGGAGTGGACAATCTCTAGGAGGGTGGAGGCAGTGTCAAAGGACCTCTTGGTTATGAGGGAGGTGCCAAGGCTCCTGAGGGAGGAGTCCAGGTGGAGGAGGCTCTGGCTGAGCCACCACCTGGACACCCTCCCAGGGTAGAAGGGACCCTCCTCCTCAGGGGCCCAGATGAACACTGTCACCACCTCCCCTAACCTCACTCCAGCTGCTAGTGCTGGGTTGTCCTCCACCCTCAGATCCCTCCTGAACCATACTATGCTCCTATTGCTGCTGCAGCCGCCAACACCACCAGGCATCACTCTATGGTGTCTCTATATCCCTTCTTTCTTCCTTCCAACAAACTGGCAACAGGTGAAGGTCAGATCATGTTGCAACTCCCTCATGCCGGGGCTGAAGCCAGCAAATGGCTGTTAGACTGTGAGAGGTTTTTTTTTTTTTTTTTTTTCTTTTTTACCTTCTTTTTGTTCTCCTTTTTCTGGCTGGGGACTGCTTCAGCCAATTGGATGTGGCATGTGGGGATTGGGATGATTGGTGTTGATTTTTCTTTTCTATTTTGATTTTTTGATTTTTTTTGGCTCTGGTTGGATGATTGGCTTTTCTTTCATCATCAGTTGCTTTCTTACTGACAGCCTTCTTTCATCTCTTCTTTGCAAGTAGAGCGTAACCCGTCTCTCCAGCGATTTTCACTGAGACACCCCTTGAAAAAATTGGGAGGATAATTTAAGCCATCCAGCCTTGACAAATATTTATTATCCTTCCCTTGCAACGCTGGGAATATACTTAGCTGCACTGCATGTGATGAATCTAGAAATAACTCAAAGCTTATCTCCACATGCTATCGCAAATGGAGACTTGAAGATCCACAGTAGGCTAATTGCCACTTGCTTAGTTATATTGGGTCAAGTTGCATATAATTTATCCTCTCAATGGATACATATTTGATTAGTGGTTAAGTTAGCTGAGATCAAGATATGTTACCACATGACCTGCTCCAGCAACTTACAACCATGTAAATAAATTGCAAGACAACTAGCAATCAGATTTTCTCCATGTTGTTCAAGATCTACAATCCAAAGATTTTAAGAGATCCTACTTGTAATTCACATGTTGGATTGCTTACTTGGTTCTAATAATTACCTTTTTTTTACACAAATTTTTCCCTAATTCTACCACCCCCATATTTTTCTCTATTTCTGTCCTTCTTGTCTTCTTTTTCCAATGATAATTCAATAATTTTTTCCGTTCTTTAATTCATTATCATCCATGCGCTCATATTATATATCCAATAGGAAACTTTGGAGACTTGCTTTAGCAAAGTTATTCCCAAACTTAACACTTAGATAACCTATAAATAATGGTTGATAATAATGAAAAAGAATTGCTATTGCTTGATTCTATTAGTTGTATAATCTCCAGGTTAAAGAGGAATCTTTAATATTCTATTTATATGTAAATCACTACAAGAAAATACTGAAATAGCGACGTAAATTTAACGACGCATCATTGTGTCACTAAATTGCAACCACTTTGCGACGCCTCCGTGACAACAAAACATTGCGACGCAATTAGCGACGCATTAGCGACTCAATAAACCAGAAAATAAAAAAACTATTTTTTTATTTAGCGACGCAAATAATGCATCGCAATATTTTTAAATTAATTTTTTATAAAATATAAATGTGGGAAAAAAATATTGCGACGCAACTCAGTGTGTCGCAATGTTTTTAAAAAAATTAAATATGTTAAATAGCGACGCATTAGCGACGCAATAAATCAGAAAATTAGAAAAATTATTTTTAATTTAGCGATGCACCAATTGCATCGCAAATAATTTAAATAAAATTAATTTTATAAATATAAATATTAGGAAAAAATATTACGATGCAACTCAGTACGTCGCAATGTTTTTAAAAAAATTAAATATGTTAAATAGCGATGCATTAGCCACGCAATAAATCAAAAATTAAAAAATTATTTTTAATTTAGCGACGCACTAATTGCGTCGCAAATAATTTAAATAAAATTAATTTTTTAAAATATAAATATTAGGAAAAAATATTGTGACGCAACTCAATGCGTCGCAATGTTTTTTAAAAAAATTAAATATATTAAATAGCGACGCATTAGCGATGCAATAAACTAGAAAATTAGAAAAATTATTTTTAATTCAGCAATGCACTAACTGTGTCGCAATTATTTTAAATAAAATTAATTTTTATAAAGTATAAATATGAGAAAAATAATTGCGACGCAACACAGTGCGTCGCAATATTTTTAAAAAAGCATTAGCGATGCAATAAATTAGAAAATTAGAAAAATAATTTTTAATTTAGCGATGCAATATATGCATCGTAATTATTTTAAATAAAATGAATTTTTATATAATATAATTATAATATTAAAAAATTGGGATGCATCCCTTTGCATCGCAATTTTTAAAAAATTAATTATGTTAAATAGCGATCGGTCCGAGATCGGTCGTGGCCGATCAGGATCAGGGCTTGGATCGAATGCAACCGTCGGATCGTCGGCGATCGACCGATCGCCATGGTCCAAGATCGGTCGTGGCCGATTGGGATTAGGGCTTGGATCGATCGCAACCGTCGGATCGTCGCGATCTCAGACTGATCGCAACGGTCCGGGATCGATCGTGGTCGATCGGGATCAGGGATTGGATCGATCGCAACCATCGGATCATTGCGATCTTGGACCGATCGCAACGGTCCAGGATCGGTTGTGGCCGATCGAGATCAGGGCTTGGATCGATCGCAACCGTCGGATCATCGGCGATCGACCGATCGCCACGGTCGAGATCGATCGAGGCCAATCGGATCAGGGCTTGGATCGATCGCAACCGTTGGATCATCGCCGATTGGACCGATCGCCACGGTCCGAGATCGGTCGTGGCCGATCGGGATCACAGCTTCGATCGATCGCAACCATCGGATCGTTGCCGATCTCGGACGAATTGCAACGGTCCAAGATCGGTCATGGCCGATCGGGATCATGGCTTGGATCGATCGCAACATTCGGATCGTCGCCTATCGGATCGATTGCGACGGTCCGAGATCGTTCATCGCCGACCAGGATCGATCAGGGCTTGGATCGATGGCAACCATCGGATCGACGCCGATCGATCCGATCGCCATGGTCCAAAATCGATCGTGGACGATCAGGATTAGGGCTTGGATCGATCGCAACCGTTAGATCGTCGTCAATTGGATCGATCACCACGGTCCGAGATCAGTTGTGGACGATCGGGATCAGGGCTTGGATCGATCGCAACTGTCGGATCGTCGCGATCTCGGACCGATCGCAACGGTCCAGGATCGATCGTGACCGATCGGGATCAGGGCTTGGATCGATCGCAACCGTCGGATCGTTGGCGATCGGACCGATCGCCATTGTCCGAGATCGGTGGTGGCCGATCGGGATCAGGGATTGGATCGATTGCAACCGTTGGATCATCCATGATCTCAGACCGATCGCAACGGTCTGGGATCGGTCGTGGCCGATTGGGATCATGGCTCAGATCGATTGCAACCATCGGATCGTCGCCTATCGGATCGATCACGACGGTTTGAGATCATTCATCACCGACTGGGATCGATCAGGCTTGGATCGATCGCAACCATCGGATCGTCGCCGATTGGATCGATCGCAACTGTCGGATCGTCCGCGATCTCGGACCGATCGCAACGGTCCGGGATCGGTCGTGGCCGATCGGGATCAGGGCTTGGATTGATCACAACCGTTGGATCATCAGCGATCTCGGACCGATCACAACGGTCCAGGATCGGTCATGGCCGATCGGGATCAGGGCTTGGATCGATCGCAACCGTCAGATCATCGCCGATCGGACCGATTGCCACGGTCCGAGATCGGTCGTGGCCGATCGGATCATGGCTTCGATCGATCGCAACCGTCAGATCGTTGTCGATCTCGAACGGATTGCAACAGTCCGAGATCGGTCGTGGCCGATTGGGATCACGGCTTGGATCGATCGCAACCATTGGATCGTCCGCGATCTTGGACTGATCGCAACGGTCTAGGATCGGTCGTGGCCGATCGGGATCAGGGCTTGGATCGATTGCAACCGTCGGATCGTCGCCGATCGGATCGATTGCCACAATCCGAGATCGATCGTGGCTGATCGGGATCATGGCTTCGATCGATCGCAACCTTCGGATCGTCGCCGATCGGACCGATCGCCACGGTTTGAGATTGGTCTTGGCCGATCGGGATCATGGCTTGGATCAATCGCAACCATTGGATCGTCGCCTATCGGATTGATCGCGACGGTCCGAGATCGTTCATCGCCGATCAGGATCGATCATGGCTTGGATCGATGGCAACCGTCGGATCGACGCTGATCGGTCCGATCGCCACGGTCTGAGATCGATCATGGCCGATCGAGATTAGGGCTTGGATCGATCGCAACCGTAGATCGTCGATCTCGGATCGATCGCAACGGTCCGGGATCGATCGTGGCCGATCAGGATCAGGGATTGGATCGATCGCAACGTCGGATTGTCCACGATCTCGACCGATCGTAATGGTCCGGGATCGATCGTGGCCGATCGGGATCAGGGCTTGGATCGATCGCAACCATCGGATCGTCGACCATGCGATCGCCACGGTCCGAGATCGGTCGTGCCGATCGGGATCAGGGCTTGGATCGAAGGCAACCGTCGGATCGTCGCCGATCGGACGCAACAGATTGTCGCAATTATTTTTAGAAAATATAATTTATATCAGTTATAATAATAAAAAATATTGCGATGCATTAGTGACACATTTTCCTAAAAATTAATTTTTACGAAGAAAATAATTTTTAATATTGCGATGCATGTATTGCGTCGCAATGTTTTTTAGAAAAATAAATGTAATTAAAAAAATTTAAAAAACATTGCGATGCATTATTTACGTCGTAATTATTTTTAAAAAATATAAATTTTATCAGTTATAAATATTTAAAAAATATTGCGATGCATTTGCGACGTAATTTTTTAGAAAATTTAAATTTATTAGTTAAAAATATTTAAAAAATATTGCGATGCATTTGCGACATAATTTCCTAGAATGTTTAAATAATTTTTCCAGAGAAAAAAATTTTAATATTGGGACATTCATTGCGTCATAATGTTTTTAAGAAAAATGAATGTAAGAAAAAAATTTTAAAAAAATTGTGACGCAATATATGCGTCGCAATTATTTTTAGAAAATATAAATTTTATCAGTTATAAATATATTAAAAATATTTCGATGCATTTGCGATGCAATTTCCTAGAAAATAAAAATAAATTTTTTAGAAAAAATAATTTTTATTATTGCGATGCACTTGTTGCGTCGCAATGTTTTAAGAAATATAAATGTAATAAAAAATTTTATAAAAAACCTGCGACACAATATATGCATCGCAATTATTTTTAGAAAATATAATTTTTTTATAAATATTTAAAAAATATTGCGACGCATTTGCGATGAAATTTACTAGAAAATAAAAATTATTTTTCAAGAGAAACAATTTTTAATATTGCGACGCATTTATTGCGTCAAATTTTTAAGAAATTTAAATGTAATAAAAAATTAAAAAAATTATGACGCAATAAATGCATCGCAATTATTTTTCAAAAATATTATTTTTATCAGTTATTAATATTAAAAAAAAATTGCAACGCATTTGTGATGTATTTTCTAGAAAATAAAAATTATTTTTTCGCCGGACATTGGCGCCAAGTTAGCGACTCAGTAAGTTTTGCATAAAAAAATAAAAACAAAAAGTAGCGATGGATTAGCGACGCAATATTGCGTCGCTAATGCATAATAAAAAAATGAGTGATTAGCGATGCATTTATTGCGTCGCTAATCACCACTATATAAAGCTTTGTCGGGCCGGCCCCCCGCTTCCCTTCTCTTCTTCTTCCTTTTCCTACCCTAGCCGCCGCCGCCGTCCGTCCGCTCCTCCGGCTGCCCCCGTCTTCTCTCTCGCGGAAGCTCCCCCCACTCCGGCAGCGTCCCTCGCGACCGAGGTAAACCCATCCTCCTTTTTTTTTAAAAAAATGGTACGACCACGGCACCGGCCTTGGCCGTGTTCTCCAGCCACGGCCGCTGCCATGGCCCCTCCGGCCATGGTGGCCAGCCACCGAAAAAAAAATTTACTATTTGGGGGGGTTTTCCCCACCGGCCCCACGTCTTCTCCGGCCACGGCCGCTGCCGTGGCCGGCCCTGGCCTGGCCACGTGGCCAGGCCACACAAAAAAAATTTATGTTTGGGGGGGGGGGGGGGTTTCCCGACCCCCCTTCGTCTTCTTCCGGCCACGGCCGCTGCCGTGGCCATCTTCTCCGGCCACGGCCGATGCCGTGGCCGCCGTGGCCTGACCACGATGGCCAGGCCACCAAATTTTTTTTTTTAACAGTTTGGGGGGGGTTTTCCCCACCCCCCCCTTCGTCTTCTATGGCCCGTGGCCGCGGTGGCCTGGCCACGGTGGCAGGCCACCGAAAAAAATATTAATGGGAGGGGGGGGGGTTTCCCCACCCCCCCCCCCGTTAGTCCTCTCCGGCCACGGCTGCCGTGGCCGCCGTGGCCTGGCCACGGTGGCCAGGCCATCGGAAAAAAATATTAACGGGGGGGTTTCCCCACCCCCCTCCCGTTCGTCCTCTTCGGCCACGTCGCTGCAGTGGCCTGGCCACTGGCCAGGCCACCGGTAAAAAAAAAAAAACAGTTAGGGGGGACCCCCCCCCCCGTCTTCTCCGGCCACGGTGGCCAGACAAAAAAAAAAAAAAATAAAAAAGGTAATAGCTAGGGGGCTTTTCCCCCACCCCGGCCCCTTCAATTAAAAAAAAAAAGACTCATAAAAAAATTAACTAAAAAAATTAGATTCTATCATATTTTATTATTTTTAAATTTTTAAATAATTTGATGATAAATATAAAAAATTATAAATATTTTTAAAATGGGCAACTTAATTTTTTTTAAAAAGTAACAGCTAGGGGGGTTTTTCCGACCCCTCGGCCCCTTCAAAAATTTTTTTTTTAACACTCATGAAAAAAATTTAACTAAAAATTTAGATTCTATTATATTTTGTTGTTATTAAAAATATTTTCAAATAATTTGATGACAAATATTTAAAAAAATGTGACCACTAATCTAATTTTTTATTAGAGTAGTTATAAATTAATTAATTTATGTCATTAGTCGGAGCTCTTTGGATAGACTGATTGTTATGTCTTGATTATGCAATAATATTTGTAATGCTAGATAAAAAGTCTTGTTGTATTATTATTTAATTTGCAGAATGTTTATGCAATAATTAATTTAAGCAGAATTTATGCAATAATATTTGTGCATTTGTAGTTATTTACAATTGTTATGTCTTGATTATTTACATTCTGCTTCAAATTGAATGATGCATTAAATTATGTAATGCTAGATAGAAAGTCTTGTTGTATTATTATTTAATTTTCAGCAACAAATTAGTAGTTTCAATGATTTATATTTTAGTCTTCACAAACATTTGTATTCGACACAATAATCTTAAGAAGTCAGTGACTATATTTATAGAACACTATTCCTATATGTATAATTGACAAGAAGTTAAGAATAACAAGCATAAGTTCGATTGTCTTCGGACTTCCATATTATTAATCACAGCACTATAACCTTTAGACCCGTTTGAGAATTTGTAAGACTTAGTCTTGCAAATTCTCAAATTGTCCTGGTGGACAGTTTGAAATATTTTTTGCGATATGTTAGTCTGCTATTAATCATCGTTGGGTGAGATTGCGGTTTGTATTTGCTCATACGTTCTCCTAGTGTGGCTTATATGCCACACATTTAGGAGAACATATGGGGAAATGCTGCCGAAATTTCAACGTAACCGATCGATGATAATTAATAGCAGAATAACATATCACAAAAAATATTCTTGAATGGGATAGGGCCTTACCTTTTAGACATGGAGTGAAGGTAGAATTAATTTAGGACACTTGAATGCTTGTGAAGTCTCATGATTAAACGGACCGCCTTGCGGCCCGACCCGAACTCAAGCCCTAGCATTAGCCTGGCATGAACCTGTGCCTCGGTCCTTGCTAGCACGCCAAGGATCGTAGCCGTGGCCGGGCCTTGCAGGGTAGGGACCTTAGTTGTCTAAAAAAAATTGGTTTAGTTATAAATGATTTAAATGGTTGTTATTAACCTTAGTTGTGTAAAAGAAATAATTTAGTTATATATTTAGTAATGCTAATATAGTTTTATAATGTGGTTTCCTTTAATGGTTTACCAGAAATTGTATAAGTCGGTCAAAAATGAGCGGGGCTCGCTCGTGGATGTATGCAAGGATAAAAGATGGCTTGCTTAATCCAGATTTTCTGAATGGATTGGAAGAATTTATCGCATTTGCATGTAGCCAACCTGAATGGATGGGCCCTAGGATTAGGTGCCCATGCAACTTCACAGGTGTCAGAATAAAGCCTACAGAGATGTGAAACTGTTAAGGTGCATTTGTGTAAAAAGGGGTTTGTTCCTGATTACGATGTTTGGTACTGTCATGGTGAACCAGAGGAAATTCCAGCAGTTGTTACAAGCCAACAAGTGTCAATTCCCGTAGATGAACCATTTGTGAATTTAAACACATATGAAGAAATGGTGATGAATGCATCGGGTAATGAATTCAATCAGAATACATTTATGGAAGAACCAAATCCAGATGCACAACAATTTTATGATATGTTGCGTGCTGCAAATCAAGAATTGTATCCTGGTTGTGAGGGTCATTCCCAGTTGTCTACGGCTGCTCGGTTGTTGAATATTAAGGCAGAACATCGATTATCAGAAAAGGCGTTCAATTCTGTAGCTGGGTTAATCAAGGAAATTTTGCCAAATGATAATGTTGTAGCAGACAGTTTTTACTCAACGAAGAAGTTGTTGCGTGGGCTTGGGCTCCCAGTTAATAAGATCGATTGTTGCTTGAACAATTGTATGATATATTGGGGTGAAGACTCAGAGCTGAGATGGTGTAAGATTTGTGGGCAATCGAGGTACAAAAACGGCGAAGGGGGAGCTAGTACAAGTAGGAGGAAAAGTGTGCCTTACAAGAGGATGCATTACTTTCCTCTTACTCCACGCCTGCAGAGATTATACAGATCTGAGGCTACAGCTGCTGATATGAGATGGCATGCCGAACATGAATCTAAAGAGGATGAAATGCGGCATCCATCAGATTCAAAAGCTTGGAAGCATTTCAATGAAAATCATCCTGATTTCGCTGAAGATATAAGGAATGTGAGATTAGGTCTTTGTACCGATGGCTTCCAACCATTTGGTCAAGCGGGGCAACAGTATTCATGTTGGCCTGTGATACTGACTGTATATAACCTTCCTCCATGGAAGTGCATGAAAGATACTGCAATGTTTTTGACGTTTTGGTTCCAGGACCATCAAATCCAAAGGAAAAGATTGATGTCTTCTGCAACCGTTGGTGGCCGAATTGAAAATGTTGTGGGAAACAGGAGTCGTAGCCTACGACATTTCTATGAAACAGAATTTCATCATGAGAGCTGCTTTGATGTGGACAATAAGTGACTTCCCGGCATATGCAATGTTGTCTGGTTGGAGCACTGCTGGACGTCTGGCATGCCCTCATTGCATGTATGATTCGGATGCATTTACATTGCAGAAGAGTGGTAAGCAGTCATGGTTTGATAATCATAGGAAGTTCTTGCCCCCAAATCATCCTTACAGGCGTAACTTGATCGCCTTCCGGAAGAACAAAGCAGTCACAAAATTTGCCGAACCGGTTAGGTCCGGCACGGATATATTTGATACTATAGAGCATTTGGGGTTGAGGTATGCTTGGGAACCAGATGCAGATAGAATAAATGGCCGTATATGTAAAGAACATAACTGGAAGAAGCGGAGTATATTTTGGGATTTGCCTTATTGGAGCACAAATCTCATCCGGCACAACTTGGATGTTATGCATATCGAGAAAAATTTCTTTGATAACATATTTAACACGGTGCTAAACATCCCGGGAAAAACAAAAGACACTGCAAAGTCAAGAGAAGAACTTAATCAGTATTGCAGAAGAGGTGATTTGAGGAGGAGTGCCGACGGGACCTATCCTAAAGCCTGTTACACTCTTGACAGAAATTCACGAGAAGTTTTATGTAACTGGCTTAGAGGGTTAAAATTTCCAGATGGTTATGCCTCAAATATCGGTAGGTGTGTGGACATGCATAAGCTCAAGTTGTTCGGCATGAAGAGTCACGACTGCCATGTTTTCATGCAACGGTTATTGCCTATAGCTTTTCGTGAGTTGCTTCCGCAACATGTCTGGAAGGCATTGACGGAGCTCAGCTTGTTCTTCAAGGAGTTATCTGCCACAGTCATTACTTCTGCATCCATGGCAAGGCTTGAGGAGGAAATTCCAATTATTTTATGCAAGCTGGAGCGAATATTTCCTCCCAGTTTTTTTGACTCAATGGAGCATTTACCGGTTCACTTGCCATACGAAGCGAGCATAGCTGGTCCCGTGCAGTATCGCTGGATGTATCCTTTCGAGAGGTAAATATATACATCATTAAGACATTGACATTTCAAATATTATTTCATTGCGAGAAAATTGGTTAATTTTTTGTCTCAACTTTACATATAGGTACCTTAAGAAGTTAAAAAATAATGTGCGTAATAAGGCAAGGGTTGAAGGTTCTATATGCAATGCACACTTGGTCGAAGAAGTTTCAGCTTTTGCCTCGCATTACTTTGAGGGTCACGTCCACACGAGGAGCCGAAATCTTGGTCGTAACGATGACGTATGTGTGGACGAAGGAGAACCTAATGACGGTAGAATATCAATTTTTAAAGGTATCGGCCGTTCATTTGGGGGGCAGAAGTCAAGAAATCTTAGCGATATGGAGTATAATGCAGCACATTATTACATCCTAATGAACTGTAGAGAAGTCGATCCATATATTGAGTAAGTGTATACTTCAATGCTTAATTGGAACTTCTAATTTAAATTACAATATACCATAATATTTAATTGCTAACATCAGTTTTAATCCTTATCATCCCATAAGGATGTATTGTGATAGACAACGACAGATGAATCCCGACATCAGTCAAGTTGCAATTGGGCAGAAGTTAGAAACGGAGTTCGCTTACTGGTTTTATGAATTTGTGAGTAGTATCACTCAATCAATTTCATAATGGCTTTATTTTTTGAATTGGTTGTGAATAGCTTATTAATTTATAGGTAAACGGTCCATGGTCCACAACCGATAATATTTTCATTAAATGTCTATCGCAATGGCCATTGAAGACCGTAACAACCTCTACTGGCTATTTTGTTAATGGGTACAAATTTCAGATTGAACGATTAGCAGCTTCAAGAGGCACGCAGAACTGGGCGTGTGTGTTAAAGGAGAAAGTGTTGGAGCAAATATGCAGGATTATTACGGAAAGTTAGTAGAGGTGGTTGAAGTTGAATATCCCGGTTGGCCTATGAAACGAACCGTATTGTTTCGTTGCGATTGGTTCGATCCGACAGTTCCTGTGGGCAAAAGGGTTCATAACGACTACAATTTGGTTGAAGTGAACCATCGACGAAGATTGCAGAAATATGACCCATTCATCCTTGCATCCCAAGCTCAGCAAGTGTTTTACTGCGGATATCCAAGTTTGCGCAACGACAAGCGAGATTGGTGGGCTGTTTCTAAAATCGTCCCACGTTCAACAATCGTATTAGAGGAGAGTTCATCAAGTCAATCAGCCGAGTGCCCTGCATTTCAAGAGGATGAGATGGAAATGCATGCAATTGAGGACGACACAAGGGCTCCTGAAACATCACTTAGAGATCCAAATGGTGATGTCCAAGAAATTGCGGATGCAAATGTTCGGTTTCCTTCCGATGATAATGAAACTGAATCGCAGTCCGATACGGCATCGGATGTTGAACCAACATTTCACGAAACAAATGACACCGATTAAACATAGAGGTTTTTTTAAATTTAATTTATTTTATAAGTGTTAAATTTTTACATAGTCAATCATTAATCGTAATTTAATTGCATGAATCTTTAGTATTTTCAGTATGACGGGCAGAGGTAGATCTACCGACGACATACGGAGTGAGCAGGGACGTAGCCCTGCTGCATCAGATCACATGAGCTTTGGAGATGGAGAGTTCGGATCTCCACACATCGCACAGCCTTCGATCTCTCCAGCAGTCGGCGGTGATCCTGCATTATTACCATCCAGCCGATCGGCACATACCTCCGAGAGTTCTTCCACCATCGGCCGCACCGTACTTCGACTTGATGCTCATGGGCTGTAAGTATATACTAATTAAAAATATATGTTTATGTTTTTAAGTCAATTACTTATAAACATGCATTTTTTTAACAGATTTATTGAGCAGCATCATGTATCCAGCCACATCAGCGCCGTATTTCAGAGGCGTGCAGATCCCAGTGGCTACGATTGGCGCCACGTATCTCCAGCCACGAGGGAGTTTTATTTTTCTGAGTTTCAGGTAAACTTATTAAATACAATTTATCACTGATATAAAATTTCTTAATCTTAATAAATTCTGAAACTAACTGTTTATTTTAATGCAGAAAAAGTTTACGTGGGACCCTGCCAGCCATGATGCCATTAGGGCAGCATGGGAGGCTCTGACGGGACGCCGATACTCCGACATGCTTCATCGTTGGAGGTCATCGGGTCAGCGTCCTGCGCATGTGCCAGAGGGTATTTGGCACGAGTGGCAGCAGGCCTGGCAGTCCGATGGCTGGCGCAGGAGGTCCGCATCAGCCAGCACGAACCGCCGATCCGAGAAGGGCGGTCCTGGCACGGGTCTCTCCCGCCATACTTCGGGCTCCATTTCGATTCAGGAGCACAGACGGCGTATGGTAAGAAAACATAAATATTTTAATTACTAATTTAGTTATTTACAAATATTTGTATTAATATCAATTTTTTTATTGTTATAGTCTGAGCAGGAGGGCGGAGATCCTGGTGAGTTTCGTCTATTCAGGGCGACACACACCAGGAGGACGGTTCCTGGGTCGACACGCGATCACGGGAGGTTGCGGTAAGAAATTAGATTTATGTAGTATCTGTTTAATTTCTAAAATTTTATTTCGAGAAATTTATTAACTCATTTATTGTTGATTTTATAATTCAAAGACACGAGTCGAGGAGCTTCGCTCCCAGGCATCGCAGGTCGACTCCACTGATGGGGAGACGCCCGTCGAACTCTCAGCAGAGGAGAGTCGGCGTGTGTTTTTGGAGGCTGTTGGTGCCCAGCGAGACCGCAGGGTCTATGGTCTGGGCACTAGAGCTTCTGCATATTTTTTCCATCAGGCCTCCAGCTCGCGATTTTCTGGTGATATTCCTGCCGAGCGTTTAGACGACATTCGGAGATCTATTACGGAGGAGGTTCGGCAGGACGTTCGTCAGGAGGTTCGGCAGGAGGTCGAGCACGAGTTCGAGCAGCGTATGCGAGGCCGGGATCAGGAGCTTGCAGACGTGCGAGATCAGATGCGTCATTTGCAGGATATGGTTAGCCGCTTGTCGCAGGGTCTCCAGCCTCCACGTGATCGCTCAGATTCTTGATGTATTTTTTTTCTTTTTTTATGTTGTACATGAAAACTTCAAAATTTTAATATATAATTATTTTTGGAAATTGATTATTGTTTGGATCAATACGAGTGAAGAATGTTTCTATCAATATTTCAATTTAACGAAATTGTATTAACCGTTTTAATTTTTTATTTTATATTTTTTAAAAAATTTAATTTGCGATGCATTAGCGACTGAAATTGCATCGCTAATATTTTAAAATTATTATTAAATATTGCGACGCAATGACCTGGCGTCGCAATAATTTAAAAAAAATTTAATAGCGATGCATTAGCGACTCAAATTGCGTCGCTATTATATCTAAAATATTTTAATAAATATTACGACGCAATGACCTTGCGTCGCAATATTTTAAAAAATTTATTTGCGACGCATTAGCGACTCTAATTGCATCGCTATTATATCAAAAATATTATTATTAAATATACGACGCAACTAAATGCGTCGCAATATTGCAATTGAATGCGTCGCAATTAGCGACGCAATGCGTGCGACGCAGAGAGTCGCAATATTGCGACGCAATTGCGACAAATGAATATTGCGACGGACATTGAGCGACGCCGTCATTGCGTCGCAATAACATATTTAGCGATGCAATTGCGACGCATTTGGGCGTCGCAAATATTTTTTTCCCTTGTTGTGAATGTTTAAGTATCTTTTCATTTGACTTTATTATTATTATTTTTGGGATGATTCAACTTAAAATCTAGATATAATGTACCCATGAAACTCTAGAAAAAAAGCTTTACAATCATTTTAATAAATGCCATTCTAGGAACTTCATTCTCAAAAGAGAAATCTGAACGATCTTGAATATTTTGAATTAAGTTCCAAGCAAAGTATTCTTGAAATGTTAGTTAGCTACCGATTATAGAATGAAAAAATAATTAAAAAAATGAAGTGACAAAGTATTTTAAGGTTAGAATTATCCTTAGAAAATATTATGGTTGTGTTATGAAAATAATGCAATGATGTTGTTTTATTTCAACATATGCTACTTGTACTTCTTTGATTTATATTGCCCAACAAGAACTCATAACCTGAAGAGATCCTTAAAAAACTAAATAGTTTTTCTATTTATTTTTAATGGGTAAAGGGCATGATCTAATTCATGAGAACTTACTTTCCTTGCATCCTTTCATTATTCATAAATCATTTCTAGCTTTCTTTTGTGGAAAAAGTTTTGTCTTGACAAATTGATTGGCGCTTACAATCACTTTTGTAATCTACTTTTTTTTTTTTCTTCTTTCTCCTTTATATAAATTAATAAAAAATTATTTAAAGAAATTTAGTAAGAAATTTTTTTTCCTTACCATTCCTTAGAAATAAAAAAGAAAGAAGAAAGAAGGAAAAGAACTCTACTCATCTCTAGATTATATATATTGCATTACAATAACCTCTAACAATCAAGCTTTAAGTAAGGCTTGTTTCCATCTATTTGGACTGAATGAACTTCTAAAGAGGTATATTTTTGTTGGATGGTGTTATTTTGCATATAAGAAAAATATTAGATCATAGTCTATGCTTGATCGTCCTCTTCACCTTATGTGAGAAAAAAATTAAAAATAATTGATATTTTGCGTATCCTAAAGCACGAAGCTCCTAATTGTACCTGTCTGCAGTATTATAGCCAGCACATATGCTTTGAATCTAATTAATATTAAAAAATATTAAAAAAATATTAAAAAATATAATGGTTAAAAATATACTTTTAGCCCTCAAACTTTCACTTAAAAATCATTTTATTCCTTAAACTTTCAATTCCATAATTTAATCTCTCATAATTTAAAAATGTTAAATTTTTAATATCTCATTACATGAGATCAATTGAAATTAATGATATAATTAATGTCTTACTTCAACACGGACAATAATTTTAGCTGATCCTATATCATGAAATGCTAGAAATGCATCACTTTTAAAATTTAAGGAATTAAATGGTTGCAATTGAAAGTTTAAAAATTATGATAAATTTTGAATGAAAGTTTGAGAATTAAATATATATTTTTATCAATAAACAATTTACAACTAAAACAAATAAAATTAATCATTCCAAATTGGCACTTGGTAAAAAGCAAATGTGTTCTCTCCAAGCAAAAACATTATGTTTTTCTCCTTGGCATTTAATAAGAAACAAAAAAAAAAAAGGAGAGAGGAAAACAAATTCCTTGTGGGTTTGCTGTTATCCTCGATGGCTTCACCTTGTGTCCCTTCTTTTTGGCTTTGAGGATGCTGAGGACCACAATGTAATACGAATTCTCCTTCAACCACTCCTTTGCTGCTCCTGTTTCGCTTTCTTACAGGATTCTTGACAGTAACTCTCAATAGCGGTCCCTCCCCCCCCCCCCCCCGTCCTCTCTTAAAAAACAGTATTTTATTATTAAGTTGATTGCTGGCGATATAGAGGTCAACGAAACTATCGATGACATTCTTGCTCTGAACTTTCCCAGAAGTTTTTAACCTCGCGTAATCTCTCTTATTCCCATCTACATATTTCCATCAGTTGTCCATTTTAATCTTTGTTAGGGTCTAGTTTAAATGAAGAGAAATAGAGGGGAGGGGAGGGAAGGAGGAGAACAGTTGTACTAAAATCTCTTGTTTGAAAGGAAGATGAAATAAAGAAAAAGAAAAAGAAATATTTGTTTCTCTTCATGTTCTGAAAAAAATATAATATTTATAAATTTTATTTTTCTTTACATCTCTTTTCTTTGAACAAGAAGAAGGATATAATTCTTTTATTTATTTTTCTTCTTCTTCTTTTTTTTTTTTCTTTCTTCTCCAAAGATCCAGATGGACCTTTTGAAAAATTCCGCAAGAGAGACGAGTCACCGTACGCATGGGCCAGACCTTCTCCCCTCTATTCTATATACCCATCTTCAGCAACACACGTAGAAATATATTAATAGACAACTGCTTATCATACATCATATAGATGGCTATTAATTCGGTGAATTGCACCTGGAACTCTTCTTTTAGCGATAGCATCAAAGTGTTCATACAAGCCTGGTGCAGATTATAAGAAGCAGAATCGCATATAATAGCACTCGAGTGGTCCATAATAAAAGAGGCCAGCAGCCAATCGATGACAATATGTTTGCCTCCGTATGAACATGGACGGTCCGAAAGAGGACAGGGACCTGCCAGCTATAAGCCAACAAACGATGGCAGCTTCTCCTTTTGATCGGACCATACTTTTCAATGTCGTGGCCGAAAAATCACCACAGCATTATTATCATAAGTATATTATGAAATTATTTTTAAGATGTAATCTAATTATAACGGCTGCAAATTAAGAGTCATACTATCTCACATCTGGCTCGCAGCTCAAAGGGCCATAAGCATACAAATATCAAGGGAATGTAACTGGAGACATGGTCATTAGCAAGCTCCACCACCTCCACGTGGCATAATTGCTGACTCATGCTTTTTTTCCCTTTTTTTTTTTTTATCTTTTGGCTTGATTGTCTATTATTTTGGCATTCATATATATATATATATATATAAGGGGGGGGGGGGGGGGGGGGGGGGGGGGGTTGAACTTGGCTACATTCGAATGTAGCCAAGTTTAAACTCGTCACCTTTTTGATCATATAGTTCATAAATTTTAAAAATAAAAAAAAAAAAAAGATGGGTTAGCTGCTATATCCGCATGGATTAAAGAATGAAAAGGTGATGGATTCTATATTTGGCTACGTTCGAATATAGTCTATAGTCAAGCATACGTCCGGTCACCTTCATGATCCTTGGATCTACATAGTTTCTGAATCTCAAAAATAAAAGAGATGGGATGGCTCCGAATCCATATGAAATCAAGGATGAAGAAGATGAGTATATTTTAAACTTGGCTACATTTGAATGTAGCCAAGTTACCTCTATATATAAAAAAAGAAAGGTAGATTTTGACACATTGGTTCAGATCTAGTCACCTTATCCATCATTGGATTCAATTATCTTTATAAATTTATTGAATAAACATTAATTTAAACTTTTTTTTTAATCTTAACAATCATATCTCCTCCCATACTTTTTTCTCTATTCATATTTAAATATTTATATTTTATTATATATTTTAGTAGATTCTTATTTATAATGTCTTTAAGTATATCAATAAATATTTTAAAAAATATAATTAAGAGTTTTTGAATAAAAATTAAGTCTAAGTTAATTCCTTTTAATCTCATTTAATTTTTAATGGATCTAAATTGCTAGATTTTAGCAATAAAAAATAATTAGATGATTGACTTAAATATAATATTTTGGCTTGGATTTAAATACATCCAAATGATGGGTCTAAATTTCTTTCATAGACTCGACTTAACCTGATCTGCTTAGTAAATGGGTTGTGGTTTAGATTTAAAATCAAGGTTTGAGATCAATCGGGATCAGCATGTCTCTACTCTTTTGCTACCCTAATCATATGTAATAATAGTCCTCTTCTTTAATCAATTCCCAATTAAACAGATGCAACCTAATAGAGGAATATAGCCTTTTAATTAATATAATAATCATATGCCTAGCAAGCTATTCCTAAATATCTTGTAAACCAGATTCTAAGCCACTAATGATAATTTATGATATATTGATTTATTACAAAAATGAAATAATGATTTTATTTTTTCCTAACATTGTTGTCTTACACTAGCCAAAGAAGTACCATGAGATGTTTGCTCATCTTTAAAGTTCATGCTCTCAATTTGATTCTCTAAGTGGATTGGTCAACCATGATAAACTTTCATGGATGAAAAAAATCCCTAATTCTCATAATTAAAGTTCACGTGAATTACTCTATGCGGGAGTGTTTTGGGAGGTAGTAAAGCAAGTTTAGGTGTTTTTGAAGGCTTGAATTTTTTTTTTTTTTTTTTTTGTTACAAGAAAAAGAAGGATTAGGACCTTCGAGAAATAACCGTTTAGGCATCAGCAGAAGCAAGAAGAGTTAGCTTTTGAAGGGTGCGTGGACGTACTGACCACTTGGCCAATAAATCTATTTCTGAGTTAGCCTCCATGTGATATAAGAGCATTCATACATTCAGATCAATGAGATAAGTATGTAGAGGTCTCTCAAGTATGGATATTAGCAATTTGATACATTTGATCCAAGACACCACGGTATTTTTTTTTGTTACAAGCGGACGATCACACCACTCTGGGGTGAGTCAAACACGAAATATTAGAGTACATAATAACCGGGCAGGGGTCACCAGGATACCATTCCCACTGACCAGAATGGCGAGCTATAGCCGAGGCGATCCAATCAGCTGTAGCGTTGGCTTCCCTATAGACATGACAGATCAATGGAATAATGGATGACCGTAAGAGAATCTCACTGATCAGGTAGACTAGAGAAAAGCCCATATATCACTGATCAGGGGTTATGGGAGGAACAAAGATCAACATCCCGTCTAATCCAGTGGATGACCGTAAGAGAATCTCCCTCAATAACCACCCGACAAGAGTGCAAAATAAGAACAACGTAGGTGATGCCAGCCCAAGCAGCCTGCAGCTCTGCCATACGAACCGAAGTATCGAGAGAGCCATGTCCACCAGCCGCGAGCAGCTCTCCCTCAGGCCTCCTGATGATAAACCCAGATCCGGCAATACGACCCGACACAGTACCATCAAAGTTTACTTTGACGTAACCCAGGGGTGGGGGCTCTCAAGAGATAAAAGCCGTAGAATGGTGCGCTGCCGAAACAGCAGGGGAATCCCAGAGGCCCGGTCTATTAGAGTGAATACCCGAATCAGAGCGAAGGTACTCCATAGCAAGAGAGCCAACAGTGCGGATGATAGTCTAAGGCGAGACCATCTCATCAGCAAAGACAATCTGGTTTTGGGTTAGCCAGATGTGATAAGCTAGATAAGCTGAAAAAATACCCTGAGAGCGAATGCCACTCTGAACAGCTAAGCGAATGGCGCGCAATAAAGACAGCCAGGTGGGTCCCTCCTCCAGCATCCATGGGCTATAGTGAAGCTGCTACCAAATCCGAGAGGCACGAGAATATGTAAGAAGGGCGTGCTCAACCGTCTCATCCTGAAGCCCACATATCGGACAATATGGCCTGATAGAGAGTCCGCGAGCAGCCAAAAGAGAATAAGTAGGGAGGCGATCCCACATCAGCTTTCACAAAAATAGCTGAATCCTGGGATGGATGGGAAGACGCCATATCCAAGCCACATCATCCAAATCCGAAGTCCGAGGGCAGATACGATCAACCAGGTTTCTAGTAGAGGCACGAGGGAGGCAGGATCGATGCCACAGTCTGGTGTCAGAAACAACAGAGGAAGCAACTGTTGGGAATTGTATCCTAAAGCCAATCATTTACTGATTATGCTGATGTAAATTGTATATAAATTGATATATTAATAAAAGTTATTTGGCAGTTTATTCATTACAAGACATCTTCTTATTACTCCTGAAAGTGATGAAGCCCTTAGGATCTTCCTCACGATAAAGGAGGATTTATCTTAGAAGGTCCTTAAAAGAGTTCGCGACCAAATGATATACTATGACAGGGCCATAGTACTATCAATTATAGGACGTTGTATATCATATTGTTGGTTATCCTCTTAACCAAGAAGTGTAGAGACACTGGTATGACATACAGGTGAAAGTGTAGGAGTACATTTCACCGAACGTGACTCATTTCCGGATACTCTGCTGTCAAGAGTTAATCCGAGAAGATATAGGTATAAGTATCCTTCAGACCTGAAGATCACAACCAGTGGCTTACAAGCAACTCATTGTTAGGTACCGGACCACATGGATTTCTAATCCAGCTACGAAAGGTTACTGGGTGCAGTCAAGTACTTGTGGTAGTCAGTTGTGGATCAAGATGGAATTTGACCTATCCCATTAAAAGGAGAAATGCTTGTGTTTCAATTTAGCAAGACCTTGGCCAAGGCACTTTATGTGAAAGTCACATGATCACTAAAGTTGAAATCACTTTATGGATTGCTATTTAGAGTTGACAGACTCTTAAGCCATCCTTAGCATTTGTGGTCAAGAGGATGAATTATACGGTAACTGTTTCTTAGGGTTCTTGGAGTTTTCTCGGCAAACTCTTCGACCTATCCGGACGTCGGGTTCTATTGCTAGATGGGCACATCGATTAGTATAGAAAGTTGTTTCTATGCTACCGGCTTCGGTTCGAACCTAGAGAGTCATACGCATAGAAGTTTCCTAGGATGATCTATTTGCTGATCACGATTGAGAATCGTATGATTTAATTAATCAATTTGATTGATGAATTATCTCAATTGGATTAAGTACAATTGAATAAGATTCAATTTGGTTTAAGTCTTTAGAAGGACAAGTCAATTTCAAATATTGATTTGAAATTAGATTTGATTTGAATTTAAATAGATTCAGGACTAGCCAAATTTGATTTGGGCTTGGACCATGATCTATGTGGTTAAGTCAAATAAATTCAGATCAGAACCCAAACCTCTCGAATATGGATCTCATGATGAGATGGCTAAAATCTCATCTCATGAGGAGAATTTAATATGACATTTATTTACCGAACGTCGGATTTATCCTCGTCTCTTTGGTTTTCTCCAAATGACGGAACTAAACCAAACGCCGCGACTCCTTGCGCCGCGCCTTCGGCGTCTCTTCGCTTTTGCCAAACGATGGATTCTTAAATGTCAGAATTAAATGTCAAGGCTAAATCTAGACTATAACTAGAGGGCATTCCCTCACCAGAGAACATAGAACAAAAAATAGAACAACAATACACGATTTATCGTGGATTGTTTCTAAATTATCGTGGATTGTAATTCTAAAATGTTTAGAATAGAAATCCTGATGATTCTGATGTTAGCAGAAGCCTGGTGGATCTTGGAGGAAGATTCAAGTGAGAGGATTCAAGATCAGCAAAGCTATTTTTCCGCGAACTAACACTTCTGAAAATCCGATCATTCGGAGTTTTGCGTGGACGATACCAGAGGCCGGATGATTGAACGTCTGCAGAGCAATAAGGATTACCTACTGTTCTTAAGGTAAGTATTTGATCTCTAGATCTTAAGGCAGGCTTCAAGATATAGTGTGACTAGTCATCTTGAAGATCAAGATATGATCTTGATATTTTTATATGCATATTTTAGATCAAACGACCCTGGAATATATAGGCAAAGATATGATCTTGATGCATATAGATAGATTAATATGTAATCTTTAATTTTTACAATGATAATAGTTATCAATTTTTAAAAATATTGCATGCCTCGGAGACTATTTTCTCCCTACAAATGGTATTAGAGCCATGGTTTCGTTAATGATCTAATTTATTGCATGTAAATAATATCTCATTAATTGTGTAATTATGGCTAAAATATCACAAGGCCATATGGTCACAGGT